>JAQMCX010000012.1:16155527-16186790 GCA_029814765.1 Acanthurus leucopareius
CAAATTACTTTTGTTTTGACCAGAGAACCATCGGGCAAAACTTTAAAGCTAAACTTTCCGTTTAAAAGTCCCTTTTCCTTATCCATTTCTGCTCTGTAACCGTTTGCAATGTTATTTTAGCACCACTTCCTGAAACTACGGGAGCGGGCAAGGCACAGACCGTGCGTGCGTTAATCACGCGTTAAAAAAATTTGTGCCATTAAAAGGAGTTTGAGTTAACGCACTATTAACGCGTTAACTTCAACAGCCCTAATTTCAACCTTAAAAAAGAAACTACTTAGAACTTGAAAAGTTTGTTTCCTCCTGGAACCAAAACTTGGAACTAAAAGTTGTTGTCAATTGTACATCTGTTGATGATGTGTCCTTGATTACAACGGATCTGTGAAAGTACTTTAAGGGAGTTCAAGAGCGTAACAACAAATACACAGGTTACTAGGTCAAAGTAAATAATACAATAGCAAACTTTACTTTAACCATGTTATGCTGATTTCCATGCACGATCTGTGCACTACTAGTTGCTCAACTGTTGTGAAAACTGCTGTTTACTGATCCTCAAGTTTTTATTATCCATTTTAAACCTTTTGTAAGACCCAAAAAGTTCTGTCCCACCTTCTCCTCAGACATTAACAAATAGTATTTGTATCTGACAAGTGCTCACTGTGCCATGTCAGTATCGTTCCTCTCAATCAAACCCGGTTTGTCCGGGGACTTTATCCCCCGGCAACATCGGAACTCACTGTTTACCCATCCCATAATAAGGCTCATTCAGCTAAGGACATCTTGATTAGGTCTGCTAAACGTCTGGTTCTCATTTAGCATGGAGGATGGGACAGAGAGAGAGGCAGGAAGGGGGTTAGAAAGGGGGAGTGGGACAGAACAAGAGAGGTGAGTGAAAAAGGGAGAGGTACTGCCCGGGAAACAGAAAATTATAAGCATGGAAAAGATAAGATTGTCGTCTATTGAGATTTTGATACAGTTGCATAGAATTGGCTTGTGGTTTACACATAAAATAACTGATAAGAAATTCACAGTGGGCCTCTTTTTTCTATGGTCACTGTGCGCATGTGTATTGATTTTTTTTTCATTTATATTCCAAAAAAACGACCCAAGTTTCCCTTTACTAGGACGAGGGAAACTCATGCTAATGACCTTCTGTCCTGGGAAAAGTTGACATAGTATTTGCATTAAACAGCTGATAAGTTCTGGTATATTCTTGTTCCCTTTAGGGCATCCTTCTAAGAACTGTACAATTTGCATACTTGTAAAATTGATTTGGTTAAGTGACACGTGAATCCAAAGTCTGTATCTCGGTCACTGAGAAGCTACTTCAGCTACTAAACTTGATATACAGCACAATAAAAGAAAAGGAATCTCAAAAAAATCCATTCATGCCATTCAAATTGCCTAGCCTCCATGTAGTATGCGGATGTGGATCTTAAAAAAAAAACATCCATCTGCCACTCACCTGCTGTTCGAGCACACCTGCTCACCTTTCACACTGCGCATCAAACCTGCCATTTCAGTTTCTAATCCCACCTGTCAATAAATGAAGTTAAGGATCCATTGTTAGTTTGCAAAATCTTACTGGTGCAGAAAACTTTACTTAAGTTTAAATAGAAGTTAGCAAGTTAGCTTACATTCAAGTTGTTTTGCAGTTTACAGCGTACAGTCTGTGGTAGCTCATTAGCAGGTAGTGCCCAGCTGTCAAACAACTGCTGTGCTAACAAACTTGTAACCCGTGATAATCAGCAGTATCATAATCACATGCGTTGCAGTTTTGGTTCAGCCTTAGCGGTACACACACTCAAAAAAAATTTTATTAGGAATTTTTTTATTAGGAAAAACTTAAATAGGAACTTAAACTTCCTATTTTATTAGTAAAGTTTAATCTAAGAGTCCCATATACATCTATACTCAGATCAGACTGTTTAATTATTCTGATCAAATAAACTTTTAGTTTTATACATTTCAGTTAAAGTTTACATTAAAATGATACTTCATGTTTATTGGGGCCAGGAATCATTACTTTTGAGTGCACAGGCACACCCACCCAAATATATATTTCCACACACTCATAGACACACACACTAACATGCATAGTCACACAGTATATTTATTGTATATAAGTGTGGAGCCAAATATGCATGGCGTGTACACACACACACACACAGCGTGCATGTTTATGTGACAGTGTGGAGTTCATGTAACAGATAAGGGACGGCAGAGTCAACAGTACTGCAGATAGTCTGCTGATAGAGTGTTCCTTAGCTTCCGTTGCCTTTTGTTTACCTAATGATAAAGTGGATCTTTATGTATGCGTGTGGGTGTGTGGGCGCGCATGAACACATGTGATTATATGTGTGCTTTCCAGTTTCCATTGTGAAACAGGCAGACTGCATTTTATATGCCTTTGTGTGCACATTGATGTGTAATTGAAGCAAAACTGTGTCTCAGAGATTGCCTTTGGCAGCCTGGTTGCCACCAATATTTCACATGTCAGATAACATTTTATATCAGTGTGATATCAATAGTTATCATATCAATAGTCCTGATAGTAAATTGTAAATTTTTCAACCAAGAGGCTTGAAGAGATAGGGGTAGTGTTACACCTTGGCAAGATGACTGCAAACAGTAGACAAGTGTCAAGGTCAACAGTTGCAAAACGGATGTTTTACAGTTGTTTTTGTGTCATCCAAAACAGTTGGCCAGTTTACCTTTCATGAATTAAGTCAATGCTCTGGTGAAAAATCCTGAGAAATTCTAGTTAAACATTATTCAATGTAACTGTGTTTTTCACAGAGTTGAGGCAGAGCGGCATGAAAACATTAGAGGAAAACCTAAATGCGTAAAGCGTAATTCAACTTTGTCAAAATCAGTTGTTGTTGCTGGTGTGTGAGACAGGGTGCCATAAAGTGTAACACAGGGTTTCCTACACCCTTTTCCCCATGTAGTCCCTTTTTGTTAATGTAGTAAATGGCAATTTTGGCGCAGTGTGACTGACAAAGAGACACCAGTCACACTGTTACAAGTCTGTGTGCCATCAAAATGGTTGTAAAACTGCTAATTTAAGGTTAAATTGTCACCTAAAGTCACTCTAAGGACTGAATTGGATTTCATATAATTGCAGAACTACTCACATTCTTCTTTTATTTGTAAAGACAGAGATTGTGTGAGTGAGGTTTATCAGCAAGGAGAACGAGCTCCAACAAACTAAACAGAGAGACAGTCAGATAGACAGGCAGTTTTTGTACTTTCCTCTCCGCAGTCTCCAGTTGAACACAGAACGGAGGAGTCATGCATCAGTGGAGGAAATTGGGAATGTGAAACATGCCAGATTAGAGAAGCAATCTGAGGGCCTGCAGACAAGCTCAAAGGCTTCAACCATGGGAAAAAAACATGCACTCAGACAGGCACACATACACACAAACATGAACGTGCACATACACACATGCACAACAGCGAAACCCATTCAGATTCTGAACCACCTGCTGCATTCCACAGCCAATAAGTCAGCTACTTAAGGAGCCAGCTTTTAATCAGCCAGCTAGGCAGTAAAGCGACCATCCATCCTGTCAGGTCTGCAACACAACTGACCAGTCAATCTGTTAACTATTCAGTCAGTTAGTGGGATTTATTAAATAATCTGCATGCAGCCATTTGCAGTTGCAGCTTGTGGCACAAAGATGTTAGCACAGAGCCACAGGAAGCACAGCGACAGGAAAAAGTTTCGAAATATCTTGAAAGATTTATTTGTTATTTTTTCACAATCACATTTCCTTCTAAGATACATATAAGACTTGATTAGACAGTGACATACAATGTGAAATACACTCTGTGACAGGCCTCTGTGTCTAAAGGACAGGAAATAGTGTCGTTTCTCAGCGATACTACAGATGTGAGCTGAGCATTGGTCAGCCAGCCGCCCACACACCCCACCAGCCAGGACAGGACAAGAGCAGAGGAAGCAGTTATTATGGAGGAAGCCAGGGCGTCTTAAAGCCATTATATGCCGCTCAGAGAGAGGCAGTCAGAGGCAACACAGCTGACTAGAGCGCTTCAAAGCAGGAAGGAGCTCAGCCACCATCTCCACCTCCACCTCCACCTCCACCAGCCTGCATGTTCAAGGGGAAGTGAGGGGTTTTACAGGGTGTGATGGCGGTTAAAGCGTAGGCTGGATGGGAAGAGATACGAGGGTATTTGGAAGAACAGAGATGGTTTAGTAGGACTTGTTTTTGCCAAATAGTTTTGGCTTTATCTGCTGAGGTTTTGAGATATCTTTCACTGAGATTTCTGCAGCCATCGCAACAAAATGAATGTGAATGGATTTTGGTTGTGGTTCTCACAGTATCGAAAAGATGGCGTCATAAAAAGATTTAACAGAAGAAAGGTCCAACTTACTCTAGATAAACTACAAACCAAGAAGTGCACAATTTTTAAAGTCAGAACTACTCTGTAATTATTATATTTTCCATTAACAGGCTTTTAGACGACAACATGCAATGTAAAAGGCATCAATTCAAGTAATGAGCAAAAATTTACAATTTAATTAGCACACAACTCTGCAGTTTTCGTTAGCTCTGCCGATTGTTTTAGCATCTTTTAGCAGATTGTTTTGCAGATTTTTTTGTATCTGCATCTCGCAATTTATTTCTTTTGGATAACACTTGGCACGCTCATTAAACTCCCTTCCAGATGAAGGTGTCAGCTGTTTCTATGTTCAGCACATCCCCATCATCAACAGCACAGAGACAAACTAACAACTAGCCAGCGAATAAGCCGTTCATTTTGCAGCTAACCAGCCACAAGTGCAGGTCAAACCAAAGGGGTCTAAGTGTGAGAATACGAGATGAGCTACTTAGCTTGCTAATAGAGGTTTGAAATTGATCTTTCCTACTGGGCCGCATGTCACTTTGTAGTTACATCGCTTGTAACAGTCAAATCCAAGCAAAGTGCAGTAAAACTGTCAAAATTTCTTCAGTCTGAGTCCACTGTTTTCTCTGACCTTTTGTTAGCAAAGTTTGAGGTTTTCTTTGCAAATGTGTAGCATAACAGCAGATGAGGAATTATCCAAAGGGAGGATGTTTGTGGTGGGATGGAGCAGGAAGGGAGGAAGTGATGCTGCTGAGTTATGGCAGGGCTTAAGTATGGAAGTATGAGATGAAGGATGGGGAAAGAGGGTTCGAAAGGAAGGGAAAATGGCTGTGGCTGTGGAATATTAAAAGCATAAACAAGTGGAAGAGTTGAACTGCTGAAGGCTGCTTGGACAAAGTGGTGCAGAAACAGACCACTTCCTGCTCCATTTTCAAAATAGAAATCTCTGTACAGACAGTATCAGATATTTTTTTTATAGCATTTCTCTTCCATGTCTCAATCACTATTCTTCTCAGATACTTCTTATAAGATTTTTTGCAAGTGTTTTCACTTTATTGAAAAGCATAAAAATCAAATAATGGCTTTCAAAAAGTTGGGATTGTGTAACAGAGACCAACATGAAGCTTAGGGCACTGCTTCTTATTCCTTCTATCTTCTTCCTCCCCAAAAATCCCAGCATCCTTTTGCTTATTACCTGTATTTTGTTGGTAGCCCTCTATGCATCCATCCCTTCCCCTGCTCCATTTTCTCACATCTTTGCCTCTTGCCCTCCTCATCTGTCATTCCTTTCTGTTTTTTCTCCTCACATTTCCTACCTTACCCCGCCCTTCCCTGTCTACCAGTCGCCCTCACCTCCTCCTCTTCTCTCCAGCACCTGTGCCCCTGCGGAGGGGGAGTTCCGGAGAAGAGGAAACCCCCGGGGCAGCCAGGCACCTCACAGATGGTTAGCAAATTACACCTTCATTACCTCTCCTCTCCTCTTCCTCTCTTCCTCTGGCCAGTGCTTCACAATGACTCGCTGTTCCTGTGACACTTCACATCTGTCAGCAGCTGATCTGTCTGCTCATAAAAATAGCACATAGAAAACCACAAGACTTCTTTCATCCTGTTTGCCAGTGGCTATTTTTATATATATAAAGGATAGGATAAATTATTTTATCTTCAGCTACGCTGCTTTATAGTCAGAATGCTGTCAAGTACATCTTTGTTATCCACAGAGGACAGCTTGCTTCATGGCAGTTAGTCACTAAATTGTTGTAAGAACGACGCATAACACAAGTAGAAAGACTTGAGCACAGCCCAGGAGGCATTATGTAAGGAGCACTTTGCATTCAATCATTAGAGGGGCATGTTTTTTCCACTACAAAAAATGACAAGCCTGAAACGTAATTTTATCATCCAATCTGTGTTTCAGGATTTTTTTCCCCCCTTGTATTATATTACTACGCACAGACATAGTTTTGCTAATTCCAACTAATTTAACTTATTCATTGTAGTTATGTGTCTGAAGAACCGCATCAAAAACATGTAATTGAATTTTTAAAACTGCCTTCAGACAATTATTTGTGCTTAATGTAATTTCCCTTCAAAAAATTGCATTATTGAAAACAGGGAAATTCTTAAAATCCATCTGACACAACTGATTAAACTATAAAATATCCTGAAATTAGTTTCATGTCTGGAGTTTTTCATTGCACAGCATTAACTGCAGGGATATGTTGAACTTGTGTTTTGGTCTTCAGGGGAACAGAAAACAAATTTAGTCAGAAAAAGCCTCAATAAGTGCAATTCTTATCAGTTTTTTTATCACTTAATCACTCATCGTTGCATTATATTAGGTATTAATTTAAACTCTATCACTTTTTTTTGGGCTCCTTCTGAAGGTTCATGCTGCATTTCTTTACTCATCGTCTTGTGAAAACTGGAAAGTGAACGTGTCAAATTGTGTGGGGAGGAAAAATATTCAAAAGTCTGATGGCGATCCTTCCATGGGAACAATAAAATGGTGCACTAATCATGATTTACTGAGGTCTGATATATAGCACAACGTCAACCTGAGATGTCTGTTTTTTTGGTATTTCATTGACTTAGCCTGAACACACTGAGACAACTTTTGGCATGCTAACAAGCTAAACTATGATAGTGACCATGGTTAATCATAATACTGGCTAACAGGCGAAATATCTACATGTTGCATTTTTCATTATGAGCATGTTGTTAATGTTACAATTTTAAAAAGCACCACTGAATTCACTCTCACAGAGCAGCTAGCCCGGCTCTAGCCTTGTTTCCACATAGCTCTATGTACGTTAGTTACAGGGCCGACTGGAGGTTTTTACCTTAATTGCCACTCTTCTGTCAAAAAGTGAAAAATTACTTCCAGTGCATCATAATCATCAGACAGCACATGGGAACACAAAACTTACTGAGACGTCATTTCAAGTTCTCCTAATTAAAGATCTGCAGCTTTGGTTGCATACAGGCTTTAGGTTACCAGCTGTTTGACCACCGACTGACTCACACACCCTGTATCTTATTTCCATGCCTCCTCTGGCCCAGCGTGAAAACACAGGGCCCAGTGCACCCATTAATCAAGCCGAGGAAGGCATGGAATAATAATGAACGCACCTTACACGCATGAGCAAGTCGAGCGCCCCCACCACCGCCACTGCCGGTGAGTTTCCAGGAGGTATTTTCATCATGTAAAATGTATGTCCCTCTCACTTCAACAGATCTCTTCATCCTCCATCAAGCTCAGAAACTTTCTATTTTCAGCAAAGTGAAGCGGACCAAAACTCACTCAGTCCTGTCTACTTAAGGTTGTAAGAGTTTTACTTTATTTCTAATAGCATCATCTTTGTCGTCATCATCATCGTTTACCATGGTAACGTGTGTCTAATTAGTCCAGTATTTGGTTTGCACATCTTCCTACAATCTGCAGATTTTGAGGTGAAAGGGTTTTTGTAAACCTCTTGTTTCTGTTATGTCACCAAGAGATTTTACTAAAATCTTGTCTCTTTTTAAGTTTTTCAAATATTTTTTTTCCATTACTGTATGATTGCGTAACTATAATACATGCTTTACTGTTGTGAAAACAAACTAATCAGATCATTATTGTAGCTACAGTGAGAGAACAGACCTGCCTCCGGACATAAAGTCTTTCCTCACGTCATGCCGTGATCCGTGCTACATCTGGCTTCTCCCAGTGTTTAGTCTGCCCTCTTGGATAAAATATAAAAGAACAGTCCTGACTCCAACTTACTATCATTATTATTATTTACAGCCAAAATAATGACATTGGAAGGCAGCTGCTGGACTGTGCAGCACATTTAAGAGAGCGGAAAATCAGAGGGAAATGATTTCATCACAGCTATGCTCGGCAGCTTTGCACACCGGTGGCTCAGAGTAAGTTTGTAAGAGATTGTTTTTAATTATTTAGCATTTATTTCATGTGATGTCAAGAAACTGAATGGAGTATGCAAAACTTTGCCAAGCTAGCTGGTCTGTAAAACACAGAAGCTGGAACATCACACATGTGGCTCTGCCTGTATGTTCACGGTTATGCAGTCAGCTGAATGCTTGCATTAAAGGTTGAAGATAGCAGCTGGTCTTTGAGATTTTCACTAGGTGCATTTTTTAGGCGTTTTGGACAAATAAATTTAGTATTGATTACTGATCAGCAGAGATGATTTAACATAAAGAAGAGATAAATGACAGGTTTTTTTTAGGCTTCTTGCCGTATATTCAGTCAATACTTCCTCATCCCACCTCATCAAATATTACTGATTTTCTCATCTGATTCTGATATCTGATACAGACACACAAAGCACAGTTTAATGTCTGTGTCTGAAGCACAAAGCTTTTCTAACACATAGCTTGCATTGTGAAATGGCTGCACTTTGGTTCAGATTAGGCAACAAACGTACTTTGATAGGTTTAGAAAAAAAAAACAATGCAAGGTTAGCTTTTGGAAAAACTTCTACTTTCCCTTAGATGACAGTGGTGTGAGTGTTTGTGTGTGTGTGTGTGACCTGCACTCCACCCTGATCTGCACCCTTCTCGGGACCTCTTTCTACCATGCAGCATGGAGCAGTTGCTGTGAGCATCTAATATTGATGCAGATGCACTCCCTAAACCCACCTGACTGTAAATGTAGATGAAAACTGTACACTTTGTACAGATACATGTATTGCAACCATTTGCATCAATTCTCCAAAATGACTCCTGTCTGATATGGAACATTGTTTGGAAAAATTTTAGATCTCAGCTGATATTTTGATATAAAGTTCAGCACAAGTTTTTCTTTACATGATAGAAAGAGATTATCTTAAAAGAACAGAGTCAACACACGGATGAGACGGAGTGACTGTGAATTGGCAGGGAAGCTGTGGAACCAATGGAGATGCAGTCGGGGAGATGGAGATAAAGGAGGGAGAGCCCACATCAGGCCAGAAGTCCTCCAGTGCTACTGCAGTGAAGTGACAATGAGCGAGGAGAGAGTATGAGTCATACACAAACCCCTCCCTCTCTCTTTCTCCTTCTCTCTTTCTCCCTCTCTTTTTTCTCCCTCCCTCACCCCCCTACCAGCCCACCCCCCCCTCCCTCCCATCTACATTGCCAATGAAGCTGGGTTACGTCGATCCTGACTCATTCATTCACAAAGTCTCAGGCCTACTTTTGTTATACAGAGGAAATCGTGCTACTTAAGAGACCATCACCGCTCTTATTATAGTGCTCTGACATATTTTACCGCTCTGGCTGCCGGAGCCCCATTCATAAAAATGCTCCAGTCTGCTCCAGAGTGTTGCAGAGGAAGGCACACATACACACAGACACACACTCCAATCCCTTATTTGGCCGTCTTGTATAGCTGAATGGGTTGAGGACAAGTCTGCTAGGGTTCGGTATTTAATCCCTGCTGAGGCCACCCACACTGAGAGTGTATGTACCCAGAGTACTGTAACACATTTTGGATAAATCCCTGTGAATGTACTCCATCTCTCCCCTATCATATGTGGCTTCCCCATCATGAAGCTTCACTTCTATTTGGTTGTTTTTTCCCCTCTTATGTTCCCCACCCTCCCAATATTTTCCCTCCTCTATCCTCTTTGTCCTCTCTCAGTGGAGGAGCATCTACCTCCATGTGGTTAGCTCATCTCCTTTTCTTCCTCTCCTTCTCTCTCTGGTTAGCTCATCTCTAGGCAGTCAGCTTTGCAGGCAGCTAATTATAGGCCACGTTGTGGAGCGCAGGGCCGGATGTGACAGCATGCTGTGTTTTTGTGTGTGTCTGTGGACTGTATGTATGTGTGTTAAGTGCAGACATACATGTCGTTGTTTGTTGTCTAATATGTCTCTCCGTCATACGTCCTATGACGAGCATGTGGGTGTATCTCTCTTCATGTCCATATGCTTATGTGTGTCCTTTACGTCTATTCTAGGATCAATTTGGCTTTCAGACCTTCACAATAGATATCTCGATGGTCCTCACTTGTAAAGGTATAAAACTGTATTCCATCACCGAGGGTCCTCACAAGTATAATACAAAAGTGTATACATGTGTATGCATGTGTGTGCATGTGTGTGGACAAGCCACCAGCAGGATATCCAATCCCAGCCCCTCCCACACTGTACTGCAGCTCTGACTCATACAAGGTGGAGGCAGAGACAACCAGGGTCTGACGACTGGCAATGAGCGTGTGCATGTACGCACACACACACACGCACACACACACACACCAGTGGATACACACATACACCCATACATATGGTCTAGCTATATAGCATGGTAAACAGATATGGATATTAAATACATACAGTATATGCACAAATGCGAACCACATACGGCAGCGTTCATACCAGACACATGTGAACAGACACTAAGCTTTATAGTCAGTTAACAGCACATGTGTAAATATCCATTAAGCTGTTGACAGATGTTGCCTCCCTTGTCAGGCTTTAACCAAAAATAAAAAACTGTCTAAACTAGCAAGTTAAAGAAAATTGTTGCTTATATGAGTTTATGTAACCTAAATGTACCTTGTTGTAAGTCTATTAAAGATTAATGTTAAATGTTTGCTGTAAAAAACAATACATATACTAGCATCTGTTAAAAATAAGTCAGTATCAGTTTGCTTTTGGTAATTTTCACATTTGACACACACGCACAAATTTGTCTTTCTAGATCCTTTGAAAGCTCAATAAATAAACTTTGTACATTTACTTCCATGACCACAAAATATTTCAATGTCAGATAGGTAAAACAGCACTTCTTCCTTTACCATTGATTAAAAATAAACTGTAGCAAACTACTAGAGTAAGAGAATCAATCATATACATCAATTATAAATGCAGATTCGCTTTAGAAAAAATAATGAAAAAAATATGATCCTGTCCATTAAATACATGTTGAGAATGACCTAACTATCATTAAAAATATTTGCCAACCAAGGACACAAAGCTTAGTTCAGCTCACTATCTGTAATTTTTACCTACATTCTATAACAGTTTCCGTAAAGCAGGTCAAGGTGACAGAGGCGGAGAACATGCACATTAATTTTCCAGTGAATGAAAGAAGGCTGCAACCATTCATACTTTCCATACACAGGTGTGTATGCTTGTACACGTACGCGTATAGGCAGACAGACAATGGCAGCAGCTTCACACGTAAAAGATGAGATCAGCAGTCAGTGTGTATCTTTTCAGATACCATGGGAACTCTCCCTCCTCCTCCTCCTCCCTCTCTTCCTCCTTTATCACTCATTCATGCCTCTTCTCCAGCTCTGCGTCTGCCTCATGGCTTCCTGTGTCGTCCCCTCCCCCACTGCAATAAAAAGGAGAGAGGCCTGTTCATTCATGCATTCAGCCAGTCAGCTGAGCAAGGAGAGAGGAAGGAGGGAGGAGGAGAGACAGAGATAAAATGAGAGGAGAGAGGAAGAGGAGGAAGGCTTCCTCCCTGTGATGCATAGGTCACCTGTATTACATCACTGATGGGGGATGGAGCGATGGAAGGAAAAAAAAACGAAAGGTAGGACAAAAAAAGACAGACCCCTCCTTTCCTTCTCTCTCTTTTCCTCACCCTCTTCCTCTCTCTCTCTCCTCCTCCTCCCTCTACCCTTCTCTCTCTCCCTCTCCCCTCTCCATCACCTCCACCCCTCCCCATCCTGACAGAATGAGTCACAGACAGACCAGTTCCCTTGATGCACTGCGGAAACGTAATGTGACGTAGCCTCCATCTCTCCCTCCCTAGCCACACGCATCCCTCCATCCCTCCCATTCATCCGGCCATCGCTCCCTCCCATTCATCAATCCTCCCGTCATAGCACAGCAAGTCTCCATTCACAAAAAGCCCTGTGAGCTGAGGGAGAGATGGCAGGTGGATTCACACGAACAGAAAGATCACAAACTGTGTCGCACCAGCAGAACATTAAGTATTCCAGCAGAGTACAATATAAATCAATAAATCATAACACAATACTATATTATTAAGTGGAAGTAAATTATCAGCATTTAAACCGTGAAAGCTCACCAGTGAAAGCATACAAAGGGAATAGCTGAATTGTGAACGTATTCTCACCATTACTTTTGAGTTCAACCTTTTTAATGTAGTGCAAGGTTTATTGTTGCTATGGTTACAACATGTGCAGTCAAATATGAGCTAGATGGCTAAGAGCACTGATTTGTAACTGTAATTAAACTGTTGACAGGAAGTAAGACAAGTCAGAGTCTAAAGCAGACAACTCACAATCCAAAGCTGTTAATGACACAGTGGATTCGAATGCAGTTAAATACAGTACAACATGTAATAATGTACTATAATAATAATTCATGCAATGCAACATAATAGTTTTACTGTAAAATAAGACGAGGGCAGCAGGAAAAGAGCTGCTCAGAAATCAAACTAATGATGTGCAGTCTTTTAAGCAGGATATATAAATAGTGTGAAGACAAAAAAGCCAGGTGAATGCACTCTCTCACCTCTGACATCACTACAGGGTGAAGTCATGGATAAACCCCTCTCTCACTGCATCTGATACAGCGGCATCTTATTAACTGCTGGCATTCACAGACATTCTTCCAGTTAATAACACAGACACACAACGGATTTTATGACATCCTGAAATGTCCGCAGGAACTCGGCTCGTCAGTATTCTGTGAAGGTAAGCAGTAAAGTGAGACACAAGGGTCATTTTTCATATTAGAGACTTAATAGTGCCACCCAGCAAGAAAAATAAGGGGAGATATGTAAAGTTACATCATTTCAATGGATGTAATACTTTTGTTTAAGTTGCTAAATCTGAATATAATAAGTTAAAAGTAGGTAAAAGTAAAGGAGGGCCATTTCATTTTTGTATGTTGATATTATTTGGAGGAAACCAAATAATTCAAATATAATGCATGTTAAATGATACTTAACAAAACAAATATTATATTATATAGTAATTAACAACTGTTAATGTTTTGGAGAACATTAATTTTAGTCCTATTAACAGGTTAGGTTGGATCAATCTGCAACTCAGATCTAATGAGGCAAAATAAAACTTTTACAAAAAGCTTCTTTAAAAAATAGTTAGTGGTGAATCCGTCCAACCAACCAGTGCAAAGTAGTCATTATTTTTAGATGTCACTCAAGCTTGTCACTATTTTTGCACAGATTTTTTAAATGTTTTTTTTTTTTTTGGCAGCCATTTTTCCCATCTGTACAAATATCACATTGGCTCAATTCATATCGGTGTCTTAATAGTCATTTCTATATAATTTATTGACTTAAGTTAGAATTGCATTACAGCATTTAAATTACCAGTATCATTGAGGACTAACAAACCTATTATAAACTTCCTCACAAAAAGAAACATTTTAAAATGTGCAGTGCATAAATCAAAGTTTGCTAGCTTGTGCATTTTTCTCCTGCATTTGTAGATGCATTGCAGTAAGCTTATTCACATTTCAGTAGCTCCTTAGTCTCTTTTGATATCTATAGACTTCTGGTAACTCAACTAAGACACTATCAATTGATTGTATTTTTAACACATTATGTATTTAATCTACAGCATGAGCTGATGAGCTGATGGGTAAAAAAAATTTCAAATTGAACAAACTTGATAACAAATTGTGGATAAATTAAACAAGTATGCAGGGAAAAAATACAGAAGTTGTTTAAATAAAAGTGATGGCATCTCAACTGTAGAGAAAGAGGAATATTGAGTTTGCATGTATCCTTCTCTGAACAGAGCCAGAATATGCATCTGAGTGTGTCTAATCCCTTCTTATTACATCACTGTATATGTAATAATCGTTGACATCACTAAAATAAACTCACCACTGAACAGTCAAAGTAGTCAGTTACATGCTTCAGCGACTTGAGTCTCATTTTATGAATGAACGGGTGACATTCAGGTTCGCCCTGATGGTTGGCTGGAGAAAGAAGCAGAGAAAAGCTCAACGTACAGTATGATTCACCACAACAAAGTGTTAGGGAGGGGGTGCTGATGATGTCATTGTCGATAGGTGGGGGAGTCATCAGTGAGTCAGAGAGGAAAAAGAAGAGGAGGAGATGGAGGAGGAAGAAGAGGAGGAAGAGGATAAGGAAGAGAGGTGGAAAAAAAAGGATTACATGGGGAGGTGGTAAAAAAAAGAAGGATTACATGGGGAGGTGGGGTACCTGCTGTGTATGACCCATGGAAACAGGCAATGCTGGCCTGTGGATGACTCACCACTGCTTTACCAACCTCACACACTCACACACGCATGCACAATACACTGGGATGCTCACGCCATCACCATGGCACGCACACATGTAAATCAAACACCATGAAATGCACACGGCCTGTTTCATGGCATTAGAAACAAGGTAACTTTTACACAAATATGAACACACGTCCCATACCGGACGCTCACGCAAGCATATGCACATAGAGACACACACTTATACGCACACACACACACGCGCAACATGAAGTGCAGGCAGAGGAGGGGCGGGTCAGGATGACTCACACATCAATGATAACATCCCTCCCCCTGCCACAATCACACAAACACACTCGAACACACTCGAACACACACACACACAGAAGAACGACATATCATTTGGATGCAATGTTACGTTAATGTAATGTTAATGTAACAACCTCCACACATCCCGGGGAACCTCCCATCTGTGATTGAGACTGAAAACAGGAGGCTCAAGCTGCTGTTTGTCTAAAGTGATGGGAATTTTGTGGCAGGAAGTTCTTACGGATGCTCGAGTCAAAATGTGAAAATGTGAAAGTTTGTGTGTCTGAATGGGTTTTAATGTTGCTAGTGTTATAGTTGCTAATCTGTTGCTATCGGTTCATTGTGATTGAAATCAATATTTTGCTGTAAATAAAGCTTAGTGAAGATGATCGTCAGACTCTTCATCACACTCATTGCGTCTTTTTTTTTTTTTGTCCTAGTGTGTCACAGACTTAAGACCACATTTCCCAGAAACCCCTTCGGGTTAGCAGAATGAATCTTTTAAAAGCCAAAGTGTTATCTATTTTAGTCTTACTGAGCACAATAAACTAGTTACAAGTGATTTTTCCACCTGCCCTTCACTCGTTCTACCCTCTACCTTTCTGAGAAACCTCAGAAAGCTTCAGCTCCATTTGTGCTGAACATTCCCTCTGGAACTCTTATCGGATCTGTATGCTACTTGCTAACATTTTCTGTGATTTTTTTTTTGTTAATATAATTTTTGTATATTCCGTTTTTTTGTCCAAACTTTAGAAAATTAATTTTACAAAATCAATCAATCAATCAGTCTACCTGTTTCATATGGTAAACCAATTCTAGCAGGTAGACACATCAAATCCAGGGTTGAAAATTGCTCAGTATGCTCTATATTGTCCTGTTGAGAAACTTTAGTGGAGCAATTTAAATCACTGCTCTCCAGTCAAACAGTGATGATTTATGAGGGAGGTAAAATAAAAAGAAAAAAGGAAGTGGTTTCTATTCCACACGCTTCAGCGCTGGCTCAATGAAGACAACCTTGGCCACTATTCACCAAAACTTAGTAAAGGAATAGTCTGATATTCCAGCAGCTGAAAGCTTAATTGCTTTCTGTATAAAGTTAAATAAGATCCACACCTCTCTGATGTCTGTGTGGCTAATGTAAAGCTGGCAACAGCAGCTGGATAGCTTTAGCTAGCATGAAAACTGGGAACAGGGCAAAACAACCAGCAAGACTCCGTCCACCAGCAACAAAATGCATCCACCTCTAAAGCTCAATTCACCAGGAAAACCAGTAGAGACTCCAGGAAATTATCCATGCTTATGTTTAGCTAAGCTAGCCAGCTGCTAGCAGTGGCTTTATCCATCATCTTGCTGAGTCTTAGCAAGAAAGCAAAGGCTAATATTCGTTTTTAGCTAAACTGGTCTTTCTGTATCTCTCAGTGCATTGTTAGTGCTTTTTAAATGTTTTTAACAAATTCTTTATTTTCCTTTTGCAAAAAAGTAAATTCACAAGTAGTTTCTGGATTTGTTATTGCATCCTGTCTCTTAAGCACTTAACTTACTAATGCTTATTAAATTATCCAGTCAAGTCGGGAAAATTTCAGATATTGATAAATATATTACAGATATCAAACCAAATTTTTTTTTTCTGCAAGTAAATAAAAACCATTTTAAATTGGCAGTGTAGTATTTACCTACTGCCATAAAACAACATAAGCTCTGAACAAACTTCAGTAGTGTGAATAAATCGACCCATCTACCTATTGTTTCGGATGGCAGACTTTCAAATTCTACATATACCGTCTGCCTTTATCGGCTATTGTAAATTCCAGTTGTCTTTGCACAAAAAGTCTGTCCAACAGAGGCCAGAAAAGTAACACATGTCGTTTTTTGGAAAGATGGCTCACTCCCAGGCTCTCCCTAAATCAAAAAGCCTCCTCTTATCTTTTGATAGCTAAAACATGCAGGCAGTGAAGGCACTTGGCTAGCACACATAATTCCCATCAATTACTCTAATACTTCCGTCTCTGTAAATCGAGGGCAGCTGACAAGACACAGACAGCTCTTGGCACAACAGAGTTATTTTATGAATGACATCTGGACAACAAGAACACCTGCACTGGGTGACCCTGCTGGAGCGGAGGAGGAATGACGTTACAGAGGGATTCAAGTGGACTGAGGCAGACTTGGTGTAAAATTTGAATGATAAGGAATTTTGTTGCTTGTGTTTTGCCAGAATTCACAGCTGGAACAGTGTCCATGTGTGCACCTGGCAAAATAAAGTTTATCCAAATTCATCCGCTGAAACGGTGGGTCAGTGAACGGGTGTTACGGTCTGGCACGTGACCTTTGCCCTGTTTGTCTATTTCTACGCTTCAGCCTTTATGGGCTTTTGGTTTCATGTAAAAACCTAAGAAATGGAAAAAAGATGGTCTTTAAATGCTCAATGGATTTTGTAAAGCTGAGGCAGTTTAAAGTTCACATTTTCAGCCCAGAGCTACTGAACATCTGTAAATTCTGAACAACAGCTGTTTCTGTTTTTCCATAGTGCACAATGCAAAAGAATAAACGTCTTCCGGATATCTGATTTTATAAAAGCAACAGAAAAAAAATAAGAAAAGATAGAAAAGATCTTTTTTGAGTCTATCAACATTCAACACTTGGCCATGCAGGAGTCTTGTGTCAAATTCATTTTTTTCGTAATCTAACCCCACTTACAACACTTGAACTCCTCTAAAAAGTTCCATTCAAACATGAATATTTAATATGTTTGATTTCAATTCTTCTCTTTCGGGAACAGTTTAGTGATATGCTGTAAAACAATCATTTTAGTGAATAGAGAGTGACATTTTCTCTCCCGTGCTCTATAAAAGATGATCTGAATGGAGCCAATGTCATATCAAGTGAGCACCACAAGAGGCCAACATGCAATGACGGAGGGAAGGGGAGACCTGCGAGACGTTGAGACGCTTTGTGACTGTTAAAGTTTCCAGTGAGACCAGTTTCAGTCGGTGTGACACGTCTTCCAGGTGGGGTGACCTTCACTTCCTGTTCCAACTGCAAGGAAAAACACTGCTGACATGTATAATTAGCCACCACCAGTAAATCATCTACATTCTCGCGCACGCACACGTGTTTCATGTGTGTTATATTTAGCATTGCTCAAGCACGTCTCATGTTAGTAACTGAACATCATGGTCAGCTTGGCTTCCTCTTCTCAGGCTGTAAGGCTTTGGGATTTCTACCTTTACAAACCTCAAAACACCAGTAACACTATAAATTACTAAAAAGTTTAAATTTTGTTTTCAATCAGGTACAGTAAGTCTACAAAACATAACTTATTAAGTTTATGCTTGGGTCCAATTTTGGCCTTTTGGAGAAAAATCACATCTAAATCCTGACATCTTGAAGGAAAAGCTTGTGTTTTATTTAAAATGCTTTTAAATTTTTCAAAAAAAAAGTCAAGACACACCTGATCCGCTTCTTAAGCAGCCAGAAATGTTTGCATGTAAATGACCAAGTTAAAATAAAATCCAGCGGTCGCAGGAATAGCTTTCGACAGTTCTTTGATGGCAGTCCATATGACTGAGCGCTATAATTTCATGTTGTTGTGGTGAGCCAGCTGAGGGGAAGCGGTATCCTGCAACCTGAATAACTAGCAAAAGTAAAATGTCTTTTTTGTTCTATTCTACTTAAAGCTCACTGCCATTTGATAAATACTTCAACACCAAAACATACTTTTTGCACTTTAATTCCAAACATTGTCCAATCCAGATAGTTAAAACCCTTGCAATATAAAATAACCATTCCACCTCTGATAGAATGAGGGTAAACAAAAAGAAAGACTCTTAATACTTCACTGTAAACTTAATTAATATAGTTAAATTAATATATCTGTTATTCTTCAAACAGAGTTTCCAAATCACATCTGCTAACACAGGCTTTTCCTTAAAGGACACCAATTGGGTGCAAGTGAGTGAGACAGGGCGCTGGAATCTTTTATTTAACAAAAACAGTCTAATTGCACATCTGAATCCAGTGGCAGATTATCACATTATTCCATCCTCATCACTGTGTCCTTGAGCAAAGCAGTGATCCCCAACCTGCACAAGAAGCTCTGCTCCTGGCAATCCCAAACCCGCCTGCAGATTTATCTTTCTGCTGACATCGATGTATCAAATAAAATGAAATTTATTTTTTAATACAGTTGTGTGTATAAGCGTGGATAATTCTTAAGTACATGAGGAAAACATGCTCCAGGGGAAACCTGGCCCTGTCTACTACACGTGTGGTCCTCAACCTCTTCAGCCCCTGAACAAAATAAAAAGTCCTTCTCCCTTTTCAGTCAAGTATTACCTAAATTATATGCTATTTCACAAGGGACAAACAATATTGGTCAGAGAGGTTAAAAACACATTAAGTTGGTACTCCAAAGATTATTTCACACTGTTTGAATCAACCCATAACCCCAAAATTTACCACTGACCCTTGGGCTAAGATTGACCTCTCTATACATACTGAACGACTTTGTGAGACAGAAGACTGGTGAAAAATAACACAAACAAGACTGCCCCCTGGTGGCTACACAAGAGAACAGTGCATGCTGCTACCGACAGATGACAAAACAGTAAATAAGGCAATAATTTATACATCACACACTTCATAATTGCAAATAGCACTTGACAGTTCACCACTAAAAACTGAAGGGTACAGATTTTTCAGCATTCACTATTTCATACCAATATGGGACAATAGACATTGTATTGTCCAAATGAATGTCAAGCAGAGGAAAATAAAAAGTTCTTTCCTCCCTTTTTGATTGTTTAAAGCCAGAGAGTATGTCTCACTGAGAAGGAGGAAAAAAAAAAGATGATGAAAACTGATGGATTGTGACTTAATAGATGAAGAGGACTCGGGTGCGAGGCAGGGTGGACAAGGTGTCGGCCATCTTGCGGATTCTGGCGTAGTTGATGAATCCTCGAAGGAAGAGCAAGAAACCTGTAGATCAAAAAAGGGACTGTGAGACACAACCATAGGTGCTATAGAAAAATAATGTAACTCTATATTTGGACTTTGCAGCAGTCAAAAATACAAACAGTTGCTCCAAACGGGTCTTTAAGATTACCCATACAAACACAGGTGGGACTGTAATAAAAACCAAAAGATAAAACTGCAAAGTTGAAATACAAACAAACTTTATTCGACATAAAACAAAGCTGCTTCTGTTTGCCATGGACTAAACCTAAACTGATTTAATAACATGACGATGACTGTAATAATAGTGACTGATGACAGGACTGCTACAGCTGAAAGCAGTGTAGTGAAGTGAGACTTACCAAGCATATTAAAAATTCAGGTAGAGTCAGGTAATAAATTCTAAACTATTTTTTTCACTACAAGTGTAAGCATCATATATATGCAAATTCATTTAATTAATAGTACTAAAATATTGATTATACAAGGTATATTGGAAAAAATTATGAAACAGTTGGTTGAGTTACTTTGGGGAAAACAGCTTGCAGCTCTGTGCTACAGTAAAGGACTAGAGAAAGTTTATTTTTTATATCAATGAAACAATTAATTAAAATCACTGCCTTGTTATTTTGTAATGACAAGATAATTAAGGTTATTTATCCTGATATAACTATTCTGCAATACAGTTGCAGCATATGACACGTCAACACAGCTGCAACAAAGCTCCGTCGCACCAGAATGTGTCACAAGCAGGACAAAAACATTTTCTTCCCTATTTGATTGATTTAAATTAAATTCAGAGGTTGCTTACTTACCCAAAACCAGAAACACCCACCACAGCCAGTACTGTCCATCAAAGTAACCAGGGAAATATGTGGAGAACTAAAGACCCAACAGAATGACAGAAATGACTGGTTAGAATAAATATGGGCCTGCAATGGTTTCACTCAAATGAGTCCTGTATTTTAAAAGTGAATGAAGGAAGTGCAGTTTTGAAGAGATCTTTGAGGAAATAGTGCAGCGCCACCAAGAAAACCACTACAAAAACAACATTAAAATTCTAGGGTGTTGTTTGGGGCTTTGGAGTTGTTTGTATGTACGCTGTCTAATGTCTGTATTTGTGTGTATGGACTCCCTCACGTACCCTGACTATGAGGATCCATTTGATGAGGGAGAGGCCAAAGCCTGAGATGGCCCCGTAGCGGCCAGCTGCTGAGGTGGTCAGACAGAAAGACAGGAAGAAACCGATCCAGTTGAAAAGGAATGCCACTGGACAAAGAGATGATGACAAAACAAAAGGGTTAGACATGTCATCGGAAACATATTTCACTAGATAGAGTAAAGACATAACAAGAGACAAGTAGACTGGGTAACTAACTGAAGAAAGTGAGCATGAAGATGCCATCATTTCCTATCCTCAGCTGATCAGCATCTTCAAAGTCATCTCTGGTGACAAAGTCCTCATCCTGTGTTGGAAAGAGCCAAAGAAGACAAAATGTAAGCCATTTAAGCTTTAAAACAATTTCACCGCAACATAACAAGGCAGTAACAGAGCTTTCCAGTGCTTCACTTATGTGACACCATTAGCGGATCAATCAAATCAATCAGTTTGATAAGGTTTGTTTTATTTTAACCAATAGACGGTGGTGTGTTTTAAATTTTACAAATACAGAATAGTAGCTGATTTCAAAATTTATTGTGTTTAAGCACGGATAAGCACCTGCTAGTGGAGATCAAGCTTTGCTGACAACAGAGAGTAAACACAACACAAACAACTACAGAACAATGGAAACGTCACAACACAGCAAGCCCACTGAACTATTATTACAGTCACTTTACCAAAAGGTCTGAGGTCAGTCAGATTCAGTGTAGGGTAGAAGGAGAGCCAGTGGATTTTATGTAACTATCACCTAAGCACTAGCTAGCACTCTTAAACAAACATACAAGAAGGGTGGGGAGTTAAATACACACACTGAAGTAACATCTGTGTTTTCACACACCAAACCAGGACCAAATACACTTCCTCTCATCATACACTCTCCTCCCACTCCTCTTAGTTACCTCCAGTGAACTGCGAATTACATCGTCAAAAGTCTCCAGACGTTCTCTGTGCTGAGGCTGCTGCTGAGCGCAAGGCAGTGTATGGCAGAGAAACACAACACCAATAATCAAACAACTTTTCGTATCTCCACCCAGCATTTCTTAATTTTGCACTGACAATCGTTACCTCCATCACTGAGGACAAATTGACTGATGTGGCAGGGGGGTGGCAGTGTTTGAGCTAGCAGTAGCTGGCCATAGGACATACTGGAAATATTTGCTTCTGTGGCTAACTTTATATAGCAGGGTAAATACCTACCCAAAATTGCATCAGTGCAGCAAATGTTTTAGTCTGAAGCTCCCTCCATGTTTCAAATGCTGCACTGACATTTACATAGGAAGAACAAACCCAGGCGTTGGTGCAAAAGGCACCAATGTTTGTTCAAAGGGCCAGGGGTTTAAAACAGAGGAAATGGCTGGCCCCTGTGAGCACTTGAGAAAAAGACTGTTGCCATGACTTTCAAAAATAATATTTAATGTCATTAGAGAAATGGGGATTAAAAAATATATACTTTTTCTAATGTTCCAACCATCAAAATAGGCTGAAAGCAGCTCACGTAGACATGGCGAAGAGACTCAGTCAGATATGTCAAACAAAGATTTTCCGTAGCAAACTCTAAGCATTTCCTGGCTTGCATACAACACAGGAAGAGTTTGAGCACAAGCTATACCGTATGCATGCGTGCAAGTGAACATACTGAATTTGACCACAGGCAATAAAAGGAAGAAAAAAAAAGTAAGACACTCACTCTTCCATTAACCAGGGGAACAGCAGTCTCAGCCTTGGTTCTTTCTGCTTCATCATAGGAGGGTAGTGTAGTCGCTACGTTGTATGATGGAGGCTTGGGGAAAACCCCATCTTCTTTGTAGTCAAAGTAGGCTGAAGAAGAAACAGCATAGTTTCAAACACTTTGGCAGAAGTCTCACTGATACACTCTCTTTAGTACTGGCAGACAGCTGACTAGTCACCACATCACATGTTTACTGTTGGTGCCAAAACTAAAGCCCTTATTTAAACTTGTTCAGTTCTTGTGCTTATTCACTTAAGAAGCCCTGGGAACTGAAATAGGCCTCTAACTTGGAGATATCACTAAAAGTAAAAAAATCATACTAAACCCAACAAACAACTAACACTAACATTAGTTTACAAAAAAAGGCTTTTTAATGCGAACAAGACATGTTTCTCTTGTGTGAAATTTTTCCAGTTCTGCAAATGTTTGACTGCCTCTACAATGGTAATACAACTGAAAAGGAATGGTTCTGTAAAACTAACATTAGTCAACTATTATAACTAACTACAAGGCTTATGAAAGTCAGCGCTCTTCTTGAAAGTGTAAATATAAATCTTACACCCTGTTTATCTTCTGATAAGGGGTCAGCACTATCACAACAATTACGAAGTCTTTGTCTGTAACATATTATCTATCTTTCCTCTTGTATTAGAAAAGAGAAATGCAAAAATCATTCAGCAAGCAGCTTCTCATTTCCAGTCAGCATAAAGTGTCACTTTTACCCGACTAATTTACACTCGAAACTGCTTACAATGCACCAGTGTGCGACATTTTAAAACCTGTCTGTTCACACCACTGTGACTAGATGAGACAGCGTATCGTTTCCATAGCAACGACTCCCAGCACTTCCGCTTTTGCCAGCTTTTTGAAGAGGCTGTAAGCCTTGCAGATAACAAACTTTATGGCGTAACTATTGGCGTATTACTTGCTGTAGTCATACCTGTGGTACTGAAGCGAAAGCAAAAACATAGTAGGCCCAATAGGCCGACTAGAAGGCCGAGAGTTTGCCTGGTCATAAAGACACTGCTGTTCCTCTAACAAATTGATAAATTGGTCCTCCCTCTCTTCCGTCCAGAAGTCTGCCATCTTGATTTTGAACCTCTGAGGTTGCTACAAGCTGATTGGCTGTTGAAACAAGTGGTGTGCCTCATGTTCTGAAACTGACCTCTGGCGACCTGACTAGCTGAGTTGCAGGCGACACTGTCTGCCAGCTTGAGTTGAGCTGAGATGGACAAGTCTACACAGCTGCAACTTTCGCTGCGACCATTTTGTTGCATTATTTACTTTTTTACTTTTGTTTACATTATTCCAGTTCAATTTTTATTCATATCATATAAATAATTTAAGTTAGTCAGCTTTTACAGTATTTAATCAGGATAACAGTATGTGAATCAATAAGCCAATGAAAAATATGAGCATAAGGTGTGCAAAATTTGGAAGACTACAGCTGCCGTCGCAATGTATCAGATAAATATTTAGTCAACATTTAGATAAATATGAGTATTGGATTTTGTATCAACAGATAACACATGTTTAATTACCTGTTTATACTGCTGTTATAAAGAAATCAATATTTAAACACCATAATACGCAGACCGTGTCCCAGTATAGAAGTATACCCCAGTATTCCAACATCATAACTGACCTCAGGACCACGGAAACATCTGGGTCTTACCAGTATTGTCCACTGCAATGCTGCTGTATGGGGGTGGAGCATCAGCTGCTACCTGTGGACTGCTTTCTTGGTCCTCCTCGTCGGGCAGCTGTGCGGGGGAGAAACAACTTGCTGGTTTATTTAAGGCCACAATGCACTGGCAGCAGCACTGGCTGTTTTCGATTAAAAACAGATGCTTTTCGATTAAGAAACTTCACTCTTTCTGTGTTGTGTCGAATAACTATCACAACACCGTGGCCTACTTAAAAGAACTCAGAAACTAAGCCTCAGTTAAATTAAAAGAGGACAGAAAACCAAGACCACTTCAAATAAGTTTTTCAAGCACATATTAACATTATAAACAGGAAACGAGCCCCGATCAGAATTTGTTTCTTATTTTCTTTTGTATCTTTTACTCTCATTAGAATATGTGAGCAGGGCAGTCAATTAAAAAATACCTAATAAGTTTTCTCTGTCACTCCAGACTCAGAGGCCTGACTCAGCTACTCCTTTCTGCTGATTCAGTTAAACAAGATTTTAAAAACCAAGCCAGTTTGATCAATGCATGTGAGCGTCAGTTTCCAGAAAGGCCAGTGAGGTGGTACTGAATACTAAGTAGTAAGTCTGCCACACTTAAGTCTGCAGAGGTATAAATTACAGGTAAACAACATCTTTGTTTTCTCCTGGGTGTGAGGGACACTTCAATTCTAAGGTCCCATGATTTCCCATAAAAGGAACAGATACCGGACTGTAATTCTATAAGATTACATTAGAAGAAAAACATCCAGTAACTGACAATTTTCAAAGAATTAATTCCAATATATATTTAATTTAAACTAATGATATTTACTTCCTGGCCTTCCAGAGAGTTTTTAAGTCAGCCAGACCACCAGAACAAAACAAATTAAATGTGTCTACAGGCAAGACAAAACATATAAGGAGGATTCAGAAAACCTTTCATCAAAATAATAAATTAACAATGAATGGGGAAGTTAAAAAAGAAGAATTAGCCTATTTTAAGAAAATTCTTCTGAAAAAAAAAATAAACAAACAGCTGCTTCATTCAAACTGAACTCAAGTAATCGTGTTAATTTTAGCAGCAAAAAACAGTAAGTGTTTCCTGTATATAAACATAAACTAGCTGATGATGACATATTTAACTGTCTGCCCTACAAAAACCTAATGTTAGCTAAGCATGTAAACTGGCGGATTTAAATGCTAAGCTGGACGACAAGTGAACACACCCACTGCTGTAGGTCACGTATTAAACAACATTTATGTTAGCATTCATAGAGGATCGTCGAAAGGCGTAAATTAAATAAAGTTAATGTAAACCTTGCCAGTTGACGTTATTATTCAACATTTCTATCTAGCTAACACGGCTTGGAAAAAAACTCAGCGCTAGTCACCCACGAATAATCAGAAACAAAACGCCCAAGCAGACAATCAAGTTCACATTCACGAAACGTTAGCGTGGCGTCAAAAGCTAACCTAACGAGGAAACGTTAGCATTAATGAGACGCTTGCTAGTTACCGTGTTGTAAAAGACGGCTTCAACCGATAAATATTACGAGGTTAGCGTTAATCGAAGGAAATACATAAAATAACTGGTAACCACGCCATTCGGTTTTGTTTTAGAAGAAACACAACCACACCTGGATGAGACTGGGTCAGTGGTAACGTTACAGTGTTAAAGCTAGCGTTAAAGTATAACATTCAATTTTTAATGTCTCAGATATACTTGATAGTGTTCTCATACCTGCTGATATCGGGCGCTCGGTTCGGCCATTCCGATTTGAACGGCTAGTAACGAACAACGGAGATGGTTTACGCCGCCGAGACACCAAACGAAAGCAAAATTATATAACAGTACAAACTGTAAACTCAGTCCTTGTCACAGTAAAGCCTATATCTGCCTCGACTGTTCTGTGCTTACACTACGGTCAAGTGATGTGTTGGCCAACACGAAACATTTGATTTCCTGTTGGCACTTAAAAATAAAGTATATATTTGGGAATACTGACGGCATCTACGAAAACACACCGATTTATTTGTAATACCGTAATATTTAGTCTGCATCTTTTTTATTGTAAATATTTAATTGTTTCTTCTCTTCGAAGATCTGATATAATTTTGGTTTATGAAAGCATTTCCAGTGCTTTTATTATGAAACAAGCTCTGCCCGTTTTCTTCTTCACGCGTGCTACTTTAACGTACGTTTTGCTTGCCAAGCTATTGACGTCATCGGCCACAACAAACCCTCTACTGCCCCCCGTTGAAACAAAGTGAGACAACCATGAACTTAACACACTGGACAGACAGACAGACAGACAGACACATAGATAGTTAAAATAATCTATTCGACCTGTTTATACATCTCATACACAGCAACTCTATTGTGAAAGAAAAAGTGTTAGAGATGGACTGAGAAACATATGGTTAGATTTAAGTGGTCAAAATCATACATTTTTAGAAGTAAATCACAAATATTGATATTCAGTCTGTCTATACGACCCCTTATAATGTACATTCTTCAAAATCCTCTAGGAATAATTGTCATTGTGCATGAAAAATAACAACAAATGCATATGGGTCTTGTAAGGTTTTATTGTATCTTTATCTAAAATAAAAAGACATCAACAATACCTGTGACACTTTATATTCAAGCTCAAGAGTTGGAGAGGTTATGTCTCAAATTGTCCCTGTTTAGTTACTGAGGGTCCTGGTACTTTAGGAGCACAGGGTAAGTGGTGCCTATGTGCTTTTGGTTGTAGTGATGGCAAACAATCTCCACATCATAGAAACTGAACTGGACTTTGACACGCTCGTTGGGTGAGGTGAGGAAACAGAGAGTGTACAGGGCGAACTCGAACTCCGGACTGACGCCGATAAAGATGCTGCCCTTGGGCTTTATGCCGTTCTTCCAGCTGAATTGTAGTGCCAGGATGTGTTTGTTCTCATCAGGCTGCAGTGTGAGAGAGAGAGAGAGAGAGAGAAAAGGAATGGCTTAGGATGAAGAAAAAAAGCTGGCATGTTTGACACAACTCGTTCTCATCAGGCTAAGGAGAAAAGACAGGAAAGAGAGAAGGTGCAGAAGATGTAAAAACAATGTAGCAGATTCTTTTGAGGTGTCATCATGTTATTATAAGCCTTAACTTCAAGATAAACAAGGCTACATAAAGTACACTGAGTATAGATTTCAAATTAAAAATGGTTGCTCTGATAATTTCACTTTTTCACTCGTTTACTTAACATTAGCCTTCACATGGCTCAACATAAGTGCAATCAACAGGCCAACAGCCCAAAGCATATTCTCAGGTTAGAAAGACAAAATACAGAGAGCTGTGCAAAAGACAAGACAGCGGACTTGGTTGGTCATAGCAAGATGCGAGGTTTATCATCAGTGTGCAAGAATGATGATGAGAGCAAGAGTTCAGAGAGTGCAAGTCAACACAGGAGAATAGAGAGATGAGAGATCATGGGAGACAGATGAGAAATGTGTCTAATATTTGGTAGAGGAGGATGAATGTCAAAATACTAAATGAATAACACTTTCATTCTGTGCATTTCATGTACTTTACAATAGATACAATCAAGAATCTGCAGTTAAATATACTTGTCTAAAACATGAACACAGAGCTTCATACCTGGGGTGAATTTGCATTGACACTGTAGCCTTTATAGTCAATGTGTCCCAGCTTTTCTTGTAGGTAGAGCTGGATCCAGTTGTGAAAGCCAATGACAGTGCGCCCTCCTCTTGTCTCTCCTACAAACACATGTTCAAACCCTGAGGAGTCTGGCCTGATGGGAGACAGAGACACGCCATTTTGTCAGTTATGGTATGGAAAAGATCTCCCTCTGTTAAACTAAGCAACTCTGCATCAATTGAAAATAGAAAATAAATAAAGCCATGTGCTATTTCAACAAAATGTGGTGGTTTTTAGTGCATTTTTTTCTTAGTATTTTACACAGAGCCAGTTCCTCACAGTAAGACGGTTACCATCATAGTGCCAGATTCCACCAGTGAAGTTATATTTAGGTGCTGTGCAAGATTCCACCCACCTGCTGGATCCTCTCCTCGCATAAAGTTCAAACCAGATCCTGTATAGCTGCTGCTTGAATTCTGTCTTATCTGCTGGAGAGAGGTGCTTCTCTACCAGGTATTTATGCGCTATCTGCAAACAAGTGAAAATTTCCACTAAAATGTCATTCTTAGTTCATGTATCTAGCTAGGCTAGCTATGTTGCTATATCAGTTGGGCAGCAAGTTTCTTCTTTCAAAGAGAGATACCTCAACAGCTGCTGAATGGATTGCCAAGAAATTATGAAAAGACATTTATGCATCCTTGACTTTAAATGCTAAATACATTCTTATTGGCTTGTTCTCTAGGAGAACCATCAGGTCAAAATTGTACTCTGTCCAGTACCTTTGTTCATGATTTAATTTTTCTCTTGGGGATCAATGGAGTTAATCAAAATTTATGAACTACGAAAAAAAAAAACTGTGAGTATCACCATTAGCCTCTACTGTACTGTTTATTGGTGCTAATTATTAAAAAAAATGAGCATGCTAATATGCTAATATGCTAATCTAAGACGCTTGGCACAGTAAGTATACTTTATAAGCCAGCATGCTAGCATTTGTGAGCATCTTAGCATGTTAAGCTCAAAGCAAAACTGTTTCTAGATATGATTTCGCAAAGCTGATAGTGACTCTGCAGACTTTTGCGCTTCACTTAATTATCAAACACTCCACACTGCTCTGTTGAATTATATATAATATCTCTTTCTCAGAGTCAGTTTAAATGTGATATACACTCATATTAAAACAGCTGCAACTCCTAATGAGTACTAATTTATTCTTGAGTAGAATTGGGCCTTTTTGAGCAACAGCATTAGGGTTTATTTCTAATCTCTTACAAGTACCTTCATGGTAGGAGTCTGGATGATGGAGTCCAGGAACTTGTGGTTCTCTGCTACCTCTTCAGGTGTTACGATTTCTGGCTCACCAGTGTCGCTCTCATAGTTATCCAACAGAGAGATAAAGGCTGCAAACATAAATGCTGATGGTCTTCAAAAAGTGATTTTAATCTGACTGGGATAATGCATGGAGTCATTATTTAATGCACATAATATGACATTTAGTAATATTTTTAAGTGTTGTCCAAAAAACAGCAAGAAGGAAGCAGTGCTCCTTTTCAGGAGAAACTCTGAAAACTCACTGCTACATAACACAACCCCGCTATACAGCTTTTTTTTACATGCTGCACATCATAGATCTGTGAAAATATCACAAGGCAGAATTTCTGGAGAGGAACATGTTTCAGTTGTAATCCTGTGGAGGAAGATGTGAAGGGAAAGCCAATGGTTGTAGGGAGGATCATTCTGCAACCAGTGCAGTGAACTCAGTTTGCTCTGTGCTTATGCAACATGCCACTGTTCGTCATAAGGAGATTATGAGTAGATGAAAAAGCTTTGCTCTGGAGGGAGTTAACAGGAAGGAAAGCCTCAAACTGGCAATTGATACAATGTGTGAAGATATCATGTCAATTCAAACATTTTCTGACAGTGCAGTTGTGTAACAAGCAGTAGCAAGTTAGGATGCCTCATCGTGAAAAAAGGGTAACTCACTTTTGTCTAAAATCAAGTCAAATGATTGCGATTTGTTCGCTTACCCAAAAAAGTCTCCTTTTTGAAAATGTTCTCATCAACAAATGTAAACAGAGGATATCCTGCTCCATCATTGTTGTCATCATTGTTGATAGCCATGCTGTCTCCAGCTTTGCCCTGCAATGGGAAGAGAACAACTTAAAGTTCAAAATTTGACTTGTGATAACAAACGTTTACTGCTTTCTTTTACTCATTAAAAAATCTTAATCTTATTACTGTTTGACAAATACTCCTCTTGTATGCTCCAATACATTTTCAGTTAGTCATTGTCTTAAAAAAGGTGTATGGGATATTAATTGATGGTTAAGATGTTCCACAAAGCAAAAATAAGGCTCTTTAAATACAGATGACCAACTGAGCAATTGTAGATGCATTTAAGGACCAGCTAGTAAAGGTCGAACATATAGCAACCAGTAGGTAAAGTGCACATGATTAGATGTGTTGAGTCACGTATTAAACATATCTAAATGGAACAGCCTCATGTCGGTGTGTGGTTGTGGTGCACCTGCAGAGAGATCCTGTAGTCTTTTCCAGGTTTGAGTCTGTTGACGTCATTGTCCCACAGCTCCTGCACCATGGCCGACAGCTCTCTGTCACTCTCAATCATGATGCGTCTGCTCAGCTGTGTTCTTGGTCCTGCAGTGGATGCGCTGTGGTGGTTTGTCTCAGTAGACGTCTCTAACAGGAGGGGGAACGGTTAAATAAGTCCTGTTGACTTGACGTGTTGATGTGCATGAAGTGTCTTAACAAAACTTTGAAATATTCCATCATTGTGTAATCAAAAGTCAAAAATGTTGGTTGATTTTGATGTATTCCAGCTTACTAACTCAGGCTTTAAGGCCAGGAAAAGAATGCAAAGATAGATTATTTGACCAGTATTTATTCAGATTTTTCTGATTTTTTTAAATAAGTTTTTTTTTATTTTTTAGCACTGCTTCAAAATGTCATGTAAGTTTACATGAGTCGGACACTGTTGTTGTTCATTCATTCAATATTTAACTAGTGTATATCTTGTTGAGTATGGCTTTAATTTAGACAGCCACCTGAAATGCTGTAAAAAATACCTGGAGTTGACTTAGCACATTCTTTTCAGACAGATGTCTTGAGAGTTAAACAATAAGCTAATTATTTTTACGCATGATCACAAAATAGCGATTCAAAAGGCCATCATGAAGGTAATGTGGGCCCATGGCAGACACACACAGGACTGTTAAAACATAATAGACTCCCAGCC
>JAQMCX010000012.1:16192476-16256206 GCA_029814765.1 Acanthurus leucopareius
CACCCTCTTCCCAAAGCGCTGCTCCATGAACTTTTTTCCCTCAGGTGTGGCTGACAGGTACTCATCTTTGAGATTACGCAATTCCTCTGTGGCACAAGACAGAAATCTGAGAGAATGTTGGTTTTAACCTAAGGAATCAGTGCTGGGATAGACAACAGGTACCAACAGTTTCTTTTTCTTCAAATAATGTAAGTCTAACCTTACAGTAGCTAAGGACCTTTATTATTCAAAATTTCTGAACTTTACTAGGAACTTTCTGATGTGTGTACACCTGTGAAAAACCAAATGACGCAACTTTACAGTTGGTTTTAGTCAATAGTTTATATACAAATATGTTACATTTTGCCAAGGCAATGAACATGTTTCAAATAAGTTATTTTTTTGAGCTAAACTCCATTTTCTAACCCTCAATATATCTCAAAATTGTAACATTAGTTATCAGTGTAACTGTAGAACATTTGAATAGCTGTTGATGGAGACTTGTCAAACACACAGACATAACAAAACTGACCTAATGGCTACTCTTTTCTTGTTACACTAAGAAACAAAATCACTATAAGTGCAGTATTACCTGCAGGTAATTTGCAGTGGGAGAGACCATGATAGCCCAACTTGCACAGTGTGCAAAAAGCATACTGGCAGGCAGAACAAATGCCCATGGTTGTATCTGGCTCCACCATAACGGCGGTGCCGCAGGACTGGCGGGGACAATAGACCACATCAGCCATAAGGTCCAAACTGGACTGAAGCAGCAGACGGTCATAACGGGCAAATAGTTCCTCATCCACTAGCTGCTTCACCTTAGAGAAGAAGACAGATGGAAATGTCTTTTTACCAATGATAGGGTGGGAAAACTCAAAAAAGGCTCTTTGAAGATGCAGAGTGAGAAAGTAGTTAAACCTTATTCTGAAGAAGCACTGTTGTGCTGAACTTTAAAAAAATAAATACACACAAACAAACTTTATTGCTCTCTTACCTGCAATGGTGTAGCTATGGAGGTACATTTGGGCTCAGGGCAATTAAGGCACTGAACGTTGCCGTCTCGTATTTGGATCTGGAAGTATTCAGTCATGCAAGCCTTGCAGTAGACATGCTGGCAATCCTTAAAGCAGAGGCAGTCAGAGCCCAGCTTCTCTACAAAGCAAATCCCACAGCAGAACACTTTGCTGTCAAACACCCTCTGCCGCTGCGCCTCGTCAAAGTCCAGGAGCTGAGGTAGGAGGTCGGCACGCGGGTCCATTACGACAACGGCACGTGGGTCCAGTTGAGAAGACAAAGACAACTGTGGTTCAGAGTTTTCCTTACTCGTTTCTTTTTTCTTCTCCTCCTCAGTGTTTTCAGAATGACTTCCACATTGTGTCAGAGCTGAACAAAATTGATATATGTATTGATTGTTTTTAAAAACAGCAACAACAACAAAATCACAATTCTCCAAATTTCAGCATGTTGCTAACTTAAGCAAATGTATTTTTTTTGGAAGAAAAATGCTTGTCATCACATATAATGACTTTACTTGACATGTATATTGACCTAGGCCTCTTTCATTACATGTACTTTAATCAAAGTAAGTACTTGTTGGAGACATCAGCAATTATTTTATAGTAAACAAATTATACTGAATAAATAACTGTGAATTACTGATACAGCATTCAGTTAATATCAACTATTTATCAATCCACTTCAATAGCAGCACACCTGTACATGTACTACCAGTTTTTCTTTCAGCTTAACTCTAGATGAAAGAAAATTAGGATATACAATTTATTTTTTATAAATTACACTGGTAGTAATATTAGGGACAACTGGCTATTGTATTTTAGCCAATGCAGATACATACACTCAAACAGAAAACATTTCTTTTATAAAACAAATTCTGTACCTGTGGCTGCAGGTTCATTTTTCCGCCGCTCACCACCTGCCTTACTTCCTCCCCTGATGACTTCAAGAGGAGATCTGATGCCCAAAAAGTCAAGAGCCTCCTCTTTGAGGAACTGGATCCATGTAAAAAGAATCACACAGCCTTGGTTCTCGTCCCACTGCTCATCCAGGCGATTGCACAGAGAGCTCATCTGAGGAGGCACATAGAAAAAGTAAGGCACAAGTATTGGGAGTGTTGAATGGTAAAGACTGACTAGAAACTTTCCTTTAAGTGAAAGAAACAATGAGTCTTTTTCAAGATCAAGCCATTTTGCATGGTGATGCAGATTTAACTTGAAATTACATAAGCTAGCATGAGTCTTACCTGTACTTTGGTCATCCATTTAGAGCTGAGAGTATAGACTGGTGGGGATGTGGATGGATAGTCTGCAGGAAGCTCAAAGTTAAGCACCAAAGGAGGTAAGAAGCAAACATTATATTCAGTTTGATTCTCTCCTGCAACACACAGAGGAAATTGAATTAAATTCTTAATTGGAGTGAGTTTAATGAATATGCTTCCATAAGAGAAGACAACAAGGGGAGAATAATTATAAATATCAACTACTATTAAGTCCTTTGGCAATATATAAAAAGTTCAAGCTACACTTGTCTTATAAATGAGTCGGTCTCAGGTTTTGTAACCTAATTTCTTTAGCAAAAATTCCTGAAAGATGTACCTTCTTTGACAGAAACTTTGAAATCAGGAGGGAGCTCCAGACAGAGTTGGATCTCTCCCCCCTGTGCAGATTCCGCCCGGTGGAACTCCTCCTCATCATAGATACTTGCTAGAGCAAGCAACTCATCATCCTGGGCTTCCCTGTCCTCAGACATTTACATTCCTATTAAATAAAAGTGATACTTTAGTTTATTATTATCAAATCTACAGTAAGAAACAAAGGCCATACATGATATATTAAAGCAAAACCAACAACCACTACATATCATGCAGTCAAACTGAGCCATGGCTAATCACGTTCATCGCTAGCTGATATCAAAGCAAAAAGAAAACCAGCAATTGGCATTTATACGATCACACAGGTTTGTCTTATCATGGACTACCTGTCAAACCTAGTGTTAGTTAATCTTGGTAACTTTCCTAAAGCACTTTTATCCACGAATTAGGTGAATGCCACATCAGTGGTAGAGATAATTTGTATTTACACACGGCATACGCAACTTTGTTGTGACATAATCAGCGTGTTTTAGCAGGCGTGGTGAAGGCATTTCTGTGGCTTAAAAGTTAGCACGCTGGCTAGCAAAACTAAACTTTTTTATATATAATACATATAAGTAAGTCAACAAAAATTTAATACTCGCCTACATAACAATGGGCGCTGCTGCGTGACTGGTGAAGCCGGTAAACTTCATGACTCAGTTTAACTAGTGAACCATGACAATTGCACTCTTGAAAAATCAGTCATGCTAGCTGCAATGTTAGCTCAGTTAATGTAAACAGTGACTGTGGCTACACTGTAGGATCGGGCCCGTTTAAACTTTCGCTTTGTAGCAGGTTTAAATTAGGCCAGCTTATCTCTACGTCTACTTCCGTGCTAAATTTATACAAGTTAGATAACACAGTAAAAAAGTGAAAAAACGCGTTTCTTACCTTATCCGACCTAAGCACTGGTGACTTCTGCACTATGACCGTTTCATGACTGTCGTAATGTTGGCGTAACAGTGCCACCTAACGGTTAAACAGTATACTATAGTTTCTTCTTTAGTGTCATGGCGTTTTGCAAATCAGCTTAGAGAAGCTTACTGCCACCAACTGGACGGCAGTAGTGTACTGCAAGTGTGCTTAGATGTTTTACGAATGTAAAGTGACCCGTACACATGTATTGACTGGAGAAGGATCTGGCTGCGAGACTGCGTCAACAATTTTATTATTTACATAATTATATTCTATTCATATTACAAAACGGACAACTCCACAATGTCTCCCTAGCAGTATGAGTAGTGATAATGATAATAACAATGATAACAGGAAAGCATGAACTCCATATAATTTTACTGAAGTTATGGCTGCATCTAAGAAATAATTGTCAATCGACCTACCGAATACTCGATTAATCTCCAGAATCAAGGCTGACTCATTCCGTCCGAAGTTAAATTAGGTTTTCTATTATAAAGAAGAACCAGAAAACTGCCTCATTTAAGAAAATCAAACCATGGAATTTCTGTAACTTTTGCCCGAAAATTAATTGAAAATTGTTTCAAAGTAATTGATAAGTAACTTAAGCTATATCTTCAAAACTCTAATGAAATGTCCTTCTGGTCAACTTAACCAACGAAGCTACAGCAAGAACCAGACACACCATAAAGTACTATCTACAGCTACTATATCTATGCTGTCTCTAATTAGCGTCCCTGAAGTGGAGTTAAATAAAGAGGAGATCATTTCATGACTACTAATAAGAGACAGTTCATATTATCATGAAACAGTCATTCTGTTTTCATGACCAACAAAACTAAAGCCTTCATTCATCTTGTCTGGAAACTGTAGGCAGCAGATAGCCAAATTTTTCACAAACAGCAATATTCTGTCATTACGCCATTTCTCACATCATATTTTTTTTGTCAAGATTTATTTTTCTTTTTTTTAATGATGTGGCAACAACAGCAGCACCCGGAAGGTGATTTGTTGGACCAGCATTCACACTGTTGAGTAGAAAAGAAATACAAGGCTACCAGAGAACAACTGACAGCACGTTGCTTCTGAATAAGAAAAGCCAAACAATGAAATCCTTCATGACAGTAACTTGTCGTATCTACTTTCAACATACAGTACAAGTAAACTCAACAAAAACTCATTGTCCTTTTAAATTGAAACATTATAATCCAGCGGTTCTAACTATTTGTACTGGAAATGCACTGTCATGTACAACTTGGAACAATCCATGTTCGTTTACATATGCCACTGTATTTCTTTAGACAAACTGCAATGTTATACTTTTTCACAAATCCTGGGTGTACATGTCCCACATTCACAACTTTTATGTCATCAAGTAGTCCATTCATTCTCAATATTATGCAGTATTTTTGTATTCAGAGGAAATGAGAAATGACATGCTCAGGAAGCTGGTTGATGAACAGTACTGAATAAGGACGCTCCTGTCTGTGTCTTCAAGAGAGAGGCTACTGTGCCATCAAAAACAATCTAAGAAGAATGACAGAAAGAGGCGAGTAGCAGGACAAACGGAGGCAAAACTCAGGGGTGGCAGCTGCAACAGTTAGTCAATGTCCATTTCAGGGAGCTTGTTCTCTGCTGTTCCCTGTTCTGTGTCTGCCGTTGTGGCTTTGTCTGGGTTGCACTGCTGGTTCTCTGTTCCATCTCGCCCATTGACTGGCCCATTCTCTGTCTTCTCCTCCTTTGGAGGCTCCACTTTGGGCTTGGGTTTGGATACCACAGGGTTGCAGGCTGAATAAAGCTCCTGAATAGGGAAAAAGACAGCATTCATTAAAAGATGATAATAAAAAGTGTTTTTTCTGTCAGATATCTGCAACTTTCAATTGTACAACTTGTAATTCTACATTTTTTTTGAATTATCATATTGTATAATGAAGACTTGCTTTAATATTTCACACTTTAATTTCGCTGGCATTGCAAAACTGCAGCTGGACCTCAAGATAGCAGTTGTTTGTGTGGCGCTGGCTGTTATTCTGCCACTACTCAGGTGGTGTCAACATTGTCTCAGGTGCTTTGAAAATTAAGATTACTAGAGAAATTGCCAAAATGTGGATGTCAAAGATGCCCTCTTGAGACGGAGAGAGGTAATATGCTAGCCAAAGCTCATTAATTTAACAAACTGTCAGAAGCGCAGCAGCATTAGTGGATGCAAGACATCATTTTGTTTGAAAACTATCTGGCTAATTGCACAAAATTAAATTTAGTGTTGGAAAAATTCAAAAAGCTAAGTCAATTTCTGGCTAAGCATTGTAAACATGGAGTAACAGTGTCCGAACATAGGATTAGCCACCTAAACATGTATGCTCAAGCATATGGAGGCTGACCTGCAGACTAATAGCAAAATCTACAGGAAGTGGACTTGGTCAAGCTCCTGGCAGCAATCATTTTCACATCCTCCAGTGCGTTTAAAGTCATGATGTGACTTGAATGTACTCTTAGTACCTTAGTCTTGGCCTGAATCTCCTTGACTTTGATGACTGGATCAAGAGTGAGGTCCTGGTTATTCTGCTGGTTCATCTTGCTGTTCATCCAGGTCATGGCATCATTCACCTGCTTCTCCACTCGAGTCACCTCCAGCTCATCCAGGTGGTTGTACTGCTCATCCTATTGGCACAAGCACAAGTAAATGATGACACCTGTTTGGTGTTATTTGCGCAAAAATCTAAACAAAAATCACATTTACTAACCTAAAAATGCTTCAAGGCAATCTTAGTGTCTGTATCTACAGTTTATTTACACCAACAAATTTATACAATTTAACTAACAGTACTGTAAGTCAAAGGGACTCTGTGTGTTAGGTTACCTTTGCTTTGAAAGCTTCGATGACCTTCATGAACAGCTGCATCTGTCTGCCGAGCTCCTCAAATGCTTTCGGCCTCTCCTCAGCTTCCATGTATCTCTCATAAATTGGCTGGCCAAGTTTCTGCCAAAAGGGAAAACTCTTTTTAATAAGCCGGTCATCCAGTTAGACATGAACACTAAAGAAACAAGGCTCACCCACCAATTAACACCGGGAAATCAACAAGTAACATCTGACAATAGTGACAAATTTAGAGGACACAGCAGATAAACTTAAGTCATCTTGAAGAGTTGGTTTTCTGCTCAAAGCCACTGCAAACATGAACTCCATGTTAAAAAAACATTATAAATGAGCATTTATGTCTGGTTTTAAAATCAGTGCCTTCAATTTACATGTATCACTGTTACTCTGAGTACAACAACCAAAGCTGTGCAGTGAGAGTATTACTATCTCACTTAGAAACAACTGCCCAGTCACATACTATAAGCCTGGTTACCTTCAGTTCAGCCAGTTTGTCAATGTAAACTTGTTTCTGTTGGTCCTCTCCGTCTTCATACAGCCAGTTCTCCGTGTCCTCCAGTTTTAATGAGAACGTGTCACGGTCCTGTGTGTTGGACAGGAAGTGAGATTATTATCAAAAAATGTTTCAAAAACAAAACCTTTAATACATGCAGTATGTCTGAACTTAAGGTTAAGTCCCACTGAGGGTTAACACATTACAATGCCATCTGTAAGAGTCGAGTGTGATCTTTACTCACAGCTTCATTCACAAACTTCTCCAGGACACCGTGCAGTTTATCCCTCATGTCGTACACGTACTCTTCAACGTTATTCTTTGCGTCGTTCCTCTCCTTCTCGAGCTTATCCTGCATGATCATCTTCCCCTGAAAGAGTCACAATGAAGGTTTTACTGGTTAGTCAACAGAGGAGAAACAGTGCACCCAAACCAAACTAAAGACAAGACAACAAACCACTTGAGGACACTACATTTAGAGCTAGAATTTATCATATATGGTTCTACATAGTCTGTTTCTTAATTTTAAATCTTTACTATAGAAGATAATGAAACAATTCAACTTGGGTGAAATGTAGAAATCATTTTGTATTTTTATGTAAGCTCGTGAAGACTGTAAAAGGGAAAAGACTCTGAAAATAACAGTGACAAAAAAAATTCTCACCAAGAGATTAACCTTCATAAACAAGTTTGTAATTTTAAGTAGTTTTTTTAATAATACAATGAAATCAGATAAAGCGCGGCTATTATAATGTCACCATAAAATGGCCAACAGTCCTTTTTTTTTGCTCTAAGTAAAAAGCAAATGAAAGCAGGAACAGAAAGTCTGACTCACACACTGCTTGGACAAGCACCATGAGTGCATGTAAGAAATTCTTGGTGATTTTTAGAGCATTACCTCATTCTCTACAAACATATTTAGGACGTCAGTGGACAGCTGCCAGTGCAAATTGTTCTCTATGGGCAGTTCCACTGTCTTCGTTTTGACTTTGGGCTTCTTTGCTTGAGGGGGCTGGTCATTCTTCTTCTCCTGCTTGGCGTCCTCTGCAGTTGTCTATTAAAGGAAAGATGTAAATCATTAATCTGTGTTAATGCTGCTGGTTTAATGAGTAAAAAAAACCACACACACACACACACACACACAACTACATTACTTTACAATATGAAAAAAATCCAAATTGCTATAATACAGTCATCTGAAGTTTGTGTTGGGGGTTACTGTCAGATTTTATTATGTTCTTTTATGTGATTTCAACTAATTAAGTTCATTTATTGTCTATACCTGCTGACCTTTTGAAGGGTTCTGGGGGGGTTCAGATAAGGCATAGGGTCGCCAGTTCAGAGGGCTTACACACTGACACAAACAACTGTGTTCTCTCTGCAATGTGTATGTGCACATGTGTGTGTGAAAATGAACAATATTCCTTGTGAAAAGGTCATCATCCATTGTGAAACATGATGTTAATATACAAGTAAGTATGCTTGATGGTAACTTTGGTGCTGGGCGATGAAGCTGACAGCATTTTCTCAATAACAAGTACTGTATCATAACAGAGCAATATTTACTAAAATAAGTTGTACTTCTGTAAAATGCTTATGTTCTGACTTGCTCTTCATATTTGACAGGCTGGCTGTCTGGGATTCGGATTGACTAGCTGTCAGTAGATGATGAGTGTGATTCAGCACTATATTAGTATATAAAACTTTATTGACATTATACTGAGAGCCGCATCGCCCAGCACAAGTTACCTCCATCTCCTCAGCCTCTGATTTCTTGTCCGCAGCGTCTCCAGCCTGTAGTTTCTGATCCTCCTGGTCCACCTGCATCTTGTTCTGACACACAGTAACAAAGAAAATGACAGAGTACATTATCTTTTCTATTCTTTGGCTCATTGTATTCAAACTCTGGGTTCAGACGATTTAAACATGCGTGTCCCAAGTGAAAACCAAAAATCACTTAAAGACACCAACTGAACACGTATTTGTGAGGTTAAAACACTGATTATGACTAGAAGGTTCTGGTTCTGGTTTGTGTACATCACATCTGTTGTTGATTTTTGTTTGAACCTTCTTCAAGATATGACGTTTCTTTCTTCCTTCCATTCAAAAAAGGCTGTTTACTGCCATTCATTACACCACAAAATGAACATGCTAAGTGCTCCCTGACTCAGTCTCATTTATGATTTTTAAGGTTTTCAAAGGCAGTATTTGTTGCAGGTATTGTGTTTGCTAGCGTTAATTGCCTAGGCGTTGATGATGTTATGTCCACACTCCACAAATATGACACATTATGGAGAAAAAGGCCAGAATGAACAAAAACATGGTTTGACAGTTGACTCTGAACCACAGATGGTGGCTAATAACCAACAATGAAATGCCAAACAAATTATAAAGAGGCATAAGGGAGAAATTAATGCAACCCACTGAGGCTGTCTAAAGCTTGTAGTGGCATGACATCTAAATGTCAGAGTCACGACACGGCCAATTAAAAAAACCAAGGTGTGGCCAGACTGACAGAACAGGCTCTCTGCGGTGAAACACAAAACAAACAGAACGAAACAAAACGGAGGCTCCTCTGTGTCTCTTTCTCTCTGTTTCACACACACATACATATACACTTGCACACCACCATTATTCTCTTTAACCTAGAGCAAATACACACAGTACACACCTCCTCATCCTTGACTATTTGGTCTGTCTCCATTGGCTCCTCTCCCTCAGCTGTTTTCATGACCTCTACTAGCGAAGCGCTCGATACACTGAACACACCATGAACGTTGACCCGAACTTTCACCTTGACCTTTGCACTCTCTCCTGACGCCTGAGGAACCACATTCTGGATCAGGAACTGGCCTGTCGGGACACAGCAAAGGGTTACAGGTTCGAATAGGAAAGAATATTTTCCTACATCTATGAAGGGTGTGGATTGCAGTGTCAGCCTGAACAGAGCTGGTTGATTAGAGTATGCATGCTTAAAGTTTGGCATCACATTAACAGAAAATTAGCTGCAACTACTTAATGTCACAGCAAACAACAAAAATCAAACCCAGCATGGAGCGTAAGCATGCATCAAAATTAAAAACACTCTCCAGGTCATGGAGTCAAGGTTGTGTTGCATAATACATAAATAAACACAAGTTTCCAGAATTTTTTTTTTTTCTTGTATTTTTTTGGACTTTTTGCCGTTGTTTTTGATAGGACAGCTGAAGAATTGGGTGGGAAATGGGGAAAAGAGAGGGAGAGGGAGAGGGAATGACATGCAGCACAGGGCCACAGGGTGGAATTGAACCCAGAGCCGCTGCAGCAGTGACACAGCCTGTGTGCATGGTGTGCCCCCTCTGCCAACTAGACTTGAAGGGGTGCCCCAGAGACTATTTTTTAAGATTTAACTTTATTAGCTTTTAACAACTTTTGAACTACTTTTGAAACTGTCTCAATTTAATACTGATGCCTCTTGATGAACTACATAAGCAAAAAAGACCATCTGTAAGAAGACTGGCTACTCCTGGAAAATTAATCTTAATGCCTAAAACCGATTTCCAATGAAATCAGATGGATTATTTAGGGCCAAAATCAACACAAAGTTAAAGTTTCTTGCAGTTGCTTTAAGGTCAGATTTTTTTTAAACCAAGACAAAAGGACTTTTTCCAAAATTGATGTTGAAACCTGTTATTGTCCACTTATCTCTTAGAGGCTGAACTTGCAGTACCTATAGTGCCGCTGGGGTAAGGTAGCTCTTTGGGGTTGTTGTAGTAAGCCTCAAGGGTGAAGGGCTCTTTCCGGAAGAATGTCAAAACTTTGGAGTAGGGAGCTGCGTGGTTCTTTGGGAAAACTTCACAATCGCTGTAAATATACAAGAAGAGGAGGTCAGTGAGACAAAAAAAGTTACAGGGTCTTGTTAAGTTAGATCAGGGTTTTACAGTATGTGTGGGAACTGTCACCAATTGCACATATTTTAAATAACTGTATAATAGTTAGGATTTGGATAATTTAGTAAAATGTGAATGCAACTGGGTTCGATTTCAGATCAAAATGCACTATGGGACCGAGGATGTGTGTGTGCAGGTGTGGCAGAAAACCCTGCAGGCTCAGGTAATAATACTGTCGGTAAAAACTGTTACAGCACAAAGGTGTGGTCTTAAAAAAATAGAGATCCATTCAGGCTTCTAACCTTGTCTTAAGTGAAGGTTTTGGGAAGATTTAATATTCAGGGTTGTTTAAACAAGCCCATATTTGACTAGCTGTGAGAACTATGGCATGACAGAAACTATATAACCTAACAAAACAGAATGGAAAACATTTAACTGATACTGTGATGGGCCTCTAGGTGTTTTAACACAGCAAGGCTGCACAAAGAAAGTCTATTGAAACCCGTGTCACCATCAAAGTGGGATATTAGCTTTGCAGAACCTTTTAAAGCATGATGTTTAAATCAACGGGTCTGATGTATTCTCCTATCCTCCAGGATCATACCTCAGTCCCTCCTCTGCAGCTGAATTCCACTTTAGGGAGATGGGGTAGGGGACAACATCTGTGATGGAGAACTCTCTGACTTTGAATGCTGGTGACAAGATTGCACACTGAGGAAAGAAGGAGGAAAATACAATACAAGTTTTTTCAGTGTTACCAAGTTTCATCTTGACGTCATTTTATATATGACTACTAGCATGAAATTCAGTTTGCAACACAAATGTTGAATTCTTTATATTGCATAAAAACAAAGCAAAACAAGACTTTAATTGCACTAGTGACAGTTAAATGTTTGGCTGTTAACGTAGCTATAAAAAAAACAACAACACACAAACATGCTTTAACACAAATCAAGAAATAACTATATAAGAGGTGCATTACTTAAACATAATGCACATGTTATGTGTGTCACATTACTCCTGCATGACCAACATGTTGGTGGTTACATGTTACATGTCAGCTGTACCTGCAGAGCACAGCCTCTGGCCACAGCCTCATCTGCGTTCAGGGTGGTGCTCAGCTCTTTGCCAAAGAACTTGCTGATACGCTCTTTGATGGCAGGGATCCGAGAGGCACCGCCCACAATCTCGACTGCATAGATATCCTCCTTTTTCAGCTCTGGATAAAGAAAGCAGGAGACGAGGATGATACAAACCAGGCTTGTTTAAGTTTACAGACAGATCTTGAATTTCCAAAACTGATCAAATACATTGCAGATACCGGAACAGGTGTGTAAGCACAACAGCAGTATTGTAGCAACCCATGTCTGCAGAAAATGACAGTCAAAATACTTATTCTTCAAAGCTAAATCTTTTTGTGAAAGCACATTACTCAGCCACTGTAACACCACAACTCGTGGAAAGTAGGGAATGATTAAAGGGAGGCAGAAAGGCAGGCATGCTGCCAATGTCCAGGGGGGAAGGTCCATCTCAGTGAGATCACATGACTGAATCTTGTCAGTGTGAGCATGCATGTGCAGATGGGGATAGTCCTGCTGCTATTGAAGTCAGATGTACTCACTGGCTTGTTCCATGACGCTGCGCAGGGGACCCTCTACTTTGGCTAGCAGCCCCGCACACATCTCCTCAAACTGACCTCTGGGGACACAGTCATGAATTATTAATAGTCTTACACACACTTAGAAACGGCATGAGACAGGCAAACAGACGGATACTGGGTAACTCTAAAAGTCATTGCTAATTATATGAACACAATTTTTATTTGCGGTTAGCTATAAGAGCCCTCTAAAACTCTTAGACCCAAGCAAAGAAAATTCAGACTGTATAAGCTCCACATCATCCATTAACAGAGCAAACAGGTAGCTTTTCCTAGTTTTCCTAGTTAAGAGCAACAGAAATAAAAACAACTCATAATGTTTCTCAAGCTCCCATTAATGATATTTATTCTCACTACTGTTGTCCTCATAATTACTGAAGTAACTTTGCATCTCACCTGTTAAGTTTACTGGTAACATCAATGTCATTCATGAAGCATTCTATGTTGAGAGGCAGGTCGGAGGAGTTGGCACTCATCAGCTTCTTGAGCTTCTCACACTCTTGGTAGAGCCGCACAAGCGCCCGGGGCTTGGACTTCACATCCAGCTTGTACTTTTTTCCAAACTCCTCACAGAAATGGCTTACGAGGATGTCATCAAAGTCTTTCCCACCAAGCTCTGAATCAAATGCCGTTGCCAAGATCTGCGGAGGGAAACAAGGCGGTAAATCTTTAAAGTGATCTACTTGATACATACTGCGTGTCTTAAACATTAAAGCTACATTAAGCATCAATGCATAACTTTTAATAAGGTAAACGTATTACCTTTTTCTAGCTCAGTCATACATTGCGTACATGCCATAAAAAGATTCCTAATAACCAATAACGTGTACAACTTAAAGCTAAAAAGTTTTTTTTGGCTGTCACTGGCTCAGTTTCATCCTTGACTTGACTGCACTGCCTATCATGCCTACATGAGAAAAAAATTAACTATCTTTTGGCAAAACCAACAAACACATAATGCTGTATCATCATCATAAACTGCCATACACCCCCCGCTCCCTCTTCAGTATTGCTTTACCAAATAAGCACAAATTATTCATTACTCGCCTTGAGCTTCCCCTTGTTGAAGGCACAAACTGACACCTGGTAACCCGAGTGGCCGAGGTCCACAAACACCACTATCCTGGGCTTCTCTTCTGGAGCTGGCAGGTCCTGCTTGTAGATGCCATATGCCAAAGTCACTGAAACAATCAGGCATAATCAGTTGTTAACTTGAGACCACCACCATATCAGTGCAATTTTGCCACATGCTAAGCAAGTTGACAGCTCAGTGTTTTTTTTTAAAGTTCTTTTGACTACTTTAGTTAAGATTAAGAACACATCTTATAAAATAACGTCTAGGTGCAATTTCACAGCTTAGTGTCTAAATGTCCAATTAGGGTTAACTGGTCACAGATGCTGTACCTAGTATACTGCATTTTATTCATAATGTACCTGCAGTGGTCTCATTCATTAGTCGTAGACAGTTGAGGCCTGCAATCTGAGCTGCATCCATAACTGACCTTCTCTCTGCATCAGTGAAATAGCTTGGGACCTGGGTGGGTGAAGACATTGCTACGTTAATACTAAACATAAACAGGTCTCAGTGAGTGAAGAGACAAGTGTCAGCAATCTCATAATGAGGAGCTTGACTGTAAGCATCAAAAACAAACCAAAAACCCATATAAATACATACACACATGATATTACTGTATGTCGGATAAGATGCCAAAGATGTCCAAAATGAATCGCCTGCATGACAAGATGTCTGGATAATATTACTGTGTTAGTTACTCTGGGTGCCAAAACAAAACATCTCCTTGTGGAAAAGCTCAAAGGCTAAATTTAGCGATTGGCCACAGTAATAATAACATGTTGTTCATCTCCAGGGCTGACGCAAACTGTAGATTTAGGACCAGTGAAAGTAACGGCCTCACTGTGTGAGATCTGTAACATTACATAACAGATGCTGCTGATGAATTCATATACCGAGCACAGCAAGAAACGCACACACATCCCACTCTTCACCGACAAGGTGCAAGGGAGGAAATAAAGCTTTCAGGCAAGACATCTGGTGGAGTGCTTAGAGCTCAAAATGTTACATGAACAGGTGGTAATACATTTATACACCTCAGAGGCAGCTTTCACCATGAATTCTTTAACCCAAACTACTCCCACTTGAAAATGTAAGAGGAAGACATTAATAACTGCCTCTCAAAATAGCAAAGTATTAATGTAATGCAATACTCCATTTGAATACAGATATGGCTTAAAGTACAGTTTGTAAAGTGAGTCACACGTCTCTTGAAGTTCTCAATGCAACACGCCATCTTTAAATTAGCTGTGTGCGGGGATCCAACAGGTAAATTAAAGCTTCATTAGACATCCAGAGCCAATTAGATATGTTGCTATAAAAATAACCCCAAAAGAGATCCTGTTGGACTTGGATAGACAGAAAAACTAATGTACTGCCAAGTCTATTTAAGAAGTTTAATAGATTTTCAGACACCCTGCTGGAGCTATGAAACCATTGCAGATGTCTGCAGAGGAGCTTACCGAGATAACACAGTCGGCAACTGGTTTCTTCAGTGCACTTTCAGCAGTCTCCTTCAGTTTGGTCAGCAACATGCCGGCTACCTGCTCAATGCTAAAGATTCTCTCCTCCTCCATGTACATTACCTGTAGTTGGGGAGAAATGAAGAAAACTGAAAATTGAGAAAATGTTTTCTCATCAGAGAAATTGTTTAAATGGCTAATGAATAGCTTTAAATACCTAAAAATAAAACGTTATTTCATTAATAACAAGAAAATATGCAGCCACAGTTTCATTTAGGGCAGTTAAACAGGCTAAGAGCTCATAAAACAGATTTTTGCAACACCAGGTTGATGCAGTCTTCATTAGATTGTAATTTCATCTGCTCTCATTTGTTCTGACACTCACATCAATTTACTCTACAAAAGAAACAAAATTATGGTGGACTGTTTACAAGCAAGGCATTGTCATTTGTGTACTTGCAAACACTTGCTTTGAGTCTTGAACTAGCTAATTGGTGACAGAAACTTGTAAATAATTCATATTTAGGCATTCAGATCATTGGTCTAGTGATATAGTGCATCAAACATGTCTAATCATAGAATAATGATAATGCTAAGAAAATAAGCATCACAGCTTAAGGCAGAGGTAAAAGAGACATGGATATAGAAGAGCGAAGAGAGAGGGGGAAGAATTGTAGTCAGGATTAAGTCCTTGTATTTTTTGTTTCCTCTCTTTAGTCATTTCTCTGACACTTTCGAGTCTTGATTGCCCCGGTTCAGTGTGCAGCTACAGCCAAAACTGCCGTTGCTACAGTTACATCCAGTTGTTCAGTATGCTAACTCAAGTCTTAAACTGACATTTTGTTAGAAGTGATTGCTCCTTATTTTCCCACTGCTGACAGTTATTTGTACTATCTCTAACACAGCAGGGGGAACTGTAACATTTTAGACCTTACTTTTATGCCGGTGGATCCAGAGGACATCTGTGCCAGATCGTACACCAACTTGGACTTGTTTGACTGGACATAGGGGTCTGCAAAAGCCCGGCCATGGAGGCGCTTGAAGCCTTGTACTGTGTTCCGACAGTTTGTCACAACCTGGACATGAGAAAGGAGACAGAAAAGGAAAAAAAGAGAAAAGAAAACAACATCACAGTAATGAGCTTTAAGTTTATGCATTTTGTGTTGTTTTGTGTTTAATTACAAGGATGTTAACAGAGTGACAGAATTTATTTCACCTGGCTCTTTGCAGCTGCTCCTATAAACCGATTACGTGGTCCAAATGATACAAATGACCTGGAAGACGACAAAGGAAAATATTAAGACGCAACCTGGCATGTTATTAGGATCAAGCTTGTATAATCTACTCACTTGTGAATACACCCAAAATTAAGTCAGAAATAGTGAGTTAGGTTATTATATGGTGTCATGCCTACACATGAGATGATATTGTAGAGCCCAGCCCAAATACAACTGGACAGACTGTTTCTCACGTCTACAGTTGCAACACTAAGCAAATATTTAAGTTTGCAAAGAAATTCACTGTGTTAGCAGATGATGTAAAAGTGAAATCATTCCAAACGTAAAATAGCAGCTATATATTTTTTCTTTTACATAAGACAGATTATAGCAAAGCTTTGCTGAAAGCATGTCAGCATGCAAGCTTGTTAACACCCATCTCTCACTATTCACACAGTCCTGTATAGACACAGTGTGAACGGGTGTGATCAGTGCACTTGTATCCCAGCGGGTTGCAGTCCTAACATGCCTGCGATTGTCATCCCGATCAAAAACAGGTGTCGGAGTTACAGTCACTATCAACAGACAAATTCAGTTGTGATGTTAGAGAAGTGTCAGCACAACAAGTGTATGAGTAAATTGACTGAATAGGCTCTGGGCCACATTCAATTAGAAAATGAAATCGGAAAGAAGCAAGTTTCTCTCTCATCAAGGGACTGGTAAATTTGCACGTAAATGTTGAAATTATTATTATTATTACTATTATCATTGTAAAAAGGTATAATCTGTCTGTCTGTCCATTGACTATACATGAAGTTTTCAGGCACAGCTTAATGTATTCATATTTTGGACATTTTCTGATATTTTAAGAACCATCATGTTTTGTGACATACTGATTTATATGAATTTAAGACCTAATTGTATGTAAATGATTGTATTCCTCAATTAGTCACCTAAAGACTCCAAACTGAGATAATCAAATAAAAAAAGATTAATGAAAGATAAGGTAATACGAAACACCTTTCAATGAACATTTCGTAAATACACAGGTTACCAGTCAGTCTTATGACAGGGGGGAGACGTGCAGTGTAAGTACTGTGGGTACAGAGTGTGCCAGTGAGCCAAGTGAGCTGAACTTGGTCAATGTAAAAAACAGTGACCTTGATGACCAAGTTTTTAATTAAAAAAAAATATATTCGGAAGTATATTTCCAGAAAAATTCATTCATTTTTTTGAGACAGCACAAATTGCTAGAATATTCCAACGAGCGTTTGGCTGCTGTCGTCATCGCGGAGAGCGTAACGTAAGGCGCACAGTTTGCTATACGGGGCACACCGGTTGGTCGGAGCTTTCGCCTTAAATGCATGGACAACAATAATTAGGGCGGGGGGGAGCACCGCCCGCTGGTGTTCGCCGGGTAACTGAAGCATGTTTTCAAGCCGTACAGTATCGTTAATGAACAAAATGTGAGCTTAGCTAACTAGCAGGCTCAATGGTTGGTAGATAAGCAAACGGTGTAGGTTTAAGCTGAAAACTAGATTGTTTCACCCTCTTTATGTAAACATTAATAAATACTTTTGAGAATTTGCTTATTCTTGGATCCAGATTCGTTACATGAATTCAATTCAGAGATACAAGTTCAGCTAACGGTAGCTAGTCCGTAAAGCAGCAGCGTTATTCACGTGTATTACCCGAACACCGGTGTGAGATCTCAACCTTAAGAAAATTAAATCCCTTTGCTGTAACCTAGTCATTCCCATTGAAGTACAATACACAATATAGGTATTTTAGGTACTTACGGTGTAGATCTGTCGCTGTACTCATTTGCGACTGTCTCGATTCCTCCAGCTCGGGCTACTGCTACATAGCAGCTTTGAAAGCCCAAGTCAAATCCCACCACTGACATCTTCAGCGATACGGCTGCTTTATAACGTTAGTTACAAACTTATCCACAGTGCGACTTAGAAAAATTAAATAAACGTATAGCTACAGATTAAAAATGGTGTAAAAGTCGGGAGAAGTAGTTCTTTTGCGCTCTGTTAAAGAGGGTTACTTCTAGTCATAATCCACACCGATGACTGTTACCGGTGTCTCTGATCTGTACTGTCAGGGTGCAGTCATCGCGAGATTTACGTTGTTCTAGATATATCTGGACCTTTCTATAACCATGTGAAAGACTGTTCTCCAATACTCGAGGCTTTGAGGAAATATTTCGAAATTCCAGGCAAATGAGAGAAAATGTCGGCGTTTAAGATTTAATTTGCATGCGATTTGAATCAAGACGCGAACGACTAATTTATTTAATAATGCCTGGGATGAACTCAAACTGGAAAAAAAACACTGTGAAGGTGTTTTATTTTACAATATAAAAACTTTATTTAATAAACCACATTTCCTTTTATTCTTGCATTAAAGATGGTCTTTTGTTGTATTAATAGCAAGCCTTTATTGTTTAAAATAATCAAGTATATTATTTTTGAGCTGTAGATTTAAATGTACTGTTATTAAAATAACGCATACCACAAAAGATAAATATAATCCAACACATAAGAATAAAATCAAATAACTGAATATACATTGTGGACGTGTTTGAGATTAAATATTGTTAAGAGAACCTGAAGTACAGATGAAAGAAGACATGCTCGTGCGGTTCTGACAAAAAGGACACAACAATATGGGTGGGTGTAATGGTGGGAGGGTGCTCGACCTCAGCACAGTATCTGAAGATACTGAAATAAAACCAAAAACAAAAATAATGCCTTTAGTGCTTTCTTATCTTAATGCTCATTGTAAGTTATTGGTATTACTAAAAGTGTTATTTCTTCTTCTTTTAAGGCAGATATTTTTTCCTAATAAGGAGGAAATAAGGAAATTTAAAGTTATTACAACAATCAGAATTTTTCAATTTAAATATTTTCCGAATAGAAAATACGATGTGTGCTGATTTAACGTTGACATATCAATTTAACTTTGAAGATTAGGAGTGGTTACAAGTTTCTGCCATGCTAAATGTTGTCAATATGTGAATCCAGACGACAAATCTTGTCCGATTTGATGCCTGTTGCTACATGCATTTACAGTTATTTTGTAACTGGATGACTGCTAGTTCCTGCAAACTTGAATGTAATGTCTGTTCTGATATACTCCATCTGTGGCACTGCCACCTGTTTACACTGTATCCAGTGAGCACACTGTTTGGCTGTAAATATTTTACCTTCTTACGTTTGCATTAAAGCTGCCATTCAATTCACTTGTTAAAATAAATGAATAGTTACCGATCGGAAGCACTGGTTGCGTTAACTGCCGGAAATACGTACTTCGCCAGTACCAACGAGGAAGAAAAAAGTAAACTGCAACATGGCGACTCCCATGCATAGACTAATAGCCAGGAGGCAAGCGTGAGTATCATTTAAATAACTATTTAAAATGTTTCGCTAAATCACTTTGTCAATGTGGCGGTTTTATAAACACAATGGATATTTAATTCGTCGAGTTTCGTGTCCAATCAAAATACAGATAAATTACGAACCCTTCAGGGTTTTGATGGGAACACAAATGCGCTGCGGTCTTTCTGTACATCATACACGAATGTAATTTCACTGTCTGACTGTTTTGTGTCCAAAAACTTTACTTAACTTAAGCTTAGATCTTGTAACTGATATATTAGAATACTGAAAGCAACCGGTGATGGGACAGTTCATTCGAGACTTTAGTGAAAGATATGTTAAGTACCTGAAGTAATTGTGTTTTTCCAGTCAGAGTAACGTTGTCGACCAAAACACAATTTAGGAATGTTTCGCGTTAAGACTAATTCGGTTGTAGAAAAACTTAAAGGTATTTTTTTTTCAACATTTCCATGTTGAAAAATATTGGACAAATTGATGATGTCGGGCTGGTCAGGGATTTTTTTCTCCCTTAATTAATGTGTTTCTATTAAACTATTTATAATTTATGTGTAATGAAAGAGTGCTCAGCCTTCGGTTACCGTTACCTGTGGTTACCGTAGTTTCCAGATCATTGAAGAAATTTACTGGGCCTACCTAGCATCATTTCATGTTAAATGTGAAACCCCCTTCAGGAAAATCCTGCTGGTCGAAACTAAAATATGACTCAGGCAAGAACGACTCAGTAATTTCTCATTAAGGCCTTGTGGCTCCAAATGATCAAAGTAATGAATATATATTTTCCCACTTTAGGCCATTGGAGATCAAGGTCTCAATTTCAAGAGAGACCAGACTACAGAGAAAATAAAAAAGAACACTTAAAAACGCAGTAATACAAGAGCACATTCAAACAGTATCAGAAAAATCTTGTATCCTGCAGCCAGTGACTTTCTTTTCACAGTGATGTTGTCAAACCGTTAAAATAGACTTTAAGGTCCAAAATCCTAGCCATAAAAAAGACCCTTCAGACAGCATTCGTAAATACTGGTTAGGATTTTAGTGATAACAATAGTCTTTTTTTTGGTGTCAGGATTTGTTCAAGATGCACATGCCTAAGGATTTGAAAAAATTGGAAATAATAAGCAAGAGATTGTAGCTACCACAACCGTGAGGATTGGTTTTTATCATCTGTCATCATTTATTCATCAGATTTTTCTGTTCTTTAACATACAGGGAGGCAAACAAACAACATGTGCGTTGCCAGAAGTGTTTGGAGATGGGACACTGGACCTACGAATGCACGGGGAAACGGAAATATTTGCACAGACCTTCAAGGACAGTTGAGATGAAAAAGAAAATCAAGGAGCAAGAAAACAAACCCATCAGCATCACTGGGTAAACTGTCTGTTTTTGCTGGTTTAACTTTATACCTCTAAAATACAAGATTAAGATTGTAATATCCATGTTCAGTGAAATGAATTTTGTCAGAGGAGCATTTGTCATAGTTTTATTCGGTGATCCGGTGAGACTTATTGTTAGTTTAATGTTTTTTGTCCTCACTCCAGGCAGCTCTTTACTTATTAAATGAGAACCACGACATCTCTTGAGAGCTTTTTATCTTGTAAAACAACTTAGAATGGGATCATATATACACAGCCTCAGCATGCATGAAATATTCATCATATATCTGCAAACATCATGTGCAGCATTTATAGAGTAACTAGCAAGCATAATTAAACACTGTGGTGTGAAAGTTTATACCGTTTTTATTTTTTCTTTCATTGCCCATAATGTGATTGCATGTACACAACAGTGTTCCAGTGAAACAGAGCTGTGGGATGTTAATTGTAATGAGTTGTTTGTCATCTCACAGCATCGCTGTCAAACAAGTATGGCTAACCTATATATGTATGTACACAAATTACTGGAGTTTACTTACAGGGTGTACAAATTCTGGTATGTAATGGTATTTTTTAAGCATGAGTTCCTCCCTTGTTTACCTCAAGCTGAGAGCTTTTTTATGTGTTCCACCAGTAATAATGGGGTCACAAGTCAAAAGCCTCTGAATAGCAGAGAAGTTGGTGCACCGACTTTTGCGTTCAATTGTCTGCACTGCTCGACAGTCTGCAAGAGGTGGGTGACCAGACTGAAATGGTTTTCACAGTTTGACTCATCAAAATAACAACAAAGGTCTCAAACTAACCATGTCATGTTGTAAGATACTGTGTACTGTGAGCTGAGACACTGCCACTCAGAGAAGGGCACAGAGGTTAAAGGAGTCTATACTGTGAAACTTTGAATGTGCAAAATCTGACCCATTTGCAGAGGACATCGGTATTGCTTTGTATTGCCATCTAGAGGACATAATGGAAAATACAGCAATCTGTGTTAACAACTGTTAATGTCAATATTCCCTGTCAAGAGAATAAAATGGATTTCAGTACCAATAATATGCACATATAATTCTCATAGGAAAAATGAGATTTTGTCCGGTTTGATCAAACAAATGACCAACATTATGGCTTTCAATACAAACTCTTACTTAATAAGTGTACTGTGAGTACAGGTTCGAGTCACTAAGGCTATTGCTTTCTTTTTCTCTTGACAGACCAGGAAGAGAAGGCTCCAGTGAGAAAAAAATCAAAAAGAAGTAAGTAAGATGTTTATATTAAACCATATCCGACAGGGTAGGATGTAGACTAACAATTCTTTATGCTCTTTAGACTAATTTTACCTACTCTGTTAAATTTTTATGATCATACTGTGAGATTTATTCTGTAATACACTTAACATTTATAAAACCAGCAAGAGAGATTTGTTTGGTAGTAACTGGTTGAATGATTTAATCTTAGAGATGTTGTCACACTCATCAAAGAGGCTTGTTAAGTTCATCTGATTTGTGTGGACTCCCGAGACATTTCAATTTGCTTGGGTCATTTCATGTATTGTTACAGAGGGGTCAATAAGGCCACAAGATATTTATTTGAGTCACATGGAAATCTTGTGAGATGAATAGTTGCCAGGATCTAAGTTTGAAATGGTGTGAAAATCTGCCTGGGAAGTGATGTCGGGATGTCTATGAATGGTAGATGACCTCTTTTGTGGTGTTACCATGCCTCTTTTGATTCAAAGGCTTAACTTTAGAAGGCTGTCTAAATGATACTGACAAAAGTCTGATGTAACAGTTCCCTCTAGTGGCGATTATGAGCCAATACAGGTTGTTAAAATCTGCCTGAGCAATTTTAGACCAACAGTGGAAATGTTAACATACATCAGAAGAATCTACTTTTTATCGCACTGAAATGGTGATTATTTCTATTTCCATTCTTTTGTTAAGTGCCCGCATCTTAAAATTCTAATGTGGCTGTACCGATGTCCTGCTTGTTCAAGTTTTACAGGACAGTGTGTGCTGATGTCAATTGATTTATTAGTTAAAAAATTGCTAAGTTAGCCTAGATTTTTCTTTGAATGTCTGGGATTTGGTTTTCAAAAAGTGGGCTACTGTCGATTGTAACTTAAAGTATTTGCTGTGACAATTTGACCAAAGGAGGAAAAGCATGTGTTACAAATACCATCAACAATGGTTGTTATCTGTTCATGTGCACCAGTAAGCTACGAAAGTCTTGACAATAAGCCAGCATGTATAGTTCCAAGACTGTGAAACTGAAGTAGCTAAAGAGAATGCAGCCGCCATTAATGTTCTTATTGACACCTCTTTTTTTCTACTGTACATGCCAAAACATATTATGGGAAAAGAGATGTATTTAAAGCACTAGTTTTTTTTTCTTTTTCATCATTCCCAAATGGATCAAATTTGTAGACCTTTTCCACACAAGACATTGTTTGACTTGTTGTGGCAGGAAAAGCACATGTGGAACTGATAACCTTTAACGATGGCTCACTTCCAGCAGATATTGCAGTGCTATCCAGCAAATAATAATGTTATTAGCTGCACCTGTGTTTACCAAGTCAAGACTGCTGTCGTGACAAAAGATCTGTTTAACTTTAATTTCACTCCACCTTTGCCCCCCAGTCTGGAAACAACTGGCTCACAGTATTACAGGTAGATTATTGACTCGTATTTTTGTCACAGTAATGTAACCAAATGGGTCTTACAGTTTACAAAAGACCCAATTGTTCAGTGTGGACTTCACAATCTCTATAGCATGGCAAACCATGTTTGTATGTGCAATAAATCAAGAGATATCTAAGACTGGTGACTTTAAGGAGGATTGAATGTGTCCTTCACTCCTCACAAAAGACACCGACGATGCCTGAATGGAAGAAGCTTATCTTATAAGTTTACTATTCTGGTGTATACAGCATTCAAATAAAAAAGTACATGTTTTCAGTAATATTCTGAGTTTGCTGCTGTCTCCCCAGTTTAAAATAAAATTAACAAACAGAAACTTGGTTAATGGTGCTTAAAACATCATAGAGATCTAAAATTTCACTTTTCAAAGAAGGTAAACAGAGTGTTACTTTTAACTGAAGAGCAGTCAATAAGGTTAAAAGCAGTTCAAAATCACAGCATACCCTTTTCTTCTAATCTTCTCTATAAAGTGACAATGCAGAAGCAGAACTGTAACAGGTACAGGTTGAGACCTTGAATCACAATACACAATGCACTGTTTTCTGTGCTCATGTTTCTCCTTTGTGCTCGCCGGCTCACTCTCAGGGCTAAAGACTCAAGCGACAGCAGCAGTGATTCAGACAACTCCTCCAGTGACTCATCGTCAGACAGCAGTGACTCCTCCAGCTCCTCTTCAGATGACAGTGACAGCAGCAGTGACAGCGACGATGAAAGCTCTTCCTCATCCTCCTCTTCGTCCTCCTCCTCTTCGTCCTCAGACAGCTCAGACTCAGGAAGCAGCAGTGATTCAGATCAAGGACCACCAAGGAAGAAGAAAAAGAAGAAATAAATAAACATGTTAGAATTAGTGGATTTTCTTGTAGTTGTTTGTTTACCTAAGTAATTTTAGCTCATAGTTGTGTTGGACCTGAATGGACTGGACACCTTTAGGGCTGTAAATCCTTCATTTGCATCCAGCTTGTATGCTAAAAAAATGAAAAAGATGGAAAAGATTATTTCAGGTGGACCACTGTTTAAAGTTCTGTTCCCCAAAAATATTTCTCCTCTCACTTCTAATGTGTGTCTATTTTCTCAAGTTTGTAGGCCTGAATTTTAAATATCTTAGGAACCTAATGCGCATATTCATGTTCGATTCATGATTTTGTACTAAAGTATATTTTTAGTCAAACTTTATCTGTACAGTTCACAACCTTAATAAAGCAATGCCATATCTAGTGTTGAAAAGACATTGATTTGAAACCTTCAAATTAATAGAGAATCAAATTTCTATTTCTTACAACTAAAATTAGCTTGAAGTTAAATGTCTTGTTACTTTGAAATCGCAGTTGCTTGTTGCCTTGTAAAATAAACTTCACTTTTTTTTGTTTTTAAGGCTCTTGCTTATTTGCTATTTTAAATGGTTTTATTTTGCCAAAGAGAAGCACATTATAACGACTTAAAATCATGAATCTGAGAGAAAAAAATTTGTTTTTTCTGTAAAACATTTTCAAAACACCTTTAAAAAATTTTACATTTTTATCATCTTAGTGCTAAATAAGTGCTAGATTTGATTGCATCTGTAAAGTATGTAAAAAAACAACACAATGAGTAAGTTTCTAGCTGCTTATAAAAGGCTCACTTGCAGAACTGGGTGAACGCATAAATATGAGACATTGCATAAAAAAGCACAATTAATAGTTGGGGAGGAAAATATATATCCATCATACATTGAATTTACTCTAAATCTTTGTTTATTTATCAGCCAAATGAAAACAAAATTTAATAGTCCAGATGTATATTTTAAACCAGGTATCAATCAACAGCAGGGAACAATGAAACGGCCTGCGGTATTCGTCTTGAACGTCAAGTCTGAGCAACCTGTGCGTCACAGAAATGTTGCATTTAGATATATGGGACTTCTCACTATCAGTACCAAATGACCACGTAGTTACCGTGAAACTGCTGTAAATGGAAAATAACCAGTGGAAATTTAAACCATTCATTCATTTGATTCAAATTCAGTTTTGGGGGTTGGTAAATTAACAATATGTCCCTTTTCAAAATAAGATTTTCTCTTAAATTGTATAAACCACCAGAAAGCACAACAATGGTATTTTTTGATTCTTAATCGTATATAGTGCTCTAAAATAAGTTTACATTCCATGTCAGATTTACTGAAAAATTACTTCTTTATCATGTTTACTTGGTTAGGTGGTTGAGATATTTCCTGCAGCAAGAGAAGGCAGCATCGCTTGCTGGCATCCATGCATCCAGTCCTGTCTGAGGTACCTGCTGGCTACTTAACTTAGCTAGCAGCCTTACCTATCAGTCACTTCTGTTCAGGAATAACAAAATGAACGACAGACAAAATGATTTTATTCTGTTTTCTGCTCGATGTGCAGCTTTGTTTTAAGGAAAAGATGGAGATCACCCATTTGATTTTAGCATTTTAGCTGTTAAGCGTTTTGCTGAGTCCATTTTGCGTGTAACTGGAAGTGGAAAAGACAAAGAAAAAGGAGCTTTCCAATAGCTAGAATGGTTTGGGCCTAAAAGGAAGACAAGAGGTAAGGAGGTTAAATATCATAAAAGATGTTATTTATGGTTAACTAAACTCGGTGGTTATCTGATATTTTAGAGAATGTTAATTTAATTTTCTGCAGAAAATTTCAATGGTTTCATAGCTTGCTAGCCGCTAGCCTAAACGCAACTAGCAGCTAGCTAACGTTAAGCTAAAGCAAAGATGCAGGTAGTACTGTAGGTAGCGTGATCGCCTCTTGGGTAGACTAAATGTGTAGACTCTGTGGAGACTTTTGAGTTCTTTTGACGTCAAACAGTTTTTCGATGAAAACATAATAATGCTAAATGTCAAGGTTTTTTCGTTTTGTGGCTTTCGGTTTTCAAAAAGTGGGATTAACATCGTAGCGATAGTGATCATGTTTCTGTTCGTGTACGTTAATGTTGGCTAACAGGTCATGACGTCTGATGTTTGTGTTTTCTCTCCGTGGTTATCGTTGACATGACTTACACGACTAAGTTTGAGAACCATTACTACTTTAAATAAACAACGAGGACTTATTGATAGTCACGCGTAAGTGTAAATAAAAAACAGAGGCTGCGCACAGTGTGTTTATCATGCAAGAAACTGCTGTCCGTTTCAGTTTCGTAAGCTAAATTCCACTTGAATTTCTAAAGCTGGGCAATATGTAAATATTAACGTTTATTTTAGCCCCTTGCGTTCAGTTTCCCAAACACAAAAAGCATAATTTAAGTAATCCAAGGCCCTGAACAGTCGTCAGTTCTCTCACAGTGACTAGCAGAAACTTTTGGTTTGTTGTCCTGTAACGTCACGTTAGCCTTTACACATTGTAAACGGCATTATTATGTAAGATTGACCCCCGTGTAACTCCTGACTGTCTTGAGTTAAAACACTAATTGCTCTTAATTGCTGTAGCGTGAAAAGGCAACAGGACGGTCTGTGTCTCGCTTTGGTCTAAAAAGGACAGCTGATATGCTTTCCTAGGAAGCCATTTTACGTGCCACAGTTGGGGGAAGGGCCAGAAAATACATCATAAGTCCAGAGTAACTCTGAACAGTTAGAAATACATTTGATACTTGTATAAATCTTACTGGAAACACTTGGCGAGGGCAGGGTTTTCAACTTGTTTATCTTGTTTGACACATCGTGGTGGGAGAGGCCTAAGGTCATGAACTCATTTATGACAGGTAGCTGTGAAATCGTTTAACATCTGCAGTCAGGTGAGACAGAGGTTTTATGCTGTTTGAGTTGTGGGTGCAGTTGTTTATAGAGTGCACTCTGTGTGGAAGTGTTAGTCCAAGAGTGCTTTATTTTCATAAGGACACAGAGGAGTAATGATGTTGCATTCATGTTTAATCAAGACAAGACAAAGATAACATCTCCTCTTTTTTGACAGTGACACCATCCGCAGTACTTAACAAATTAAAGCGTTGCTCTGTAGAGGAAATTGCCAAATGAAAATCATTTTTTTGAATGCAGTGAAGGATGCAGTTTGTGTAAGCATATTTGCTGTAATACATGTCAGTTATGTCAGCTCGCCTTATTAAAGCACACAAATAAGATTTATTTGAATATATAGATATCGTTTAAATTATCTCACATATATTGCAGTTAAAGAGCAGCTCAAGCTTAATGCTTTTGCCAAACTTGCACTACAGGTGTACCTGAATAGGAACATTGAAAAACTTAAATGAAAAAAGTGGGGGTAGACTGATGTTAATGTGTTAAAGACTGTTTCAGCGATAAACCTGGCTATTACCAAAAGTTATCATAATGGTTTCAATATTTAACATTATTTACCATCATTTTTTAAATTTTAAAAGAAAAGTTGAGGATACATCATATTTTAAAACTGTAACAATTACTTGTCATGTGACATGCTGTTTTTTTTTTTTCAAACTGAGCATGTTGAATGGTGAGATGAGGTGAATCATGTGATTTGCAGATGATTGGGTGTTGTTGTATGGAAATGGTGTTATCACAGAGGCAAATAGGAAGATCTTGTCAGATAGACTTATGAGATACAAGCAAAATATGAGGTGACTCTTAGTGTCAGTACTGATAAATACAGGGAATAATAATAATCCTGTTCTTTTAAGCTACCAGAGTAAACTGATTGAAATGCTGCTTAACTGTTTGTAATCAAAATCCATTTAAAAGCTAATGCAGCCCGTGTAACCTTGGTCAGTGTGTTTATGGCAGATAAAGGTTTGTTCTGTCTTCTAGTGCTCCCTGTGACGCAGCTTACTGCGCAATCCTCTTCACTTCCTGTTTAGGTTTTGCTTTGTGGCTTCAGTATAACTGTTTCCTCTGTAGTCAAGCAAAGGGCACATGCAGATGTTCTGTTGAGATGTAGTGGTCACTTGTTTTGTCCATTCCAGACAGAGGAGTGGGTGCATGTTTTCTTTGGCTTTTACACATCTATTGTACATTGTGGTAGTAGTACGGTGCGGTTTCTCAGTTTGGATATTTGGAAAATGAGCAATACTGAGTTTCAGACTGTTCAATAACAACAGAATGTACAAGGTTTTAAGGCTGGCCCTCTTAAAATTGAGAGGTCCTTGTCTGAAGAAACCAAATGCTTTACAACACACCTTTATCCTATCTTGTCCTTGATGGTTGAAAAGAATTTAGAGCAAAGTCAGAGAGGAACCTAGCAATCATCTGTTTTGTTTATTTACATACTTTAGTGCATTTTACTTGCTATTCTTTACCCTACCTGAAGCAAGAGCTAATTGTGTATTTAGCAAAGGGCTATAAATTTATAATCCAATCTCATTTCCTTTACAAAGAGAAGCTTGCTGAAAGTAAGTTGTTTGAAGGCTCTTCCTGAGTGTACCAGTTTAATTAGCTCAAATCTAATCAGACATCAGCAGCTCTTTTTTTATCCTTCTGTACCGTTGCTCACACAGCAGAAAAATATGCTCCTCGCTGTGTCCTGACCTAATGCATCTGTTTCTCAGCTCTTGTTCTCTAGGATGCAAGTTAAGCTCCGATGTGGGTATAAAGTGTGTTGGAGGTGAAGCTCTTTAAGGTCATTCATTTCACAGATCTGGCGTACATCTGAGCAGTAAGATGCTGGTCTATAATATTGGCCTAAAATATGCTAACTAGAGATGTTCTGAGACATTTCCTCCTTCCTGGAACATATTCTGATACCTGACCTTTAACCAATGCCAAGTACTAAACCGATGCCATTGTTTTGTAAAAGCTGTATATTATTAACCTGTTATGGATGAGTTTGTAGTTACACAAGCTGCTTGCAGTTTACGGATATTGGCTCCTCGTGCAGTTAAAAAAAAAAACCCCTTTAGTTTGCTTATGGGGCACAGGATGCTGCTGGGAAGTCGCTGGGTGCCATTTTTAATTTAAAAAACAAAACAAAACACAGTATCATTTGGTGTGTACTCATGTACTTGTTGATATCGACCCAGCATTGAAGGCAGAATCCGAGGCATTTCTGATACTGTCAGTCAGTCTCCTGCAGCAGTAATACTTCTAATGAACCGCAATGAAATTCATTGGCATAACATTTTTTTAGAAGAGCTTAAGTGCTTTGCAGTGGCAATAGCAAATGGATGAGTAACATCAACTGTAAAATGTCCTGTTAATAAGATGAATCTAGAAGATTAAAATGAAAAGTTTTTATTTATGTAAAATGTACATAAAACTTTTGGAGCGAGTGATGAAAACGAATACGATTTGGTAACTAAAGCTTTTATCGTAGAGGATTCACAGGAACTTCCCAAGCAAAGACCCCTATTTATAAATCATACAGTTTAATTTTTCCTCAGCTGGTGTCATCATTCACATGCACATTGGGCCATAGCATTTATCAGAGCTGCTGCTCGGGGGGAAATGAAAGTTTATTTAGAGGCACAGAGTAGTAAGCTATAGGTTAGCGTGTTTCTATTTGTGGGCTGGCAGATATTTAAGTGTCAAATGAAACCCAGAGTACTTGGAGTAAATAGACTAACTGATAAATGGAAGAATACTACACAATATAGAACTCCCGATGAATCCCCCATTCAGTTGGGTTCATTTTTGACTTTTCTTGATATCATGTGATAAATAATAAGAATCACTGGATGTTTTTAATTGTATACTTTCCCCTATGCCCTGAATTTAAAGGCATCATATGTGATGTCTGATAGTAGGGGTCTCTGAATCAAAACAATGAAACAAGGCGTCATTTGATGACACAATGAAGTAGTTTGGAAACAAGAGATTGTTTCTTTTTTCTTACCCCACTGTTACAGCCATCATTGCATACAAGGAAATGCGTTAAAGGTTTCCTTGAAAAAACAAGGTTTTCTCTGGGTATGAGCAATGTTTGAAACAGTTTTATGTTAGAACACAGTTTAAAAATTTTTGCTTATGGACATTTTATTGCAGTATCGATACATATCATACATTTCATTTGCTTTGATCACGTTTCAGCTTGGTCATCTGCATTTCAGGGGAAAGGAATAACACTAACTGAGGAATGGATCATTTATGTTTTGGCGAGAAATAAACAAAGTGTTTCTTATAAGTAAGGATTAATTCTTTGGGCTAAAGCCCTGTTACAACAGAGCGCAGGGTGGATTTGTTTGACCAAGTTAAGATGGGTTCCACGTGACAACTTTTTTTTGTGTTAGCCCTTAGGAATAAAGATTTAAAGCGTTTTCCATATCACCAACATAAAGCATTTAAAATCCAACATTACGAGGGCTTTATTTAAACAGTTAATGTGCCATTTTTGCAGTTTATTCCTTTAAACTTCAGTGTAGCTATTAGGTCTTACACGTTTACAAAATTGCGGCTAAGAATTATATGCTCAAAAGCTGTATTAAACACTCATACAATTTTGACTTTTTGTGAAATATCAGTGTTTTTTGTTTTACAAATTAATGGCAGACAACCTTAAGTAATCTGTTTCACTAACAGCTAAGTTTTTTTTATTCCATGTATATTCTTGCAAAGCTTGTAAATTCTTGATTATTTCACTGTTTATTATAATAATTTTAACTGGACATTGGTTAACACTATGTGTGTGTTAAACATGCTGGGACTTGCTTGGTTCAAACTGTAGCTGGTCATACACTGTAGTAATTCCGTGTTCCTCTTGACTCAAAGCCAAAGGGTGTGATTTGTTAACTGTTAAAAACCTTACCATAGCCTGGATTTGGGTGTAGAAGGTAATGCCAAGATAGTTAGAGCTTTTTGACTTGCTTCAAAGAGGTTGAGTGACGCAGGTTCTTTAGAAATGCTGCCAAGATAATTGAGGGTTGTGTGTCATGTTCCACTAACGGTGTGGCAGAAAAAAGTACCCTGAACATTGTGTTATTTGTGTTAAAGCTGAGGGTGAGAACATTTTCCTATTAGATGATATCTGATATTATCATATGACATTATCATAGAATTCAAATCCACATGAACTTTGCAGGTGCCAACATTCACTTATGTTTGCTGTTTACAAAACCATAGAGTCTTACAGTGTTGAGGCCATCTAGTACAGTTTTGTAATGAAAAAGAAATTTATGCATTTTAGCACTATTACATGAATAATGTATATACATTTGTATAATGTGTAAGTGTACAAATGGATACAGATGTACAATACATTTATACAATATTAGATATCGGCGTCAGAAAAATGTATTGATTGGGAACACCACCTTTCACCTCTCAATCAACAGGTTTACTGAATGTCATGAAAACTCTAGCAGAACAACCATAATACTCTGCCCTAATTGGCAAATGCTACTCGCTCCCCCTGACTTGATAATGCACACCTGCTGACTGAAGGCATTCCAGGCAGGGAGCCATTTGAAGTGGTTCAAACCTGCCCGTATTAAAGGAAATGAGCAGTTGTTTAGAGAACTTGCCAATCAAGACTAAGAGTCTTGTTTTGATATGTTAATTAGAGCTAATCTAAAGCCACAGAGAAATATTTAGAGTTTTTACTGAAGCGAGAACTTAAGCAACCTAAATACTCAGACTTAAATTCTGATTTTGACATTGTCGTCCCTAAACACCATCAGCTTAATACTGTGAAATAAAAAGCGTTCAAAATTGTATAAATGATGTAATGCTCTGATATAGGAATATGTCCTTGGCCTTAAATGATTTAGAGTATATTTCCATGTATGTTTCCTGGGGATTTTTTTTTTTTTTTTGATTTGGCAGAAGGAGTCTATTTTAAAGTCACAAATGATTCGTGAATACTTTTTGGTGATTTCCCATGTAATCCTAGCTGCACATGGTTTTGATGGCACCCAAACAGCTGCTTTTATGAGGCAGGTTTGCGGCATTTGAATGGACACTTCCTCTGGAATGCCTGTTGTCAGCGGGTTTGCTTCAAAAGCACCAGGGGAGGTGGCACTGGCTGCCCATCTGTACCCATTACTGAGTGTTTGTTTAAATACATTATATAATGCTCTTTGTGAGAGCATTTGTATGAAATCGGGAAACCATTACTGACATGACAAGTTTTTTTTTTTAAATGGTTCTCGTAATTAATTGTTTAGTATTCACATAAAAATGTCTTAATGTGTCTCAGAGCGTAGATGCACAATTAAGGCCATTTATGATCATTGTAGTTGTAGCAGAGTGTCAAGATTTTTTTATTCTTATTGATTCACATAGCTTTGTGAGTGCTTGTTGACATTTTCTACTTAGCAAGCTTTGGTATTGATTAAATCAACCTGGGATATTAGTCTGCTTTTATTTACAAAAGTAGATGATATACATAAATTATGTGCTGCTGAAATTCTTATACTAAGAAAATTAATTTGGAGGGCAAGGATATTTGAAAAGGTTGGGTTTTAGATTTTGTGTACTATTAAAATTATGCAATAGAGTACGTGATTTATAAAACATAAAGACAATGAGTCCCTCTCAGCTCTCAGCAGATAAGTTTCCATTGATGATAATTTCCAAAGACTAGCTACACATTTCAAAATGTCACAATTAAGTAATTGTGAACTGAGTCAAAGGGAGTTTCCCAAATTTGGACTTCACATTATCCCTTAAATTACATCATAATTGATCAAGATGATAAAATGTCCCGGTAACATCATTATGCTGGTTGCCCATAGTGGAATCTTTTTAAAAAACAGATGTCTTATGTAACGATACTCATCCTTATTTCTTCTTTATTCAATTAACTGAAACAAAAGACTTTTGCACTCAAATATTAGTAACTATTTTCATCATTTAAAGCAAATGCAAGAAACACAAAACAAGAAGACCAAGATGTTGAGAACATTAGATGAAAAGGAGAATTGATGAGATTAAAGATTCAAAGAAATTAAAATGACAGATATATTTTTTAGAAGCGGTACGCATCATAGAGCCTTGGGCAAGTATAAAAAAAAAACCTAACAGTGAAAACAAAGTTATGTTTACTCAAGTCAAGTATTGCTTTTGTATATCCCACCATAAAAAGTAATGTTATTTGCTGGGGCTTAAACAACAACACCTGCTATTCTCAGAGTTTCAATATGGACAAAGAAAACTTGTTGTAATGTTGTAATGTATGTTGTTCATGTGCAGCTGCTCCTAGCACCTTAAGCCCAAGACAAATTTCCTTTGGGACAATAAAGTATGTCTATTCTTATCTTATCTTATCTTATCTTATAAAAATAAAAAAAACAACAAGACACAAACTAATGATATCAAGTAAATAAAGTGATAGAGAGAGAGCATAAGGAAGCATATAAAAGGTGCTTGACTATAAATCTGAACTTTAGAAAGAGCTGATGGGACAAGATCTGTCTACTAACTCTTTGGTGTTTATCTATAATATGAAGATGTCACACCGAAGCAAACTTTAGAAGTGATCAAGTCTGATAACTAACCATATACATTACAGGAAATCCATACAAAGATACCAGAAATGAATTTGCATGATACCACCAGTTTTTGTGCGTGATAAAAATCATTGCTTCGTATGATTACACATTTGTCAGCCTGTGTCATCATTATATGTGGCTGACGAAAACATGTCCCATTTGTTACAACTCACAAGCCGGACGCTGCGTGCTGCCTCTTTAACAGGCTGCATGGCTGCTTTGCCCTGTGCTCCAGGCATAGTGGGGGAGGGAGGGAGGGGGGGAGGGAGGAAGGGAGGGAGGTTGTTGATGGAAAGATGGACCCCGATTGGCTGGGCCTAGCTGGGGGCAGTGACATCACATGGAGGAGAGGCCCTGTGGTGTAAAATAACATCTCCTTTTATGGGACGAGCTGGAATGTTCCATTCTCAGAGAGAGGTGAGATTTTCTTCCCCTCTCAGTTCTCCCTCAATGGTGTTCTCCCTCAATGGTATTCTCCCTGTAGATACTCTCAATAATTGGCCAGTTTTAATAAATTTAAATTAATTTAGTTACTCTAGAAGGCGGTAGTAATTAATTTAGTGTTAACCCAGTGTTTTTAAACCACCTGTTAATTTGTCCCCTTTTGTTTTCCTTCGTTGCGGCTGTTATTTTGCGTTGAGGGTGTACTAAACTGTGCTAGACCTTTCCTCCCTATCTGTTTGTGCAGTAACTTTACTTTGTTTTAATACTTAAAGGGTAATCAGCCAGATTTTGTATGTTATATATAACAGATGCCTCATCATCACAATGATTTGTTGTTGTTTTTTGAGCAGTGTGCTTGCACAAGAACCTCTCTTTTAAGATAATTTATAATTAACTATAATTAAAAAAATCTCCTACTCCTTGCTAGTCAGTTTTCTTCATAGCAGAAGATCAAAATTGGCCCTCAGCACATGTAGCATTTATAGCGAAGGGCACCACCAGGACTTAGTAATGCTGCCAGTTTCAGGACACACGCTAAATGTTTCTCCTTTTTATCCCATCTTTTTCACTGACATTCACACCTTCGTGCTTTTCCACTCCATGCCACTGTTCACCTCATTTGTTCTCTACTCATAGTTTTACCTCAAAACACCGCACAAAAGCAGGGGCTCTCCCAGACTTTACCTAGCGTGTAACCACCCCCGCTGTTTGCCAACGTGGTATCTCCCGTGAGTGAGCAGTCACCTCCCCTCCCTGAGTCAGATTTGTCTCCACTCCAAGGAAATGCACTGTAGCTTCGATTCGAGTAAAGAAACTATAGTTACACTCTCCCAGCTGGACGACCACAGATAAATTTAGAGAGAAAAAGCCAGGTTTTCTTAACTTGGGGAGCTTGGTGTAGAAATTTATGCTGTCAAGTCATGACGAGAATACTTCTGAATCCCTTGGAGATCCTCTGAACACTCCTCCCTCCTCCTTCCAATGTTTCAGTGGTTGGGGCCATGGCCTCTCAGTCAGGGTAAGAAATGTTCGGCTAGTTTGCTCTTGTACTTATTTCTGTAGGTTTCCAGGAAGATTGGAGCACGTAACTTATTTTTACTATACTTAACAAACAAGATTTAAATGTTGTAGGTGGATTTGCATAATGGCTTTGTTACAGAAGCACAGTTCTGCATTCATGGTTCTCAGGAGACCATCAATAGTTCTTGTTTTTTGTTTTGTTTTGTTTGTGTTTTTTTTTTGACTGGTTTTTGTTGAGGAGGTGGACTGGCTTTTATGTTGTTACCTAGAAAGAGACAGATGATTAATTTGGTTACAGAGTGAACAGCCTTTTCAACTCTGCAGACTTTGACCTTTTCAGTCTGGCACACTGTTGAATGATTACAATAAACATAGATGGCTGTTACACTTCGATGATAATAAATGCCAATCAAACTCCTGTTGTGTAAGAAGAAAATTTGCTTAGTCTTGTTATTTCCTCATTTTAAAACCATCCACGTTGCCCACCATACTATGTTGGCCGATTGGATTAGTAGGGCTTGGGCCTTGGCAGCAGTCTCAAACAAATATTCAAACTAAGGTAATAAGAATTTAGGTTTACCAAATGCGAGTGTTTCCCACACTGGGCTGATATTAGAATATGTAAATATTATGTGGTTTGTAGGGCTGTACTCATGCCAATAAAACCTTAATTGATTTATTGATTAAAGTTTTACTTGGTCCGGTGGGTAACTGAAGAGAAATGAGCACAATATTGCAAGATTAACATTAAAAGAGATACTTTGGCCCTGGTGCTGCCATGTCTCTTTCTCATTTAACATTTAAGCAGTCTTCACACATGCACTGCAACCCTGAACTTATCTAGACATCTACCAGATTAGCTGTGTATCAGAACGCAAATTTTTGAGTCAGTTGTTGGATTTGCTCTTCCACCCTCCCTTCAATCCTTGGAGTTTTCTAGCACCAGGTATGTGTACTGTCCAGTTTAGGCCAAGTGTAAATAGAGCAGGTAATTATCCAGAGAATACGCAGCGAGCAAATGGGCTTGTTAATGATGTTGCTGCCTCACTTTAACCAAACGGAGCATTTCCAGTAGGTGAGGATGTCTCTGCCACAGACAAGCTCCTGTGCTCTGCTTCATGTTGTAAAGGGCAACTGGACAAATATCCAGACTTGATTTTTTTGGACATTGTCAGAGCTCACATTAGAAACGTTTTCAGTCTGTAGTCACCTCCCTTCTGGTGCTCAATGTTCCACCAACAGCCTTATTTGATTGATTACTCGTCAATCTAAAGGCTGGTGAGGAAACGGAGCTGATGGATTAAGAAGCATTTGTCTGACCAATAAGAATCTGCTCGAACAAAAGCATATATTAACTAACCAATCGACCAGACAACCAGAAGGGCTGTATTGGTTTTCCAGAAGACCACAAGTTGAGTCATGTTTTATTTGCACAACCCGAAATCTCACTGGCTGCCCTCAAAAAGAAATAAACAGCATCCTCAATTAGGTTCCCCCTTAACTTGGAGGGAAATCCCCCTTTGGTTAGCTTAGTAAAGTAGATACCCATCTTGAGAGAATGTTGAATGAATGACTGGCATGTTGCATTGACTCGTTCAGTTGTATTATGACTGTGATTACAGAAATGCCTTTCACCATTCTGTAGTGGTTGTCCTCTAATTTTTCTCTGTAAGATTTTTTTTTTTGCGCAGAGATTGTTTTTTGTACACCTTTTCCCTTCTGTGATGCTCAGCCATAATTTCACATGCAAACAGTACTTTGTGTCCACTTTATTAAACACATTATGTGTGTGTTGACACGCGGAAGTACTGTTCGTATTTACAGAAAGTCATTTGGCCCCATTGTAACTTTTTATTATTCATTTATTTTGGTTCCCTCTCCATATAACCTACTTTGATTTTTGAGATTAGTCGAAGGTCAGTTTAAAAACAGGTTGAGCTGAAAGGCATGAGACACATTCGCACAGCTTCACCATATCAGCAGGGGGAGTGATCTCTGAAAAACAGCATTGGCGATGTAGCCTCCGTTTAGCCTTTGATGTGAACAAAGATAGATTTCTTGAAAGAGACAGAGGAAGCTGTCAATCAAGATATTCTGATGTTTTCGAGGTACTGAAGTAAAAGAGGTTGTTGGTTGATGTCAGTCTAAGCATCACTGAAACAAATAATTTACAGATGAGCCTTCTGTCTGACAATCTCCCTTAGTGGGGGATAACAGGGCGTCATCCTCCTGTTCATCTCCTAAAAAACCAAGAGATCAGGTCAATTAGTTGGGCAGAATGGACATTGTAAACAGTGTTTACAAAGGATTCTCTGCCTGAGGCGCTTGATCATTTAGCACTGCACTAACTGTGCCCTATTCACACATTCACACCAAAGCAGACAGTGACAAACTCATTAAGCAGTACCTGTGTACTAAAGCAACGTACACAGTGATGTGTTTTCATTTTGGAGGGTGTTTTTAAAATGAAAAGGATCAGTGTCCATTTTATTGATGATTCAGAAACAACCGTCGTACAAACTAACACGCCTAAAAGACTCATCTCACGTGACTATTCTTGTAGAGTGGGCACGTGCGCTGACTTCTGGGGTTTGTCTCCATGAGAAATTGCAGAATTCAAACTGCAGAACAGCAACCGCACACTTGCCACATGGTCAGTTCAGTTGTGGTAAATTTGTGACTGTGCATTTTCACTCACACTGTGTCTTGAGTCTCTGACACTGTGACAGAGCTTGCTCTCTTAGCTGTGCTGCAAGTCAAATAAAGTCCAGCGGCGATAACAGTAGGGTGTTAATGGATGTTTGGACAACGGAAAGCCTAAACAATTTTCTGCTCTTTTCTTTACACCTCTGTTGATAAAACGGGTGTTAATGGTGTGTGTCAAACAGCTGACAGCGGTTCAAACTCTGGCCGCTACTTGAGCTTTGTTAGTATAGCCTCGCTATAGTGGGTAAATCACGTTGGCTGTAACGAGAGGTGACTCACAGTTGGGTGTTGTTTATGATGTAAAACAGGCAGATACTTAGTAGAAAGCCTGGTTAGAAAATTACTGTTTAGACTTACTGGAAAGCTCACAGAGAACCTGTTAGGACTTATAAAAAAACAACAACTTTGAACTATTGCCGTCAAGATTTTGTCTACAACATAAATACTGGGTGATTGAAAGTCGTGGTCATTTTTTTATATAAGAGCAGTGTTAATTATTTCCTGAAAACTTTTGTCTCAGATATGTAACTTATTTTGTCTTCCTCTCAAATCTCGATTAACTACTTTGTGTTGTTCTTTATTTCCTTTTTGAATCCAGATTCCCAAGTGTATAATTTTTCAAACATAGTAGTGCAGTTAGAAAACACCTTTGTGCGTTGTGTTTATGTTCTAGTTGGAGGCAGAGTGGTTGCTGCCTCATCACACTCTGTCAACAGACTTAAAATCAGTGTTTTCATTGGCAAAGGCTGAAGCTTTCTTCTTAAACGGGGAGGCGATACGCCTGGCTGAAAATTTGCTTGTTTGTGGCTTCAATGCTCTCTGTTAACCAAAACTTTCTGTTAAACCAAAGTGCACAACAGACAGAAGTCACACTTTGTCAGGTTCTCTCTGATGTCTCAGTGGTTTGAATTCATACATCTACCTACAAGCTCTTTGTCCTCCAATAGCTGCCTACTTTTATGTTTGCACCACACACATTATGAACAGAAGGACACTGAGGGCAGTAAACACGTGCTCATGGCTTCAAGCTGCAGTTTTATAGCAGTAGGTTATTATCAGATCCTAATTACAGTTTCTTATGCTATTCCTGAAAATACTTTCATGTATTTTTCATGTGGTTTTTGTGATGTTCAGTTCACTTTCCAGTCTACTCCATAAAGCATTTTTTAATTTGTCTTAAATTGTGGACCTAACCGCCATGCACATTATAGTAAATAAAAATCTCAGTGTTATACTGTATTGTAAATAACCATTGGTGTACAAATTTACACTGACCATCTGTACAAGGAGATTATTTGCAGTAGAAGTAGGCTACTGTTCAGTGTCTAGACTAGCCTAAGCCTATTAGAGACTACTTTCTCCACAGGTCATCTCTGTGTCTCCTCTGTTTATGATACGTGAGGTTTCGCTAATGATGGTCTGATTTGTGGCTTACCTAAACTTGTGACTCGAAGTTAAGAGTAGATGATGGCAGCATGACTGTATGATCTGTTGTACACAGTGAAAACTCACACGAGCTGATATTCATTCACAAGCCAAGAAATCATAGCCCGAAACTTAAAACTAAATGATTGAAGTATTGTTCAGTTGTGCAACATCCGAGTTGACCAAGAGAACATTTTTTTTTAGGTGAACAACAGGTTATTATGAAGGTGAGTGTCTCACCTTTATAATACTTGTTCTTTTATAGCCATTCCTGTAAAGCCATGAGATAAAAAGTCTGTTTTTTTTGTCTCCTCTCATTTTTTTAAAAAATTTTTTATTCTTACTTCTTGTTGTTCTGTTTGTTTTATTAGCAACATGAACCGTGAGGACCGGAATGTGCTCCGAATGAAAGAAAGAGAAAGGAGAAATCAAGAAATCCAGCAGGGAGGAGGAGAGGCCTTTCCAGCGAATTCCCCTCTCTTTCCTGAACCCTACAAAGTGGTACATTTTTTTTCAACTCACATTCAGTTTTGGCATGCACTTTATTAGTCGGTTTAGAAGAATTTGTAACAGTGACAGGAAGTGAGAACTGCACATACTACAGGGAGCAATCAAATGAGAACTGTTCTGTCATCAAATATATTTGGAAACATCACACGTATGCCTTTGCCTATTTTTTTTTTCTGCCTGCTTTGCTTAAATGTTAAGAGGAGTTTCTTCTCTGCAGGCTTCTAGGGCAAAGGTGGAAAACACTTTCTTGTAGTGTCTTTTTACGTGTGTGTGCGCGCGTGTGTGCTCACTTTATGTGATTTTTTTCTGACTTCAGTTGTACGCCTCAGTCTGAAAAAAAACAAAAACCTGTTAGCTGTAGTTGGATTAGTTTTTCCAAAGTCTATATTTCCAAAGTCCTTTATTTGATTTAGCTTTGAAAGTACATTTTGTCTCTGTGTCATAAATGGGAAAAAAAAGAGGGCTTTGTGTGTCTTACTTTTCTTTTTCACGATGTTCTTCAGGGCCCTGCAGTATTTGTGTTGTTTATAGTTTGTGCGAGGAAAGCTAAAAAGGTTAAACTAAAGATTTAATACCCATGCTGGAGCTGTTTTATGTGACATGTCTGAACACATTCCTCTGACAGTGAAAGTCCTTCTATGATCTCACACAAAGTTAATAATGTTTAAGCATCTGATGTGCATGCAACACACTATGTGGTTGTGTTAGTCATCCGTATTCAAATCGAAATCAGATGCTTTTCCAAACAAATGGTTAGTTGTCAGATAGTCAATGATTGACTTACTCTGCATACGGTACAAAAGAGTGCGTTGAATTGGCAACACCTGCCTTTGGTTAGCTGTTTTGTAGTGCAACTGAGGAGGATAAGCAGAAGAACGTGCCAGCTTGCCCCCCCCCTTCCTCCTTTGCCTTCCTTCCCCTGCTCACAGACACACATAGATGTAGGCTAGCCAGCTGCTGCCCGGTCACCGTAATTGTAAAGAGGATTTGAGTTCTCCGTACTGGTCTAATCTTTGCCACTAACCAGATTTGAGCAGAGGTAAGTGGCTCCTCTCTGTAGCCAGAGCTAGCCATCAAAGAGGCAGAGAGGAATGTGTCCTGACAGGTTGAGAATAGAAAGGGTAGCAAAGGTGAGAGATGGCCTGTGTGTGTTTTGGACAACAGCAACAAAGAAAGCTGGCTTTAAAGAAGGAAAAAGTCCTTGACCTTTGCACAGGAAAAAGGGAATTTGCAGCTAGGAATTTATTGTCTGAAATATTCCTCCATAATAATCGAGTTATAACTGTGTTTCAGTAAAAGCTGGGTAGCATGCTGTGCTGTAGTACAACGAATGAGGGGAAAAAGCAAACCGTTGAAGTCTTGCTTTTCTACACTTGGTACCTCTTGCTTGTCTGAGTCTTATGTAAGCTTCAGTTTGAGTTTTTTTCCCCCCTCTGTCATGCTCCAGTAAGTTGAAGTTTACTGTTCTGCATTAAAGGCCATGTGTGCACGCAGCTGCAGCTGTGGCCTCCCAGATGTAGACCAGCAAAGCAGTAACATTTTTATGGTGCAGAGTTCACGCACTTGTACGTCAGCTGCACAGAATAAAGTCCACAACATTAAATCTATTAGGCACATTTATGTTTTTTATTTAGCTGAATCTTATGACAAAAATTGGACAAATTAGATAGGTGTCAGATTTAAAAATGAAGATACAGTTTGGTTTTTCATGTGAGATGATACCAGAGGAAAATTGGAGAAGGCAGAAAGTGTTTCTTTGAAAATTACTGTTTTGGAAATGCAGCGTTTGAGGTCAGAAAGTTCGTGGATAGCTGGAAAGTACTGCCTCAGGAGTGCTGAATTTTTGTGGTGCAGGAACAAAAACTTGAGCAAGGTTTTCCTGGTAAAAGCTCCTGTGTTCTTTACCATGCAAAGAACAATAATTATGGATTAATATCAACATTATATTAATGTAAAAATTATTTAAAGTAGAATGCAATATTGTTGTTTTTATTCTGCAAACACACTTAAGTGTTGCAATAAATGTCTGTAAACAGTCGATTCGCAGTTTGTCCACTCAAGCCGTGCAGCAATCACAGTAAAGCACGTCATTTATGTTTGTGCCAAAAGTGAAACCAATTTCAATTCACCAGTTACACACATGTGAACTTGGACGAGGTGCTTGCACGAGGTAGCGGAGTGCATGTTATGACCAAGCTTGTTACATTTCCTGCTACACACTACGGCTTGTGTTTCTTCATCCTCTGAGCGAATCTGTCAAACAAAATAGAGGTCTGAGGCCGCGTGTGAAACGAGATATGCTGTACAGGCTCCTATCACTGGCTGATTGCAAGTTGGTCTGCAGGAATCTGTTTTCTCAGAGTGATTGATTAACCTCTGTGTTGTAACTATTGGTAGACGCTTATCTGTGTTCACAAATGAGTGCAGACTGTTCTGGACCCCAGTTTGAACCATCAGACTGCATGATTGGCTGATTATGCCTTCCTCCATGTTCAGTCATTATTTTTTCAGTGTTCAGGTAGTAATTCAGATATAAGCTGGTGACACAATATCATTTGTTCCCTTTATCAGATGAAAAGTTGCGTTTTAACTAAGCTCATTTTGCATATGTTAGTGATTTTTGAGTGCTCCTTTGTAGCAGTGATGCATTTTTACCATATTTTAATATTTTTGATGGAAAGCAATTAACCCAAGTGTTAAACCTGTGCCCATAATGACTGTTTTCTCTGCCTCCTCTTCTCTCCTCTCTGCTTTCCCTCATCTCTCTCATTTATTTTCTTCTCTGTCTTTTTCTTTCTCCACGGCTGTCCTTTTAATTTTTTCTTCATCATTACACTGTTCTCTCCCCCCTCCCCCCCTCTCCCTCCCCCATTATCTGCTTCTCTCTTCAGTCCAGCAAGGAAGATAAACTGTCCAGCCGTATTCAGAGCATGCTGGGCAATTACGACGAGATGAAAGAACCGATCAGTGACTCACTTCCAAAGCTCAGCAGTAAACCTTCTAACAGCTCGTCTTCCTCTGAGGAGAAAGCAGGCCCACCTTTGTTTAGCGGGGACCAGCGTGGCATCAGTAGTGGTGGCAGCAGTCAGAGTAGTAAGTGGACCCCTGTAGGCCCAGCAGCAGGTGGAGCTTCATCTCAGTCCCAGAAACGCTCAGGACTCGGCAGCCAGAGGGGCAACGGCGGCAGTAGCGGCAGCAGCAGCAGTAGCCAAAGACACGGAGGGGAGGTGCGGGAGAAGAAGTCAAGTAAACACAGTGGAGGGTCAGAGCACTCTAAGTCACACACATCGAGCCCAGCAAAGGGCTCTCTGAGTTCCTCCAGCAGCAACAGCCACTTGCGGAGTTCCTTGTCTGCCGAGCAGCACCACAGCAAGGAGCGTTACCGCTCCAAGTCCCCAAGAGACAGAGAGGCCAACTGGGATTCACCCTCGCGGGTTCACACCTCCTTCCCCAGCGGACAGCACTCCAGTCAGGCCTTCCCCCCATCTCTCATGTCCAAACCCGGCTCCATGCAGCAGAAGCCCACAGCATATGTGCGGCCTATGGACGGCCAGGAAACGGCAGAACCCAAGAGCTCACAAGCAGAAAGCTACAGCGGACAGTCGCACAGCAGCACCATGGGAGAGATGAAGTCCAACAGCAAGGCCTCACTCTCCAAACTCAAGATCCCCTCACAGCCTGTAGAGGTAAGACCTATCTCCAGACTTTATATCTGTAACTTCTTTAAACCCTGCAGCTGATGTTTACAACCCACATAAATCCATAGAGGTAGACTCTGTATGCAGACTGACAATGGCAGAGTAGGGTTTGTGTTTGAAGCACGTATTCCTAATGATGTTGTAACTGGAATAAATTACCTCACAGAAGATCACACTTGGCCTGACTGAACTCTTGGTCTCATAAAATGCCTGTAGAATGACTCATGCTACTCAAAATGGACACTCACCTGCTGCATGGTGTTGTTTATGAACATGTGCTGAACATGATGTTTCTGTCTTTAGGGATCGGGTGACGCCAACTGTGTCGATGAGATTCTGAAGGTATGTACGTCATTATATTTTGCTAAAAGCTACTGCTGTCGGGTCAACAGTTCATCCCGAGTACTTAGAGAAAAGCCTACCGCCTCGTGTTGAAGTGCATTACTCACATCTTACGACTAATTTGCGCATTCCTTCCCTGTGTGTGTTTTTTCACTCTTTCTTTAAGGAAATGACTCAGTCTTGGCCCCCTCCGCTGACAGCCATCCACACCCCCTGCAAAACTGAGCCTTCCAAGTTTCCATTCCCTACCAAGGTCAGCATTGCACCAGTCCCTTGTGTCCAAATGATTATATGTCATTATCGATTAACATGACTACATTATTTATTACATTTGAATGGTACAATCAAGAGAAACCTTGTTTGGTGAACATCTAATTGGAACTATAATGTGTTGATAATGAATATTTAAAAGGAGAGGTACTTAAAAGTCAGATTTGGTGTTTATTACACTTGGTAATTGTGTATAAATTAAACAGCAACAAAACGCAGGAGAAAAAAAATCCCTTTAATGGATTTAATAATTCATTAATTTAATATGTCATTGATTTATCAGATATAACAGACATATTTTATCATGACACAAATGGTTCGATAAAAACAATAAAAAATGATTCTTGTTTTTTTTAACCTCAGGACTCTCACCCTTTTCCAAGTGGACACAGTGAGTATCACAGACATGTCGAACTTGAACACACACCAAAAGAATTATGTATGCATGTGTATACAGTTTATACTTATAACTCATGAGTCTTATTTGTGTGTGTTTAGAGCGAGGCAGTTCTTCCAAGAGCTCCAGCAGCCACCAGCCTAAAGCTTGCGATGACCAGCCAACGTAAGTGCTTCACCCTTTCCTCTCTCCTTCATTTCTCATAACAAGCTCATGTGCTTAGTTTTCCCAGTATTGATTTAGATGGCAGAGAGCAGGAAGTGAAAACAAATATTTATGATTTGAGAGTTAAGAAACCTAAGGAAACCAGGCGTGCATAGATGGCCTAAGTTATGTCAAGTCAGCAATCACAAACTACAGCAAGTACACTGCTGTAATGAAATAACAGGGATTTAATTTAGTTTCATTTCTGCATCTCAGTATGCTCGAAGATGACCTGAAGCTCAGCAGCAGTGAGGACAGCGACGGAGAACAGGACTCTGCCAAGAATGCCTCAAGGAACACATCAGCAAGGTAAAGCATGAAGCATAGTCAATATACCTGTGTTTAAACTTTAACACGAAGTTTTAATCTGAAAAAAGTTTAGTTTGAAAAAATACAAACTACAGTGTCTCTTAATATTTTGCTCAAAATTCTTAAGCTAGATAAATTAACAATCCACGCATGTAAACAGCAAATAAGTTTGCACATGGTGCAGTTCCTGACAGTGCAGCTCATTTTTGCCGCTTTAGCAGCCGGTTGGTCGGAGCTTCTGTGCAGAGTGGTGTGACACTTCAGGGGGGTAAAATATCAACCTTTGCACACATATAACATCCATATCTTTCCCAAGGCCAACAGTGGGAGTTATCAGGGTCGAATACTGCAGTGTGAGGCATATTCCTAATCCTGGAAAAATCCAGCCGAGAAAATGTACTCGTTGCAATTCAAGTATGGAACAGTTTGGAAAAGTTCTGGCTTTATGACCTGGTTAAGAATAATACTCAGCTATGAAAGTGTTGCCATCTATTGTTTTCAGTGTGTTGAAAACCTCAAATCCTCACATGGAGCACAGTTTGTTTCTCTTTAGATAAAAATGTATATCTGATATAGTGGAATTTTATGTTTTTAGATACAGAACAAATGTAAAACATGAATGAAAATGTACTTTTTTGCACACAATGTAATGCTCTCTAATTCTCTTTTGTAACAACAGCAATAACAGTGAAGGAGCAGAGCAATCGAGAGACGACTCGAGTAGCCACAGCGGCTCAGAGAGCAGCTCGGGCTCCGACAGCGAGAGCGAAAGCAGCACGACAGACAGCGAAGCCAATGAGCACCCACGGCCTGCCTCTCCTGAAGTAATGACTTAACAATAATTTTGTACCAACCTGTAGTGTAACTCTGTAATAATTTGTTACTTGTCATTTATTTTTTTAACTGCACTAACCGTTTATAGCCCTGTCCACCCTTGTTTTGAATTGGGATTAAAATACGTTGTAAGACATAAATTGTTCTTCCTTCTGGCCAACGTCATAATAATTTAATAATGAATAGTCTGTGTGTTCTACTTTCCTTCAGCCTGAACAACCAATGGCCAACAAGTGGCAGCTGGATAACTGGTTCAAGAAGGCCAAGTTCTCACCAGCCTATCCAGCAGACAATAATGTTCCAACCAAGTGCAAGAAAGAGGGCAGAGACAACAGCTCAGGACGGGGCTATGGTAGCCAGGGAGGGGGGTCAAAAGACTCAACGGCACCCACCCCAAGCAGGGACTTAAGGGCGGCGCAAAAGGGTGCAGAGGGTGGCCGTGGCAGGCAAAAATCCCCCGCCCAGAGCGAAGGTGGCACAAACCCGCGAAGAAGTGTGGGTAAAAAACAGCCTAAGAAGTCCGAAAAGCCCCCTGTGGTGGAGGAACCCAAGGGAGGTCTGAGAGTGGAGAGTGAGCCGGCTCCGGATATACCCGCTCATCGGCCCAAAGCTGCTACCAAGGGTTCCCGCAAACCGAGCATCAAAAAGGAACCCAAATCCTCACCGAGGCCCACTGCAGCTTCCGTCACCACCACGGCAGATAAACGCAAGACCAAGGCACCGACCAAGACTTCCCAGAAGTCTCGGGAATTCGTCGATACGGACTCTTCATCGTCAGACTCTGAGGGGAATGACAGCATCCCGTCGTCGTCGCAGACGCCAAAGTACACAGAGAGCATCAGGACCCCAGTTTGTGTCTTTTCTCCAATGGAAGAAAAAGAACCATTGTCTCCACTCAGCGACCCGGAGGACCGTTATCCTGCAAGGCAGCCTCAGCAGCAGGTTTTACTGGTGAAGATAGGTTAGTCAAAACTGCGTATGAACCAGAGAAGTCTCATACAGTTTTGTTTTTTTACTGTATTCTCTGCACTTGTTTTACTAGTTGGATTCTGATATTTCAAAAGCATTTCACTACTTTGGACCAAATTAAACTGTTCCCTACCCTTCCTTTTCCTTCCAATTTCCTTCAGATCTCACCTTGCTGTCTAGGATCCCAGGGCGGCCCTACAAGGAGCCTGTGGAGATAAAAGTGGAGAGGGACGACTCTCTAGACAGGGACAGCAAAGACTTCAGCAAGCAGAGCTCAGAGAAGAGCTCTAGCAAGGCTAAGAGGAAACACAAGGTATGGGACTTGCTCGAGCACATTCCTGTCTCTGCTGTTTTGATTCTAGTTATGTTGGAAACCGTTCCTTTAAATTTATTTCTTGCTTTAACAGGAGTGAAAGTTAGATATTCTCACTGAGATTCCTTTTGCTTAAACACTATGTAGATTTTTAAGATGATCTAAACATCTCCCAAATATAAGGGTTATGTTTTTAGTATAATTTGGACACTGAATGACCATGTATTTGGAGCTTTTTGTTTTTTGTTATTACAGTCAAAAGGGAAGTCATGATCCTTCCCTTTTACTTGGCCTTCAAACAGGATGCCGTATCTCTTAAAATAACATCCAAACAGATTTCCATTAATACAGTGAAAATACCTCTGAGCCAAAGAACAATTGATTCAGTTTTGGTGGAGATCCAGCTCTGGAATTTCTGCCATTAGGTGATTGTGCAATTTTTTAAATCATATCTTCTAGAGAAATAGACACACAATCTCAAGTGATACTTTAGAGTGTAATGGGGAGTTGATAAACCATTAAGCATTGGCAGAGGTTTGCAGTGTCCCTTGTAAAAGTTCAAGTGCTTCATTGCAAAGTTCTTTGTCTTTAGATTGCTTTCTACAGAGTTATCTACACACACCAGCAAATCCTTTAATGTGTCCGACTTTTTAATCCTCTGTGATCTTTTATGTCTAGAACGACGAAGAAGGTACCAAGCCAGAGAGCAAACGATGCAAGCTAGAGGAGAAATCCCTATCTCATCATAAAAACAGCAGCAAAGAGTGAGTATTCTTCCTCTTCCTCCCAACTGTCATTCACCGTAAACCCTCCGCACACTAGGAACTCTTGGCACGCTCAGTGTGTGACAGTAGTACTTCATTTTATTACAGGTGAAAAAGGATCTTGCCAAATCCCTTTTTTCTCCTGTTACAACTCACAAAATAAACCCTATAAACCCGAGCAAGCGTAATAAAATTAAAATTTAAAAGCTCAGTGAAGTGGATTGTTCATTCAATTGTAGCCCCTTCAAGCTGCACCTTTACCTTTATGACATCTCTGCCATGAACTGTGTTGAAAAAACGCGGAGTGTTATTATGTTATTTTCTACTGTTAATATGTTGTGATGTGCAGTACACTATTGCACACAACTGTTAAGTACATAGAAAAATATGTGTGACCTAGATATGACTGATTATTCATGTTCCTCCAGGTCCAAGAGGTCTTTGGAGAAGAAAGAGGAGCCAGTCCCCTCTCCGTCCATGTCAGGTCTTCAGCGGACACCCAAGGCAGAGCATCCGAGCCGGAAGAGGACAGTCAGCCAGTCCTCTACCTCTTTGTCCAGTGGGACAGGAAGTGGAAAGGAGGGAAGCCACAGCACCAAGGGCAACTCCACCTCCAAGCACAGAAAAGGAGAGGACAAGGGGCGCAGCACGCGCGATGGAAAGGTGAGTAACTCAATCGCCAGGCATTTGCTGTCTGTGTGAATACCTGGCAGGCACTGTGGATACTGGGAAGTAGGAGCGTAGTCTTTCATCTTGTTTGCCAACCGTGCGGTGTATCCCCAAGGGAATTTAAATAACAAAGCATGCGTGAAGGGAAAAAAAAAGTTGTTGCTGTGGGAAGCAGGGGAGCGGTTGAGAGCGTAGCCTGATGGATTTTCATATCTGTACGTGCTTCATGTAGGATAATGCATATTTTTGAATTTGATCCATTCCAGTCGCTTATGAGTCGGACATCAATTGGGATCTACATATTGTATATGCCCAGTGTTCACGTAACGTAAAAAAAACTCTACCTCCATACTCCCACAGTGTCACCTTTCCCTCAATTTTATCCTCCACTTCAAACAGCAGTCTTCTTTTATTCTGAAACTTTATTCCACCTCACTTGCTTTCTGTGCAGGACAAATCCTCAAAGGGCTGTGATAACCAGCTGGCTGTACCTCCGCTCTCCACGGACGGCTCTAAGTCTCAGAGATCCAAGATGGTGTTTGAGGACAGGTAAGAGGAGCTCTTTCCACTGTGGATAACCCCTCAGCAGGACACAGAATGAACTGCTGTTGGGATCTAGAGTTGCCTTTGATGCATAAAGCTGTAGGAGGTTGGAGAGGTCATGAATAGATGTGCCTGCATGCAGGAGAGATGACATAAATTTCCATTTTAAAAGGCTCTCTGTTGGAAGTCTTTTCTTTTCATGCAGAGGTAAAGAAACAAAAGAGTTTTGCATCTTATTTTTATGTCCTTTGTTTTTTAGTTTCATCTAATGATGATGGGAATTTGGATTTTAGAGAAAGTTTTCATGTGTACTTTCCAGGTTCAGGAAATGTTTGTAGAGTCTCATGTGTAACAAAGTGTTTTTAAACTGTTTCTTTAAAAGAATTCTGCTTTTTTTAATGGATCAGAGTGTTATTTAATTTGGTTGACCTGTTAATATTTTTGTTTCAGAGTCCATTCAGCAGATCACTACTTACAAGAGGCAAAGAAACTTAAACACAATGCAGATGCACTGGTAAGAGCAAGCGCTTAATGGCTATTTACATATGAAATTGAGATGTCGGTGTCAGTTGCTGCATGCAAAGTGAGAAGCGAGTGAAACAACATCCTGGGGAGATTTTGCATGGGGTTTAATGCTAGATACTGGAACGCACTTTGGGTTTTAAATGCGTTTCCTTTATTGCTAAAGATAAGATTGTGTAAAATTTGTTGTATGGACTGAAAAGTTACCTCAGAGTTTCCAGATCCCATTTTTTTCTCAATGAACTCACTGAAACAAACATAAAACTAAAATTCTTTTGTTACTGTGTCACCAAATAATGAACAGGTGGCTGATTAAACTGCACATCTGGTCTCAGTTACATACTTGGGCCTTATGGACCCTTGACACTGCTTCATTTTTACTCCAAAAGCTTTAAAATGCTTTTGTTGCTGCAAAATAACAAAACAGAAAATAATTTCTATACAAACCTTTACAAACCACTGACAAAAACACACCCACCTAATTGCTGAAGATTTACAATACTTTTTTTTTTTTTTTAAATTTTTCCATTTCAATTTAAAAAAAAAAAAACATTTTAAATTGTATCCATTATTGACATGCTTTTTATTGTCTCAGTAATTTTTCTGGATCACAATTAATTAACCCAGACTGGAGCTGTTTGTTCACATCCATTATTTTATACATTGAATCCTAAGGCCAACCCACTCACACGTCATTGATTTGACTTTTGCTGATATATTTTGATGGAAAGACAGTTTATATAATCAATAAAAAGTCAAACCATGTGTTATGTAACATGATCAGTAAACAGTATCTAGTCCTCCAGTATTTAGTGCTGATCCTGTTCTTTCTTTTACAGCTGGACCGTTTTGAGAAGGCAGTTTACTACCTGGACGCTGTGGTGTCTTTCATTGAATGTGGTAATGCTCTGGAGAAGAGCGCCCAAGAGGCTAAGTCTCCCTTCCCCATGTATGCTGAAACGGTGGAGCTTATCAAGTAAGGATAAATATAATTCTGTCATCAATGTAAGAAAATAGCAATTTAACGAAAATCTCAAAAGATTTTACGCAACGAAGTCTGTTGTTGTCTACATGACACTTGAGATAGAGTCACTTTTGGCCAAAGTCTGAAAATTCTAAAAAAATGAGAGTGAGGGATTAGTACAGTGATCTCCGTAGTCTGTCTATTATCTCTGCTTTAGGCTAGCAGCTTGAAGATACATTAGCAGCACTAGCATCACATACATGGTTTCTGTAATGACTTTAACAGTTGGTTCTCCTCAAATCAAACTAAGCATTCGTTCTGTCTGTATGTTTAGATACACTATGAAGTTAAAAAGCTACATGGCCCCAGATGCCACGTCAGCAGACAAGAGGCTAGCTGTGCTATGGTAAGTGGATTGACTGACATCTGGTGATAGATTTACAATTCATGTTCAGAAGGTGTTGTCCTGTCCTTAGCTTGGAATTGGAGTGCTTTGAGGTGAAGGCAATTAGATTAAGAAGAGTTATGTATTTACAAACACTCTGTCTGGTTTTAGATCAATATTAACCTATTTCTCTTTCCAGCCTACGATGCCAGTCTCTTCTCTATCTGCGGTTATTCAAGCTGAGGAAAGATAGTGCACTAAAATACTCCAAAACACTCACCGAACACTTAAAGGTATTTTTGTTAAACAAAAGTAATCAAGTTTCGCTCAGCAAACATTCAATGCAAAATGAATACAAAATCAACTCCATGTATGTAGTTTCTATTCTGTTAATGTGTTACCTGCTTCCTGTCTGTGTACGTAATGTTTTTCCCCTCATTTTTTTCAACAGAACTCTCTCAGTAACACCCAGGCTCCCTCTCCTGGAATGGGAAAGTAAGTCATGTCCTCCTTTGTTGTTTAAAATTGATAATAAATGACACATGCAATGTCTACACAAGTCTGAAATGTAAAGAAAAAATAGAACATTAGTTAGAGTTTAAAGATTAAGAATTTTGTAGAAAGTTAAAACTATGTTAAATAATATACTCCTTTTAGATGTCAGCTCTATGTAGATGCTTGTTGACTTTGTGTAATTTCACCTGTTTTTGCATCATGTGAAGAAAAATATGGAGCTATTGAATCATACTTGGCAGCAATTATGTTATAAAATACTTCCATCAGTGGTACTTTTCAGTTATTGCTCACCATATTAAACTATCACGTTCTCACAGGTGTTTGTTTTGACTTTTTCAGATAAGTTAACCTTCTGCCATGCAAGTTAGCAGCACTCTGATTAACATGTCTGCTTGTTTCTGTTTCCTAATGTAGCAAGGCTGCAGGTATGCCCTCTCCAGTGTCTCCTAAACTGTCACCAGGCACGGCCGGTGGCTACTCGGCAGTCAGCAGCAGCAGCAGCGCCAGCTCATCCGTCACCATCCCTCAGCGTATCCATCAGATGGCTGCCAGCTACGTCCAGGTCACCTCCAACTTCCTGTATGCCACTGAGGTCTGGGACCAGGCTGAGCAGTTATCTAAGGAGCAGAAAGGTAAACCCCTTAAAAATCCTGTTGCTTTATTTTCTTGTCACTGATACTTGGATAGTAAGGTGGCACCTGCAACTTTTGTTGTCTCATTTCTTGAAAACAGGTGAAGCAAAACATCCCCCTCACATTTAGTATTACTGCATTGTCAATTGACTTAACTTACAGATGAAACAATCAGTCGACAAGTAAAAAATAGTCAACAGATTAAATGGTAATCAAAAAAACAAAAAAAGATTTCAGTGCAACAAACGTCCTACAGATATCAGATATCAGAGTCTCCAGCTTTTAAACTGACGCTGTGTCTTTTGTCTCCTCAGATTTTTTCTTGGAGTTGGACAAAGTGATGGGTCCTCTGATCTTCAACACCAGCAGCATGACAGAACTGGTGCGTTACACGCGGCAGGGCCTCCACTGGCTGCGCCTGGACGCAAAGCTTGTTCCCTAGCGAGCTGCTCCCTCACATATACACACACACACACACCTCTCTCAGCCTCTTGTGTTCAGCAACATTTGCTCAAAGACACACAAACATGCCCTCACACAGACACAGACACCGACACACACACATACATACAAATATGTACTGTATGCACAACCACAGAGTCCATTTCTGGTTCTCCATATACACACACAAACTCTCACACACACACACACAAACACACAAGTGATGAACTTCTCAGACATATCTCCAACACTGTGTCCATTTCTTACACCAGCTTGCCAAAAACACTGAGCAATTTAGAGCATCCCACAGCGTAGACAGCACCACACAGGGAGAAGCATCGGAACTGCAGCACAGGAACAAAAGAGCTTATGGCCACGCTTCTTTATCAGCATTCTTACAAAATGAATACGCTAAATAATGGGGTTTGGTTTTTAGGCTACTTTGGCTTTTAACTTTTTATTTGACTTTGTTTCACCAAAGTACCTCCCATAAACACCAAAGGTGCTTTAAAATGAAGGTTTCTCTTTATCATTTTTGTGCCTTGTATGTGAGCTACAGGAAAACAAACAGCCACCCAAGATATCCTAACACAATTTTATTTTCTCTCTTTTGCTGTAACTCATTTCATGCTTCTTTTTTTTTTAATACCTCACGGTTGATGGAAACTGGCAACAATTATGTTTTTTTAGTCAAGTCCTGTCAAAGAATCTGATATTTTAGAGCAAAGATGGTGTTTTTTTTCACAAATGATTCATGATTTGTTTGTCCTTCAAAGTGAGTAGGCGCTAAAAGATAATTTTGGAGCATGACCACACGATTTTATGGACTGTAGGAAGGGCTACTGTGCATGCCAGAGTGTACTTCTGACACACAGGTATTTTATAAATGTTCTCTTAATTGATCAGTGTATTTGTTTTTAACAGTGAAATTCCATTTTTCACAATCATGAATTCTTATGGCCCTGTTAGTTGATCAGTTCGACTTTGTCCAGTTTGATTAAAGGAGCAGCATGGCCTCTAGAGGCCGCTAGCAGGGACTTTTAGATTCTTGGCCTTATCGAAATTGATCAAGTCAATGTTCTCTCAATTAGATTTGTCTTTGAAGCGTCAGAATACTAAGTCTCCTCCTCTGAAATGTTTGTACGCTAGTAGCTTCATTGTTCACTGGGAAATTTTTGTGATGGGTGAGTCACTTCCAGACAGTGTTATTCATTTTTTGATCCCCTTGTTTGCTCAGAGAGTATTTTTCTAAGGAACAGCAGGGAGTGTCTTTGTACATTAATCATCTCCATGTGTACCATGCAGTTATTTACATTGCAGTTTATGAAAACTAGGCCTCAGTGACCATAATTTGGCATAATAAAAGCAAAATCATTAGAAAGGGGGAGATGTTGTTAGCAAATCATGTGAGATGCAGATTAGCAGTGTTGCATTTATAGAACAAAGAGTTTTAAATCTATAATTATATACTTCAGAACTGTTATGGCCAATATAGATTTTATTTATATATCAAGCAGTTTTTTTGTTTTGTTTTGTTTTTTATTATTATATTTTTGTCCACTGGCCAAGCAGAAGTATAACTTTTCAAATGCATACTTGTAAACAGGGTTGAACAAGGGTTATGAGATGCAAAGTATTTGTTTATGTAACTGTTCCTATTTAAACTTAAAAATCTTAATCATACTTGTATTACAAGACGGTAGATAAGGAATGCATCAGCTAGTGGTTGTTGATATGGTACAGCAGGCGGGGACAGCAGAGTAAAGGCGTATGTCAGCTGTCCAGATGTGAACATTTCTTGTAATTTAAAACTTATAGGTTGTCATCAAGGAGAATATGAATGGTGGTGGTCTCGAATGAAGACATTAACATTACACTCAAGATTTCAGTGGGAATTTGGGTTTTTGGTAATGGTCAATAACATGAAGGACTTTTTTTTTCCCCCTTCCAAACTCCCAACTATAACATGCTGGAAACATTAAAACCTGGGCCAAAAAGTTTTCATGGAAACTTGGTTGGTTTTGTTTTGGGTCACTGTAGGTGAGTTTGGATGAGACAAAAGTGCCTGAGGTTTCAGGCCTGCGATGGTCTCTAACTTTCTGGTACTTTTCCTCTAAAGTTAAACATAGACTTGGTTTATTTTTTGAAGTTTGTACCCCATCCCCCATTTTTTATCTTAGAAAAACACAACTTAAGAACTACTGTTTGGCCCAGGTTTGACCCCTTTTGTCATGATTTGTATTTTCTTTCCTTCACTGGCTCCCTGGCCTTTATTGTAGGAGGGGATACTGTTATTTCCTCTTGCACTTGAAAAAGAGAAAGTCAGAGGAGGTATTATTTTAATCTATGCAGGATTTTTACAAAAAAAAAAAAAAAAAAAGGATCCGTTTCTGTGGAAAAAAATTTCATTTTTTTAAGGCCTGGGATTTTTTTCCCCACTCCTTTTTTTTTTCCCGCCTCAGTGAGAAACCTGTTGAACTCAAGTGTCCAATGCCTTTAGCTTTTGCAATTTTGTGTACTGGTTTAGTATATATGTGTATATAGATCTGTTTTTTATAACCAAACACGGATGGCTTGAGCCATTTTGTACTTAAAGCTGGAGGCCACTTTTCTCATAGGAATTCCTCTGTGGGTTTTGCCAGCCCAGTCAAAGTCTTCATACACTGGTACACTTTGTAAGTACAGGTCCGCGCCTTGTGTTCCCTACACTATCTTGTAGTCAAATGTACAATTTAGCATTAGGATAATTTTTAACAGTTTGCTACTCACACTTATTTATTTTTCTGCCCCTTTGCTTAATGTCTTTTTTTTTTTTTTTTTTTCTATTTTGCCATTTTAAGGAGAACCATTTTATGAAATAGCGAGATGTAAATGTATTGGGGTTGTTCATGATGAGATTTCATTGTAAGTAGTAATTAATATTAATTCTAACTTGAAAGAATCCAGGGTAAGATGAGTTTTTTGACATTCAGTAGGAAGATGTTAACACTTGCATGTTTCTATTTAAATACAAATGTATAAATTGTAAATATAACATTTCTTTAAGGGTGAATTTCTACTACAGGTTGACATTTTTATTGAAAATTAAAATGCTGTAAATACATTTGTGAGATACTTTATGCACATTTTTTTTTTCTCTGTGAGCTTTTGTGTTTCTTTCTTCTTCCAAGCTGTTACAGATGACATCCCAGTCTCTTAACACTGTTTATCAAATTGATTTCTCAATCTTTTTCTTACCGTGCTTGTATTCTTTGTCTCCTGCTTTACTGTCTTTCAGTATCATGGTCGCCACATAATCATTAATGTGCAAATATTTTGTCTTCTCTGTATTTGATATGGAGGTGTGTACTTTTCATGAAATGTATATTGTTGATCTCATGGAATGAATGGATGGTGTGTACTGTCTGTTATGTATAAACCACGTCTGTTTTCGTCCTCATCGGAGAGATGTATTTACTATTTGTCCTTTTTGAACAATTGGTCCAACATGTCTTTTGAAACAGAGGTATTTCTCTACAGGTCACAACAGTTGTAGCAGTTTATACAGTATGTTGTATAACACCTTTTTTCTAAAAGTCGTCTCTAATGTGAGACCAGCAGCATACACTATGTACAATAGTCTAAATTGGATTAGTTTTAAGAGAACTGATGATAGAGATACTATATATGATGGATGCAATATGATTAAAGGTACTCATTGAGTTTGATCTTCAAACTTAGGTTATGTAATTTAAAAGCATTCTTGTGAAGTGAGTATTAATTGTGACTAATGAGAGTCTGTCCTGAATATTCTTTGTATTTTGCCGTATTGAGAATAAAATATATATGGATATGTTTAATGAAGTTTCTCTCATTCTTCAGAAACACCTGACTATTTACTTTTAGAGGGAGCAAAAGACCTTGAGGCAAATGATGTTCTCATCCTCTGTTATATTAACAAAAAGTAGTCTTTATTCACTTGTGTGGGTCTGAAAAGTGGTCAGAGACCTGGTGAAATATATTTTTACAAGGGAATAGCCAGAATATTAGAGAAAAAAATTTAAAGAGCTAAATAAGTAAAAACTTCTTGACAGACAAAAAAAGGTAAGGGTGTGGCTTTAAGAGACAAGTAAGATTAGATGGCTTGATAGAGAGATCTATTGGCATTTTAAGGCAGAGGTGAATAGTAATGTTTATCAGTATATGAAAGTGACCTGAAAACATAACTGTTTATATTACCTTGGAATAAGGTTAATTTATTGATAGAAGGAGCAAAGTACACCATGTTGCAATGCTGTTGTCCATTGGCTCAACCTGTCCTTCAGTACTCAGTGAATAAATTGCCACCAAGTGGTCACGAGTTGCCATTGTCATTTGTGTCATCCCATTCATTTCGACGTAGTTAACACTTGATTGTCTTTACAATCCTGGTGATTAATGTTGTTTACACTCAGTCTCCACTGAAATAAAGACAGTAGGAAACTGGAGGAGGTTCAGTAACTCTGAGATACAATGTTTTTTTAAAGTTTTTTTTTATTAGTAAGAAAAGAGGGTCTCAAGCTTTTTTTTCTGGCTAACAAACAGAAAAAGTTAAACAAGCATTAGAAAATGATTTCAAGGTTAGGTCGATAGTTAAAAGGCAAATACAAGTTGTGGTAACGATTTGTGGTAATTTTTCAGAAAAAATAGAACTCAGTCCAGTTTACATCAGTCTTTTGCTACCACTTATAATGCTTCTCTCTGTGTACGTAATTGTTAGTTGTCATGCTGTTTTTTGAATAGAAGTTAAATGTAATTTGCAGATCTCACATAAAAGCACATCTTCTGGTCCCTCTTACACTGAATAAAATAATAATAAAGGCTGAATTAAAAAAAAAAAAAAATTGGTGATAGCCTAGTCGCTGAATCTTAGTTTTAATACTGTATCCTAAGTACCAAACAGTGAAGCCTAATTTGTTTGTTTATATCAATAAGACATAGATGCTGATGTTGCCATGAAAATCTTTCCGTGCATGAAACAAAAATATTCAAAGTAGTTTGTATAGCTTTGCATTGCTGAGCCTCTTAGAGATGATTAGCTCCTTTCAATCCACATTGTGCTACCCAGTGAATATTAACTCTTTCTTAGACTCTGATGTTTTGTTGCCACTTTCTCTTTTCACATCTCTTTTTCTTGTCACTTTTTGATTACAGTTATTTGTTATAGCTATTTCGTAATTTTTCAAACTATTCACTTGGAGTACATGTTTCTGTCTGTAAGTTCAGAATAGCAGTAAAAATATCACTTCAATTTTAGCTTCAGTCTCTTTCCAGTAAGTTCAAGGAGATCAAAATAATAAAGAAAAATTCCTGTTTCCACTGTTCCGCCTGACTGGACTGACCAATAGGATGTCGTGTATTCTCAAAGTGCCCTCCCTTCGACGCATCTGATTGGTCTACGTAGTCCTCTATTACCTATCATCCGCTTCTCTCCCCAGGGAACAAGGTAAGCTAACTGCAAGCGAAGGAAAAAGGAAAGCTCATTATCGGAGGATACGAGGCGCGCCTGCCAGCAGCAGAAAGTGAATTTCGCCCCTCAGTTTATTTGTTTATAACTGCTTCTCTTTTAAGAAGAGGAGGCACAGAGAGAGAAGAAAGAAGAAGGACTACTGGTTGAGAAAACCGAGAAGTCATCGGGAATCAGCAGGTACCTGAATGCGTCGTTGGCAGCAGCAGGTGCATTTAGTATCGCTGTGGATGTTCAGTTTCGGTTGTCAACTGTCATTGTAGTGGTCACTATTTCTTGTGCAAATAGACGTAAAACAGATTTATTTGACTAAACGAAAACCTGTTTCTTAAACTTCTCTTCATTGGTGTAGTTTTGTAAAAGTTGTGATATATATCGCGAGTAAGAGAAACGCTTTCTAAGCTTCTTTTCAGTAAGCTACAACTGCTCTCAGTTCAGTTCTGTTAGCAAGAATCGTTAGTGACAAATAGACCATGTTACTACTCAAAGTATGAGTATTTTTGGGCATAACCTATCACCTGTTGGATTTCTATTGTATTTTATATGCTTTCCTGTCCTGTCTCAGTGGGTATATATTTTAAAGTTAATTGTCTTTACATCCTAAATGTTTATGTCACATTGGGCTGTGGAAAAACAACCTGACAGACGAAATGATGCTGAAAATGATGGTTAGTTGAAGCCCTGTAATAGATAGTGTGGGCTGGAGGCAAACAGCAACCTAAACTACTGTTTTTACCACATTTAATTGCCATGGTCATTCTGTCTGTGTTGTACATTACTCATGCAATGCTTGTTGTGTGACAGTGGTGTGAGAGCAACATAGTGTAGTCCTTCTCTAACCTTATCTCCATGTCTCAAATTGATACCTGGCCTTGAATTATGCACAGGGGGGCCTTTCTACCTAATGACTGGACTATGTTTTATTTAAAGTGGGAACAAAAGGCGCCTCGGCTGTGGCAGGGTTGCTTTGGGGGAAACCAGACACTAGTGTTTTGTGCTGTGGTTGAAACTGAAGCACTCATGCGGTGCGTTGGTCAGATGGTGGGAGCAGGAGGAGCACAGTGGCCCCTCTGTGTGCTGCTGCTGGATGTCCAGCTCAGGCCCCTGACCTGGCTTGACTCCTCTGCACCCACAGAGTCTGACCCCAGGGACTGCAAGGAGACACTGGCAAAGACATTAATGCAGAGTAGACGTGCATGTAGGTGTAACACATGCATATACGGGCTACACACTGACACCAGCTACACAGACACACACACACATAGGCAGGAGTTTCATACATTCAACACCAACACCTGTTGATCCAAAGCTCATCTAGTGTTGCACTGTGTGAATAGTCATGCGCTGATGGATGCTTTGACCTCTCAAATAAGTAGTGCATGATAGCTTGAGACAAAGCCAAAACGTGATCATACACACATTTTGTGCAGGTGGTTTCTCGAACACCTGAGTAGTTGGTGTGTGTATTTGCAGAAGGATTAAAGAAGAAAGGAAGCTGTGAACAAAGGACAGAAGCAAATAATAGGGCAAGGCTATAAAATAAGAGTAGGGTCATAACGCCATGGGCCATACTCGTAAACTTACCCTGGTTGTTGAAACATGATATCTTTCTCTGTCTTTTGCTGTCTGTCTATTTCCTTCTCCCCTCAGTTACAAGAAATATGTGCAAAGTATTGCTTACCAACATAGAATAGGTGTGTATATTGTAAACAGACTCAAAATAACATCACTTGGGGGTTCAGGATGTGGTTTGTCACCATTTTTTTCTTTTTTTTTAAGAGTGGAAAGTTACTCTTGGTGTGTTTAAGTGTGTGGTTTTGACTTGGATGTTTACATTCTTTCAGTGACCTTTCACACATAGCACCTCTACAAGGATGAACTGGTTTGACTACGTGGGTTAGGTTAGAAGTTCAGGTGGTTCAGTATGATTTTACTGCACAAAGGATTCTTGGAAGCAAAAGATGGATAAACTTTTAGCAAATTACCTAACGCTGCTGTAATTCAATAATTATCACCCTGTATTATGTCAGTTTGAACTAGTGAATGGGTGAGATAATGCATAAGGATGTAGCGGGAAGGTGTCAGAGCTATAAATTACTTAACTGCTCTTTGGTTTCTGTTAATATTACTGTGTACGTAGTCCTGTAAAGACAGCGTGATCATGTTGTTATTTCACCTCCTCCATTGTACCTGAATGATGTAAAGCTTTCACTGGCATTGTTGATTTCAGGAAGATAGAGCTTTAAGGAAATAGCTGTGGAGTGAATGACTCATTCAAAGGGATGGGGAATTCAATTGTATTTTTTAACTTGGGAATGATTGACTCAGACTGAATTTAATCAGGCACAAGAGAGGGTTTGTAATGTGTAAACAACGTGTAACAAGATGTGAACACTAATGTGATTTAGCTTGATATAAATATACATCAGTGGCCATGATCAAACATAGCAGACTATGATACTGTTTAATTAGATTTAATTAACAGGTATAACATGAGAGAAGAGGGATACATTTTATTGCCAAGGAATAAGGTTATACTTGTAAAGTAGAGCTTCAAAGAAAGGACTCTGGCTGGCCAAAGTCCATCAGTCCTCTTATTATCAATAGTTTAATGGATAATAAAGTCAGAATCAGGACTGCAGATTGAAGATATCAGAGGTAAAGTCAGGATTATGGCATGCAGAAGTACCTGTACGCTTTTAAAAATCTAGATCATTGTGACACTTTAACATAAGAATTTAACTATTAGCATGGAGGCTAAGTAGCCTAAAGGTGTGGTGTTCTTGTATTTGAGAATCATCATGATGTCATTCTCTGTTTAAAAAAAACAGACCTTGGAAAGGTTGATAAGATGATGGATCTATGCTTAAGAGTGCATGACTGCACCGAAGAGGTATTCAGTTTGCTGAAGCTGTATGACATCATTGCAAGAATACATAGAAAGGTGTTAGGAAACACCGATGAGAAGATAAAGGCCAATTATTTGATATTCTTGAATAAGAATAGATGAGGAAGAGAGAAACCTGCTCAAGATGCTATTTGCAAGGTAAAATTTCCCCCAGGTTTAATAATTAATCTGTAGGAATTACAAGGGTTTTTTAGCTGGCAAACTTGTTATGATGGGAAACATTAATCCTGACAGTCACGTTGAAAGCAGCAGGAAGTAAATATTATCTTAACAATACATCATTTTTATAGAAATTGAGTAAAGCAATGACTGTATGTGTGTAGGTCGTTTTCTATCACAAACACAAACCCTGTGAAGGTACTTCTTGTGGCAGTCATAGATGTAACGGTGATGTGGCTCAGTAAGAGACAAAGTTAAAAACTTTTGGCATCATCATCACAGCCAGAGGTGAGGAATTTTCTGTAACGTAATATGGTTTCTGTATGAAGGTTAAAGTCTGTCAGTGATAATGGGGAGAAATATTATCAGTAAGTAGTAATGATTGGGGCCTCAGACTGAAAAGTTATATAATCAATATCTCTGCATTTACAAATAGAATGGCTCAAAAGATAATTATATGTGTGAAATTGAGTGTCAGTACAAGGCTTTAAAGACTTGATTCAAACTTAGTGGTACTGTTTTCAGCAGAAAAGCTCTAGAAAACCTAAGAACGCATCCTGTCATGTCAAAAATAAACCTGATATGTCAGTGTTGTGTTTGCATCTTTTTACTTTTCCCCAAAGTGACCTTTAAAACAAGTTAATTCTGCTCAAATAACCTCATAACATGGGGCACGTCGGTTAGATTTTTGTGTCATTACTGGCCTAGAAGTGAACTATGAGTGAATTATTTCAACAACAACATACTCCTCCAGTTGTTCTCCATTTCACCAGCACCTGCATGAAACAGGTTGGATCACATGAGGTACAAACTTCTCCTCCTCCTGTGACGGACATTCCAGAGTGTCCTCCTCAGAAAGACTGCCGAACAACATGGGTTTATTTGAAAACACTCTCTCTGTTTGTGGAACATATGAAAAACTATCTCCAAGTTTGTTTTCCTCATTGTTTCTTCGCAGCTCTTTTGTGCAGACATGGCCAGGGGGCTTTTTTTTTTTTTTTTCCTACCTGGGTTTGACCACTGGCTGGTCTGCAGTTGCGAGTTATTGTCAGATCCTTCTTCTTTTGTCAGAGGAACAGAGAGGCCTCTTCAGGTCCTATAGAGCAGATGGATGAAAAGGAGACAAATGGCTGACAGAGGTTATCGCTGGCTAATACGAGGTCCCCTGAGGGCAGGCTGGAAAGTGTCTATGGTTATGTGTGTCTGTCTGCCTTCCTATTCTGGTTATCTGTCAGGACCACACCTACACTATTATATGTCCCTATAGAACCCTCATCAGGGTATGGCAGTGTCATATGTCATGTGGGTATTAGGGCTTTATCTGCATTTTTTGGAGATAAAAGGTGGCACAGATGAATAGGAAACGTGGCATGTACAGCGCACACATTTTGTGAGTGCACAAAAGTGAAACAATCACAGTTTCACTCTTTGGGTACCAGCATGAGGGCTGACTACGACTAAGAAACGGGAAATTAAAGGACAAAAGGTCACACAGCCTGATGGAAAATTGTGAAGACGGAGAACTTTTCAACGTGACAAGTGCAGAAATAATTATTGACATGGAAGCTAAAAAAAATCTTAATTTTGATATTTGAAATATTTTGAATTTTAATATTTGAAAGATAATAGAGGCACAAAAATACAATAGAAAGAAGTGAGTACTATTTGTTCTGTGTAGTAACAGAATCAATCTGGAGTCTGTGGGTTACATGACATGGAAGTTTTAAAAAAACTCCAGTAATTTTCTATTAAAATAATAATGTAAATAAGACTTAATTAATTATGCATTATTAATTAGAATAGGTCTGTGCATTAGCACAGAAAATCACAAACAGTTTTTCATTTTAGTATGAGTAGCAACAGCTACAGTGGCAGAAAAACAAAAATAAAGCAGAAAGTCCAGAGGGAAAATTCAAATCCACACCACAAAAACATAAACACACTGATTATAGACTTAAAAGTATCAGTTGACAGTTTTGAATTATTCAAAAAAGGGATCAATACAGAGGTGGAGTCAGACTTTTCTGACACACTTCCTGTTTCAATATTTGGACTGTAGAGTGACTCTTTATTCTTTGTGTGTGTTTGAGAGAAAAATACAGAAAGGCAGACGGACTGTTTGTGTGTGTGTGTGTGTGTGTGTGTGTGTGTGTGTGTGTGTGTGTGTACTGTGTGTCTATCTTACACGGTGCTAACAGGTCTGCTGGAGGGCCCTCTCAGGTTTCATAGCCCCTGATGAAAAGGTGTGTGTGAAGGGTTGTCTTTGAGACTGGAGC
>JAQMCX010000012.1:16256306-16387497 GCA_029814765.1 Acanthurus leucopareius
AAAGGAAAAGGAATGAAAAACTAATCTTATGTTTAGAAAATTCAATAAAAACCAATTTTGCATTTTTTCAACTTGGGTTTTTCTCAGATTCCTTGTTCTTCTGTTTATTTCGGTGTTTTTTTCTTGTCTTTCCACCAAAATAGCATGTAAACGCGTTGCTTTACAGCCATGATGTCACAGAAAGTGTGCGATCGCTGCAGGTTTTTGCATCAGCGTGAGATTTCTGTGTTTCGTCTGCGTTTCTGTTTGTGTATCCACGATCCATCCACCGTCATGTCGGGTGTGTGTGTGTGTGTGTGATTGACAGCTCCGTTTTGCTCGAGTAGAATACGTGTGGATGGATTCCACTTTACAAAGACCCACACACTGCATGTGCTCACACACACCACTTTACATGCACAGACACATTGAGCTGTTAAAAACCTGTTCTGGTGCTCAGCAGTTTGTAGGTGGAACCACAAGAAAAATCATTTATCAGCTAATCTGCTTCATTGCATCTGTCAAAACACAACCGCAGTGTTTGAGCCTCCCAGGGGCCTTAAAATACACTCAGACTGTGGATTCAAATCTTTTATTAAAGAAGAGTAGCAGGAAGCACAGACCTGCAGCAAAGCCTTCATATTTATCGAACGTTAGACATATTAGTAACTTTTAATCTGCTTTACTTGAATGAAAGTATGATGAGATGCATTTATTGTGGACTAAATAAACCAGATTTGTTTATTCAGAAATAAATTCAGAAGTATGTCGTTAAATAATGTTAAATTTATCACATAATGATCTAAAATCCTGATTAAACACTAAAATCTGTGAGTGTAATATAGTTTAAATTAATAGATGCACATTATTTTATGGGTTTTTTTTAAATCATCAAACATTTTTTAAAGAAAACAAGTGATAGATTTTAAAATTATGCACATTAAAGACTTTTAACTGACATTAAATATTCATTATAAACGATCCAGGCGTCTGTATGTTTCTCTGTCAGCTGAAAACAGTCCGGTTAAAAACATCATTTCCACACACAGTCACAGTGCCGCAGGTTTATGTGGGTGTTATGTGTGTCACTGTTTTAAATGCACAGCAACAACTGCAGGGTGTGTGTGTGTGTGTTTGTCTGTGTGTGTGTGTGTGTGTGAGAGTTCGTGCGAACATTTGTTTTGCCCTCCTCTCACTCTGTGTGTATTTTCCTACCTGTCTTTTCTTACTATTGTTCTGTGTGAATCCCATGGAAACAATGGGACTCTCTCTCTCTCACACACACACACACACGCATGCACACACACACGCACACACACACACCTCAGTGAGATGCCTTCAGGAGCACATCTCTGCTTTCCAGACATTTTACACCAGACGAGCGCAGCCTGAGTTTATGAAGCTCTCCCTCATGTTGCTCATAAATCCAGCAGCAGTCAGAACGTGTGCGTCCTGACGAGCGTCTGCACTGTTTCACCTCCGGCAGCTCGAGCTGCTCGTCTTTTTCTCATCAAAGCGTGTCAAGAATCAAGTCAGAACCTCCTCTAATGATTTTCTCTCCTTGTGATGTTTGTTTTTGCAGAACGAGGAGAAGTCTCAGTCGGAGGTAAGCTTGGCCCCGCCCACCGCGCTTCCATCCTGTCTTCCCTCTGCTCTTTAATTTTCGGTGTGCAGTTGTTGGACTTGTTGGAACATGGGGGCGTTTTCACACTTGTGTCTGGTTTCACATGTAACTGTGTGTGTGTGTGTGTGTGTGTGTGTGTGTGTGTGACCTTGTAACAGGCTCTTGTTCTGCTGGAGGGCCCTCTCAGGTTTCATAGCCCCTGATGAAAAGGTGTGTGTGAAGGGTTGTCTTTGAGACTGGAGCCGGCCAATGGATGCAGTAATATGGCTGTGATATTGACTAATAAAAGAGGCATTTACAGCTGTCCGACATGGCTGGAAGTAGAGGCTTGATGTCTTTTGTGTGTGTGTGTGTGTGTATGTCTGTGTGTGGACAGACTTCAGAACCTGAGTTGTTTCCCAGTGATATTGGGACTTTTTTTTTAGTCTAATTTGCAGATTACATAAAGCCTAATATATTCAAATAAGAAAAGTTACACAGTTCTAAGTAAATTACGTAATGATTTGTTTGCTATCTGCATAATTTTCATAATTACTTTTTTATTTGAATTATTTTTCAAGCAAAAACTGTGAGAAAATTTCAAATATGATCTGCTTCTAAAAAGAGATGATTTGTTAATTTTGTTTGTTTTATTCGTATTTAAGCTGAACATCTTCAGGGTTTGGACTCTTGGTCAGACAAAACAAGACATTTAAGGATGTCATGTTGGTTGAGAGGCTGCAATGAGCTTATTTTGACTCCTTTTTGACATTCATTAGAATAATGAGTAATCACTTAAAAAAAAAAATCTGCTAATTAATCATTAGTTGAAGCTCTAAAGTAATTTCAAACACATTTGTTTCAGAATTTGTCTGCCAGTAACTGTGCCTTTTACCATCCAGTCTGACTGATTCCCATCAGACCTTTGAGGCCAATAATCTACCAGCAGACTAAAATGAGCCAGAGTGAAAAGAGTGAAACTAATTTAAAACTTGCTCTCAGCTAAATGATTCAGTTCTAAATATTATTCAGTAAATTAAATGGGTATATTTTTCATTTGAAAGGCTCAGCATCATAAGAAAGAGTAATATTCCACCCAGTAGTCCTGCCAGTGCTTCCTCAGGCAGCACCACGTTGCACTCCTGCAACTTTTTTCTTTTTTCTCTCCCAGGTTTCAAAGTCCAGATTGTGTTGCACTGTTTTCTGTTGAAGTTTAATCTCTGTGTGATTTTTTTTTCGACAGCTTCACCCCCGCCCCCTTTTACCAACACCCCTCATGCCCTTATCCTCCTCCTCCTCCCCTGCTCCGAGGTAGGAAACCTGCGCTGCCAGCTGTAAAAGGAGCCCATTGTGATCAGCCCCCAAAAATTAACCACGGCGGCAGACTCGGTGCTGAGAAACACAATGGAGATTAGAAACCACTTGACTCCTGAGCACGATGATCAGTACTCTAAAGTTACTGTATATGTTTCAAAAGCAGGACAATTAAAATTTAACACCGGGTCTTTAGTGTCTGCAGGGGTGCCGATCCAATGGGAGGCTCCTCTAGAACAGTTTAAAGCCTGAGGTGTAGGTGGGACCCTGTAATTACCAGCACATTAGACTCATTTGTTCTTTCAGTACAACTCCAACATTTGTTCTATTGTCAAGTACACTGGCATGGAGGTGGGATGACGGCAAAATCACGACCCGTGTGATAATAACGCTGCAAGCTAACAAAGAATCGCTTTACTGCAGATGAAATAATCATCTTCTGTCTCATTGTTACATTTTTTTTACTGTATAGCTTTTTGCAGCATGAAGCAAACTTGTCACAGGAAAGGTGCTTATCCAGGATTACTCAGTTTTAAAGACTTATCCGCCTGTTCAGGGAGAATTTGTAGGCTGTTGCATTGGTCATATACTTCATAACAGCCTAACAGCATTATAAAACTTGCTAATTGCTAACTCATTGTCCATCTGGATCATATGTTAAAAGCTGTTGGTGCTGTTCAAAGATTTTTCCCTTAAGACAGGGCTATCGCTTTCTACTGATGTAATTTCAAGTCTGTCGCGGCGCTGTGTTTCCCTGTATGTTGGCATGGAAAAGCTATTGAGGAACATGTTGAAAGCTGAGATGCTTGCATTTTAAAAAATTCAACTGCAGTCATGTTTTTTTAGCACGAAGCTGTCAACTCAATCAAATTTATTCCAGGTTCATTTTACAGAAATATTCCCCTGAAGACTTGATGTGGAAATTGAGAGAGTGAGAAACAAGAGAGAGGAAATAAATTCCTTCTTAGTCAGATGTCTGGCTCAAAAAGAGTCTAGTTACTTAAACTTTTCCTTTGTGTTTTTACCAGGCCCAGACTAACACTTTTAGTAGAGGGGCCCTGTTGCAAAGCATGTTCATTTAGTGATAACGTCTGGTCATCTTGAGTATATGAGATTCCGCTTTTAGTGCTGACCTAGTTCTTATTTGCATATCTCTCAGATAACATTCAGTGAGGTTTGTTTTTTTATGGGAGCAAGTCAGAGGGACAGAGTCTAATGACGTGTTGTTTTGCACCTAAATTTAAAATGCAAGACCGTCAGAAATGGCAGTTTTGGCAAAATCATTTCAACCTTTAAGATGTGAGAAAGATATCTGTTGTTTTGTTATACTTTGGTATATCAAATTTGGCCTCATCAAGGTAAGAGGTAAAATGTGTGCTTTCATGTGCTCTGGACCAAGCACTTAACATTTTGTACTTTAGTAAATTCACTTCTGTCAGCAGGGTAAATTTCCCAATAGTCTGTATGAACAGAAGCACTTGTTGAGACTAATAGAGGCCCAGAGCTGGACATGCAGTGATCTATGACCAGTAACTCTAACTGTTAGAACGGCAAGTTGAGTTGCCCCACTTTTTGTGTGTTTTAACATAACAACCGGGTAAATAAAGATGAATCAATATTTCCAACCTTGATTCTGAAAAGTTAGGGCACTGTGTCAAACCGAAATAAAAACAAGGGTGTGTTTTTGGGGCGGCTGTACTTCAAGAAGTAGAGCATCATCTTATCAGAATGTCGGTGATTCAATCCCAGACTCCTCATGTCATATTGCTCTTGGGCAAGATACTGTGCCCCAAATTGCTCCCAGTGGCAGTTTGATTTTAGTGTGTGAATAGTTAAATGCTTACTTGTATTGTAAAGTGCTTTGAATAGCCGAAAGATTAGAAAAGAACAATATAAATTCGATCCATTTACTGACAGTGGTGTCCTGGAGCCAATCAAGCAATCATCTTTACACCATCAGGTGTTTTACAAAGTGATGACCCTTGCCTTTTTTCTTGCCTGTGAATGCCTGACCCTCTCAAAGATACCATTTTAATGCACAGTCATGACACACTCAGCCGGCAGCAATGAGCCTGTTTACCTGTGGAATTTTCCCAACAGGTGTTTTTGTTGCATTCCACAACTTTCCACACATTTCCACAACTTTCCCACTTATTTGTTGCAACTTGTTTGGAACATGTTGCTTACGTATGTTCGAAAAATAAATGAAGTTGAGTATGAGGTGAAACATAAAAAAAATATTTTTTATACTGTTTATAATTGAGCATAAATTAGAGATTTAACAAATGATTAAATTCTGTTTAATGTGATTTACACTGTGTGCAAACTAGGAATGGGTGTTGTTATTCAGACTGTAAATTAGCAAAGCAGATCAAATGAAAGGTCGGTCAGAAAATACTAAAAAAATAAATTTTACTTCTCCGTAGGGAAGCTATCAGTACTTATCAAACCATTCTTAGTTTGTCTGAGGAATTCATGGGAAGCAGAAGTGTAAATAGAGGAGAAAGAGACTGAGTGAGATTTGATCTCAGGCTGTGAAGGCTGGTAAATTACTTAAGTTTGAGGGCAATATGAGAGAATTATTCTGCATGTGTGGGAATCTTCCACAGTTTGCATCCTCATCTTCATTTTCTTGATTATAGATCATCACTTCCACTTGGAATAGTCTGCTTAAAGCATCACGGTGAAAAGACTTTTTTAGTTATCTTGATTCCACCTGGTGTTTGGAGTATAAAGAACTTTCACAGTGAGTGAGCACGCTCTCCTCAAATACAGCCAAAATGTACTTTCTCAAGAATATATCTTGGCTCAGATCTGTTGTTGACTTTGGCGGCAGCCATGTTAGGGTCAGTGGGGGAAGTGAATGTCAACTGTTGGCCCTCACACAGTGTCTCCATCTGCCTGGCGGGTTCTTTTGCAATTCAAATCTGTGGTGCAACACTGAGCAAATGTTTCCCTGTTGTCCTGCTGCTGCTCCTCTACAGGGCAGCGTATCGTGTATCTGGCTCGTCCTTTTCATGAGTCTTAAAACATCCTGGCAGGTATAAAAGAGAGATTAGAGGCATGTCTGTTCACTTTCATCACACCATATTAAATAGAGGACAGCGACCCACTTTCTCACACCTTTTTCTATTTAACATCACATTTCTCTTTGTTTTCTGGGGTTTCTCCTTTCTTTCCAGACATGATGTCACTGACATGCCCATGTAACAACAGGAGCTCCACGCATGAATGACTCCTGCTCTCTCTAAGCCTTTTCTTCTGACATCATTGGCTGTGTGAAAGTTTTGTGCTGCTCCTTGTAGAGCAAGAGATATGCCACCGGTCATCCATTAAAGTGATAAAAAGGCTGCACGCATGACTTGTATTCACTCTATGTATTGGTTTCTGCACCTAAGACCAAAGGAATGACATAAAATTGCTGCTGCTGAGTTTTTGAATGTGTGATGATTGTATTTAAATGAACACCTGCGGGTGATTTCAGTTATTCTGACTGATTAAAGCCAGGCAAGTCCAAGTTGAGTAAGGCCTATGCTCATAATCACATAAGGTCACCAAACAAAGCAATCAGAATGATGAAGGTGTAGCAGAAGAGAAGTAAATCAGACACTGTATAAACACTGAGCAAATGGAGCTAAGAGTCCTGAGAAGAACTTTAATCAGGCGTAGTCATTAAAAACACTAGTGTAAGTGCACTATGGTTGTACAGTGATTTTTAACAACCACTTAAAGGAACTGTTCAACTTGAAACATGTTTATTTGTTCTTTTAGAGAGTTATCAAGCAGCTAGACTTCAGCTGTGGTGCTCACCATACAGCCCAAACAAAATACCCACATTACAGTAAAGGGGAATGGGAAAGCATTTCGCTGCAATGCCTGATTTGGTCTGAATGAGGCCTGAACCATGTCAGTGAGTGAGCACAGTACTCGAGTCTTTAAACTGGCTTGGCTTAATGGAATGCAGATATCTTTAATGTCACTTATTCCACCTGTGCTTTTCCTGCTTTGACAAGTCAAAATGTCTGTCATGAAAATGCCCTGATACGTTGCATGCTGAAGCAAAACACAGATGGGACATGAAACAGAGTGGGCAGGGTTTAAAGGCCTAACTTGACAGCCCTTGATAGCTTTCTTAGCAGTTTAACAGCAGCCACCCAAAAAGCTGTAAATCTCATAGCTCCTCATCAAATTTCTTGTTTAGGACTTTCTTTAAGGATTTAATATGTTTTTTTAATTAAAAACCTATCACATCCTTTTCCAAACTAGGGAGCAGGAAAGGGAAGGTTAGCTTCATGACGTTCAAGTGAATTATAGTGAGTCCAGCAAACATTTTGACCTGTCAGAGTAGAAAAAGCAGAGGTGTTACTAATAAGTGATAATGAGAGCTAAATTCTTCTCAAGTGTCCCAGTAAACCATGACGGTGTGACAAGGAGTCAGCGATCACACAGCGGGAACCTAAATCCAAAGCAGCCAAATGGAAGTCAGCAGAAATTCCTTTTTAAATGCACCTGTGCTTAAACTACTGCGACATTTCAAATTGCTGCAGAGCATGGAGACTGATGACCTTGCATAGTTTCCACCATACGTCAATCCTGAGAAAGAGTCTAATCATTGAAGTAACCAAAAACACAGGTACCTTAACAACAGCAAATAGTTAAGTCGTGACACTTTGCTGGATGTCTGAAACTCAGTCTTTTTTTTGTTCTTTAGGTAGCATCGGGGGTTGTCAGCGTTGTTGGAGACTTGTTTTTTTTTTTTCCTTTTAAAATTGGTTCCTTTATAGCTTTGCTTACATTCTGTTGTCTAAAATGTCCATTCATTGGCTGTTATTACCTCATTTTAGACGGTTCTGGGGAGCAATAAGGCCAGACGAGGAATGCTGTTGTCCTGGAGCTCAACAGCTCATTTAGTACTGTAACCTGACTGTGGCCACTCCAGGAGGTCGAATGATTACGGGAGAGGAAAACACCCAGTTCCAATTATCCAGTCTGAGTGTCTCACAGTAAATACAATAGCGTGTTGATGTGAAGACTTAGGATTTCTGTTGTAAGTAAAGGATAAAGTTTCGTTTGTTTTCCCAGGAAAAAATTTAGTGCGCAATATCCGAATAACCCAAGGCTATTTCCTTACCTCCATGTGTTGTACCTACATGTATGAATTTTTATGAAGAAGTCCTCGGTGATTTGGGCGCCTAACTCTAAGGTACACTTTGTCATTGAGTGCTGTTGCTAAACAATTTTTGGCAATTCGTGCAATGATTGGTGCTTAGGCGTCTATGCGAAAATCGCCCCTGGCCTGTTATTAACCTGTACCTCACTGCAGGATTAAATAACTAATTTCATTATGTAATGCGCACTGAAACTAAAACTTTGTCCTTGTGATATAATAAAGCCTAATAATATGAAATAATCAGGATTTTTTAACAAACAGGACGTTAAGACTTGTTTGCGTCTTTACATGACAAGACGTTTAAAAGGCAAAACAAAATAAGGCCGTGTTTAGAAATTTTGATGGAAAAATGTGATTTACACTGACAGGAGTTTCTAAACACCTTTAAGTTCATTTATCAGAAGATTGGCCTTGAGACAGAGCTGCAACCATTAGTCAATCATTTTTTCTGCAAATACATTAATAATTAAACTTTCTAACTGAAACTTTCAAACAGAAATGACTAAGAACGAAGGGTTCCTTGTTCTTAAATATGATTATTTTCTGATTTTCTTTCTCCTTTGTTAAAGTAAACTGAATATCTTTGGGTTTTTTGTCTGTTCACTGTGATCTTCCTGTGCGCATAGTTGTTTGTTCTACCAGGAAGTGTCCTGCAGACTATCCTCTTATCAGGTGTTCGTTTGCACAGGGCAATAGATGACTCGTGAGATCATGGCAATTATGAGGATTTGTTATATAAGTGATGTGTATGCAGCTGTGTGTTACGTAACATTTAAAGAACAAATTAAAATATTTTCAAATGTAGTTTAGAAAAAAGCAAATAGAAGGAGCAATTAGGCTTAGTTTTGTTTTTAATAAAGCTCTGATCTTAGAAAATAGCAGGACCAGTGCTGCTTTATAACCACTTATGTAACTGATGATTGAATACTGTCTGTAGTTTGATGTGCTGGTGTGCTAGATAATCAGGAACAGTAAGTAAAAGCTAAAAATTTGAATCTTAGAGTAAGATTTGCGTATTTTGTTTTTAAGCTGACCAACTGAGGGCTGTGAACATAACAGCCTGTTTGTTTTACCTGCTGTACCTGCCCTCGCTGCTTATCTAGCACATTCCTTTCCATGTGCACATGTGCTGACCAATCCAGAGTGCCATACTGCCATAAAGTGTCAGATGTTTGGCCTGATTATTTTATTGTGAGGTTTATAAAATCTTAGTTGTTTGAAAATGTCTGATGGACAGACTTTAAAGTTACGCAAGTCTACCAGCCTGTCACATTTACTTTTTTCTTGATGAACAGGAATTGTGGGAAGAAAGCAGAAACTAAGCTTGATAGTATTGAGTTAGAAACCGAAATAAAGGACAGCGAAAATTTTGACACTGTTGTGGAGCTAGATGAAAATTCAGTGCTCGAGTAAATGTCAGGTGACCACCAAAGTTGCCAGGACTCATTGATTGGGAACTGTGAATGTCTGAACAAATTTTTTTCCCAGTAGATTTTAGAGGATGACATATCTTATATTGGTTAGGGTTAGGGTAATATCATAAAAATTAACTGTGATCTGCTGCAAGCCTGGCTAACAATACATTAAAGGAACTTTTTCCTCTTCAAAAGATCATGTGGTAATCATCATCACATCATCCAAATATCAGTATAGAAGTAGAAATAGGAACAGGCTGAAAGAAGAAGAAGAGTCCAGGACAGAAATAAGTGACAACACTTCAATACAATCCATACATGGTAGAAGAAGAGTATTAGAAGTATTCTGCATTTAGATAAAATAAACAAGATCCCCAAAGTGAACCGTCACTTTGTGCAAAATGGGAAAAACATAAGAAAGAACCACGTCATGTATATGGTCTTTACACTCTGTATAAGGTGTGATAAGTCCATTAACAGCTTTTTCCATGGATTTCACCCACATTAATACATTCCACGATTAACCATATATACTTGGAAAGACCAAATGATTACTGGCCTGCACAAGGATCTCATTGTTTTACACTCTGTCTGTTTGCAGTAGGACTTCTCTGTTTAGATTTATTTTTTTTGTCAGCGTCATGTTTCTTTTATTATTGGTGCTAAATTACTTTGGTGGTTTTATGTAACCTTTTAATTGAAGTTACAATTTGGTTAAGATAAAACAGACCTTTAATCATGCGATAGAAGTCACTGTGAGATTAATTAATGACCAGCCACATTACAAGAACAATACATGCACTATAAAGTCAGGGTCTCAATGGGAGGTCTCGTTACTCTGTGCTAAATCTCATGTGCCACTGGTGAAGTCATGCAGTGTCATGGGTGACGCAGTACCAGCTCAGGGGCCACCATGGGTGAAATCCTGCATCTGTTATGTGTCTGTGGTCAGCTGGTCGGACCACCGCTCATTATATAACAGGACAGAGATTGTTACTGCAGCCTGGCAGGGCAGAGACAGCTATAGGCAAGAGATGACATTGGCTGAGCTGACTGGTACAAACTTTGCGATGATGAAGAAGAACCTTGCTGTTCTCTGGTGCAAAGTAGTAACTGCTTTAGGAATTAAATACACACTACAAAACTCAAGTTCAGTGTGTTTTCTCACCACATATATTTAGGTACTTTTGCTCGCCATTTTTAGATATTTTATGGACTAAACGATAAATCAAAAATAACATACACAACTTTAAAAAAAAGTACTGGGGGGTAATTTCAAGATGCTGCCCAAAGAAAAAAACAGGGATGTTTATTGAATGCAGTTAAACTAAGCTTTTTAATATTTATCTTGCGAACACAGCAGACACTATGTCTTTAGGGGTTGTTGAGAGATGAGGCCTGAGCTACAAGGGACACCAGGGACCCAAGAACAATTTAAGTTTTTTTTGTTGTTGTTTTTTTCAGGGGTAATATTTTCCCGCAATGATGGAGTCATTGAAACTTTTCCCAACTTTGGACAGGAAGTGGGTCATTTGTTATTGTGTTTTTTTTCTGCTGTGTTTGTCCTCCGCTTCCTGCTGGGCCGTCTCTTCTTTCTCACTTTCTGTTTTTTCCTATTTTCCTTTTGTACATTCCTCATCCTGCCATGCTTTTGTCTCTTTTGCTCCCTTGTTGTTGTTGATGTTATCACACATTCACTTTGAATAAGGTAACCTCCTGCTTTGTGGAGATGTTGTAAGGTGTTACTGAGCCAGTAAAATGCTTTATCCTCAATCTTTGAGGGTAGTGTGTGCCTTGTATCTTGGTCCCATCTCCCTCCTTTATGAAGTTGCCACCTCTAAGAGAGACAAATATGTTAGCTCCTGCACAAATGGATGATACCTTCTCTGTAAGGCACTAAAAAAGTGCAGGGCTGTTTAAGGCGTAACTTTTATTTCATGCATAAAAATGCATGACATGGCACCGTGTCAGCATTACCTGCTTCCATAATTGTCCCTTTATGATCATTTCACAACTGACTTTGACCCAGATCACTGTGTTCTCAGATTTTAATGCACATACCAAAGGCTGAAAACAATATGCTGCACAAATAATGAATTTGCTTGGCCCGTTTTCAGAACCAAATACACAAACATACAAACGAAACTCCATTGCCTACAGCCTTGTACTATTCTAGTGCAAAGGAATTCCTACAGTATCCAGTTTAAGTCACCATGACTAGATCATATTGCAGCCCCCTGGGGGGTCCATAATACAAAAATAATTGTATTCCCAGAAGCCACTTGAAAGTACTTGGTTTATCATTTGCAGAGGCCTGCGTTCATTTCTTAAACTCCATGCAGCTGGCATGGTGCAGTTCCTTGTTAATGGTTGACCAGGGAGGACACAGAATGTCTAGCTGACAAACAAACTTAACAAACAATTATACACAGATAACAGGGCTATCTGCGATTCACATTCCTGTAAATGCAGAAGCAGTTTCGTAACAGTGACACGTGCATGCGTTCGGTAGTCAGTTTTTCTTAGTGCATGCAACTCACTGAAAAGACTACATGTTAATATTGTCAAGCATTTAGGTGAGATCAGGGCAGGAATGCGGAGCTTATTAAAGTGTGACAGCTTGTCTTGGTCAGCTGTAGATGTTAGACACTGGTGTGAGCACTGCCCAGCAACACACAGCCACAGTTTCTCTCCCTGCAAACTTAAACGTACTGAGTCATGTGCATACACAATATTAATTGCTGATATATTTTTTGCTTTTTAAAATACAAAAGAAAGATATCTTGCAAAAGATATCTTAACGATATGAGTCATTTGAAGTAAGTAATTTATGATTTATTAGTCTGAAAAAGGTCCCTATTGTGCATCTCCAATGAATTTCATTGGTGATAACACTGCATGGCAACACTGCTTTCCCCTTCCCGTCTCTAGATGGGTTGCTCTGTCAGTGCTCAACACCCTGCCACTTCCACCTTTTCAAACACAGCTTCCTCTCTGCATCTGTTTGATCGGGGACAATGGGAATGATGTCTTTCAGGTCCTGTGGGAGACGTGAGTTGTGGTCAAGTTATTTGCGGCTTTTGTTGCCTCCTTTATCCATGTTATACTCACAAATTTAAAAAGGTTTTTGCTCTGAAGACACACGCTGAACGTTTGTCAGTCTACTTGGAATTTAACAGCACCTCAATGACATTTAAAGGAGGGTAAAGGACTATGTAAGTAAAGGAAGTAATGGTTTGCGTTTTGATGAAGGCCCTTATGGGTCAAAGGGTCAGTGGAACGATTTTGATCCTATACAGCAAGCGGCTTAAACTATTGCTTCGTTAGGAAGAGTGAGGCCTCTTGACTATGTGCAGAGTTTTTTTGGCTGCCCATTGAGTCAATACTGAGTGTCTGGTCTGGTCTGTTTGCAATGGTTGCTCTTGTGTTACAGTTTAAATAATTCCTAACAAAATAAGCGTTAGCAAAACTGTGTGCATACAAGCACAATCTGACAGTCATCTACAAGCTCTTACTCTTTGGTGCCACTTTGTTCCCACGGTGCTTCCTACTAGTTTTAACATTGTATTAAAGGATGATTTACTTGATATTTTACACTGTTCTACTGTTGCAAACATGTTGAATTTGATAAATAAAAATAATGCCACAATTATGTGATAATTTCAGTAATTGCACATTTTTTTAAATAACATGTGTTAACATATAGGAAATTGAATGCAGACATTTTGAATGATGTGCTCTAAATATGTTTTCTGAGCTCTTGAGTGGATTATAAATGTTGCTTTTTACTGGTGAAGGCTTCTGCACCAGTGCTTACAGTAGTTTTTTAAGGACATGGCCAATCCATTTAAGCTCCTCAGTCAGAGGTCTGAAGATCTGTCAACCCATCATCGTCTTTATCAACAGACTTAGCATGGCTAACAGGCTTATAACTAGTTTGGTGACTGGCCCCTAAAGCCCAGAATTTCCAGCTTGCCTCTTTTGTCTTCCTCTCTCTCTCAAATGTTTCATATTTCACCTTTCTTTCCTGTGGTCCTACTTCATTTTTATATTCTGCACCTGTCTGTTTAATTTCTGCCTTTAGGTTCTCATTCAGATGCCTGGTGGTCCAGTCTCGTGGCTGCATAGTGAAGGTCACGCTGAAACACATAAGCACCAATGAAAGACAAAAAAAACCCCCTAAAAGAATGTAAACCCCCCTCCCATCCTCCATTCCTTCCTCTCCTCATCAGCTCTCACTCGTGCTCTCTCCATTATTCCTTGGTTTTATGAATCTAATCTTTACAAAAAATGTGTCCTAGCTTGACACCTTTCTATAGTCTTTAAATTCTTGCAGTTCTTAAGGCATACTCTCTCCTCCCTCCACCTTGGTATACTACTTAGCTCAGTTGCCAGGCAGAAAATGGTCATGAGCTTAACCTTGTTTACAAGTCTCTATTTAATGTTAATCTCTGCTATAGAGTTGTCTTGTAAACATGTGTGGAAAGCGTTTTAATACATTTTATGTATTTTTTGTAGTTTTCAAACAAGGCTTGCACTTTGCTTGAAAGTGTCTGAAAAAGAAGGATAACTAAAGGGGATATGTATTGTATAATATGAAATGTAATTGACTATAGAAGTTGCCTGCACATGTAGAATTTTAGCTTAGATTTCTTCAAATTTGCACTATTAAAGAATAAAACCAAAAGCTACCGTTTCAAATATTAATCATATAGTCTAATTAAAAAGCATCTATCCCTCTTTCAGCCCCTTATGCATGTGTCCATCACAAAGAAAAGTTGTGTCGTCATCGAGCTGAGTAAAGCACTAGCACTGCCAGTCACAATAGAAAACAATGAAAAGGGCAACCAGACCCTAGTTGGGCAACTGGGGTCTTTGTCTAATGCTAGACAATCACATAGGAGGTTTGAAAGCTAATGGTTTCAACAAGAATGAGTTTGACCCATTAAAAACAAGAAAAATATCAGACCTAAAGTGTAGCAATGTGTATGTGTAGCAATGCCACTGGTGTGCAAATTATCACATCAGTCACATTTCAGACATGAAGACCTTTATGTCTGATGATTTACTTTATAAACTCTTAATAGTTTCAATCAAAAGAGGTAAGAAAGTATTCAAGAACAAATGGAAGACAACTCATAGGTGTTAGAAATAAGTGGAAAAGTGGAAAATGAGTGAAGAATGAGGTTTATGATGGAGTGATAAGAGGTTTTTGCAAGGTTTTTTGGGGGGGGGGTTGGAGGCTGGGAGGTCACCCATCCACCCACCAGCACCACCACCACTACCACCACCACCACCGCCGCCACTACCCCCTCCCCTTCTCCATCCTCCCTCCTGCCTTGGCTAGTCTCCATGCACAGGGCTCAGGGCCTTGGGAATGAATGGCGCCCGGGCTCTGCTTCGTCTTTGAAGCCAGCCAGGAATGCGAGGCCTCTTTTTTTTTTCTCCCCTTCCCTCTCTCTCTCTCACTGTTGTTCAGGCAGCAGGCAGCACTAGCAGCTATCTGCAGCAGTGAAATATTCCCTCCGCTGCGCTCATTGTGCATCGGAGAGCCGGACGTCATCGGCTGGCCAATCAGTGGCTCCCGCTAGGCAGCCCTGGGTCTTGGTGGGGGGAGAAGAGACTCGCTAGAAGTCTTCCCTCTAATATCTCGCTCTCTTGGTTACTTGGTCTGGTCCCTCTTTAAAGGAAGAAAGATGTTCTGAGTGAGAAGAAAAGAAGGAAATCATGCAGTAAATTCTTCTTTAAGTTAAAACCCAGGAAACGTTTTTCTTTTCAGATGGAAGTCAGAAGCGTCATTGACTTTGGGTGAGTTTTTTGTGTTTTTGTCTGGCTAGCAGTTCTCTCCTAAGTTTGCAAACTTTCATTCAAACCAGCCTGCAAGTAGCTGATCTCTTGAGTAGCTCCCAGTCTGCCTTGTGACTGTTGATCCAGCCTTCCAACTTGTGTTCAGCATTCCTGCTGTCATTGTTCACTTCTCTTGTCCCTTGTTGTTGTGGTTTGCGTGTGAGGGTATTTGTCTGGGCCGGTCCCCTCTTTGCCTCGCCCTCCCTCCCAACCAACTCTCCTCTCTGTACATTTTGTCACTGCCTGTCCCCTCCATCACTTCCACTTGAGTGCTCCCCTGTTTGGGAGCCTCTCTGTTCACTGAGGGAAGAGGAGGGATGGGAACCACACACACACACACACACAAACACACACACACATGCAGCGACACACCACAGATCAGAAGACCCTTCATAAACATGAAGAATCCCTCTAAATATTTTGGTGTGAAAGACTCTTGAAGGCCAGTTTTCTGTGTTTTCTGCAATATGACCACCTAGGATCATCTTTGATTCAGGTTTTCGGCTCGGCCTACAAACCTGATAATGTTGGAAAAAGAACTGATTAAAAAGAGTTTCCTGTTGTCTTTTTAAGTTACTAATCGATCATTATTGCTGGATTTTTTTTTTTATTAATTGGTTGGGATAACTTTTGGTTGGTAAAACCCTTAAACAAAATTAGCTGATTCATCGTATACCCATCATTTTTTTGCACTTTCATCAATAGTGAGGCCTGGCTGTCATACTTAAATGCCAAAGTTGATTAACTGGTTGGCTTGTTTTTGTGTTAATGGTAGCATTGACCTTTGTGTATGCATGACAGGTATGTAGCTTCACCTCTATGAAAAGGCATGCAGGTCAAAGGAGAGAGAGAGGTCGACGTTTACTCTGTCATTAGAGTCCACGGTGAAACCTATCATTAAGTTGCAGGAGCTGGTATCTGTACTGAAGATAGCTTTTTGGGTAGCAGATGACAACAGCATGATGACAGCAAATTATTTACCCTGAACCTATTCAATAAGAAAACTAATGAAATATGTACTAAAGGAGTTTGAAGTAACCCGCAGTAAACTGTCAAGTGAAGTTTGTAGTTAATTGGTTTCTGACCATCAAAAGATTTATTCTAAGTAGCCTAATTTTGTAAGTGTTTTAATGATTTTGCTTTCCTGTTTCTGTTGGAAATATGTTGGTTTTACAGTAAATATAATAATCATCACAATCTATAAAACACTACACTTCTATCACAGCATAACAGTCTTTGCAGGTTTCCTGACAATATTCTCAGTCTTAAATTGCGCTTGCGTGCGGAAAGTTTGTTTTCTCCCTCTTTTTAGGACATTGTTCGACAAAAAAAAAGACTTAGCTGATGCAAGGATAATGGTAGCAAGTCTTTGCTAACTGCAGTGCTGTATAGCAAGGCATTATACATCTGTCACATGACTAATCCTCCCAGATTTCTGTAGTTCCATATGGAATTCCTGACATTGTTTCATGTGTGTGCTGCAACGTGCACCGCCAACCTCAGGCCCCATAATTAAAGGCCTTATTGGTGCAAACAGCAGACAGTCTCATTCAACAGGTGGTTAACTTTACTGACCTACAAAACTAAACTACAGTGAACTGTGTGAGCAGGAAAACCTCATAATGACTTATGTTTTCTGCAGAAAATACAGCCAGAATCAACTAAACAGTATAAGAGAAGGTGATATAAGCTTTGTTTAAATTAAATGTAGTAATTAAAATTAAACCAGACAGAAGATATAACTGCGGTATCAGGGAGTTTACCTTTAATTCTCGAACTACAAGGCTATGACAGTAATATTTTGACTGAAGCTGAAATATTGCTTGATTTATTGAATGACTGAAAATGAATCTGCAGGTGGTCTAATTAAAAAAACATTTTCTTTTTTTGGCTCCTTCATTGTGAGCTTTCACTCGTTATTTCATCATGATTTTTTTTTCTGGTTGTTAGCAGTTGATCAAAGAAAACAAGAACTTTGGTCACCAGAAACTCTTTCCCACTATTTTCTGACATTTTACAGACAAAACAATAAATCAATTGATCTAAAAAATAATGAACGGATGATATTGCATTGATAGAGAAAGGAACCATTACACTGAGTAAAAACACACTTGGAGTCACAAGGCCAGATAAATGGTTTCCTTCTCTGTGCTGCCATTTAACAGAACCTCCACTCTGTTGAGGAGGCATAAAAAGTTCTCCTCTTGAAAAAAGAAAAGTTAATATTTTTTCAGCCAAGGGTTACATGACTTGTCTTTTTAACTCAAAACAGTTGGAGCAAGATTTCTCACAAGAGGAATTTGACCCAGAAATGCCAGGCAAAGATTTATCAGTGGTAACTTTCTGGCATCTTATTGGTATCTGAGGAGAGAGCACCCTACAAAGGTAGCAGCTTTTTTCTAGTTTTTAGAGACTCCATCCCACGGTTACACAGCTAATGCAGAATTTTCTTTCATGCATACAGTGTAGATGAGATAAGAAGGTGTTTCTCTTTGATGTGTTGGTGTGAACTGTTTTTGTCATTAACTGTGTGGGCATGCCAAGTTGATAACAGATCAAAAATATTTGAGTAGTGGGATGTTTGTAAAGACTACACAAAGCCACATTTTGTATTGAGTATCAGCTAGTTTTGTCTAACACATTATACTCTTTTTGCCACACATATATAACTGGAGCGTGAAGTCCTGAGTCAACATTTTCGAGCTGTTAACTAGTTTGTGTTGTGTTTATGTTTTTTCTCCCTCAGGAGCTACTAGCAGACCATTTCAAGAGGTTTTAAATAAACATAAGGGAGGAGGGAAAATGACCTAATTACCAACAAGCGTGACGGACAACCTGGTGCAAATGTGTTGGTGGTAATTTCCACGGTTTCGCCCACAAGGAAGACACATGCATCAGTGCACTTACTCGTACAAAACATTTACAAACCCTGCCCTTCCCTTCCTGCCATCCACCCCAGTCCTCCATGGATTCCTACAGCTTCCACTTTGAGAGAATGAGCAACGTGGACCTGCATCCTCTGAGCCTGCCTGTCAGCCGGCTCTCCCCAGCCAAGTCCAACAGCAGCATCGCCGACCAACTTGCCCATCACCAACACGGCAAAGGAGACTCTGCCTATAGCTCCTTCTCTGGAGGGTCCACTGCCCCGGACTACCCCTCTCCCTTTCTCGCAGAAGACCTACAGTCCAGTTCCTTCAGCCACTATGCTGATCTTAAGTATGTGAAGTCTATCTACCATCAGAACCAGGTTCTGCAGTCTGACTCAAAGACAATGGACCAGCTGTATCGCTCCGTGGAAGCTATCTCACAGCAATACCACAACAATAACAGCAAAGGAATTCATCACAACTTCAATGGCAATGACGCTTTCCATACCAACAACAAAGCACTGTCTAAAAAAGAGATGTTTTTAGGGACTTCATCCCACAGTGCCTACACTGCTGTCCATCCTCCTCCAATCCCAGCACGCATGGATAGTTTCATAGCCACGAAAAACTTGGAGAACAGCAAGGTCCACTGCCACAGTCCTGAACAACCGCCCGGACCCCACAATCGACTCCATCCACAGCTCAATGATCTGAGTCCCCCAAGACCTGAGATGACTAACTCAAATCAAGGCAACTTGAGCTTCAACTCTGACCCAGTGTACTCAGTTTGGAGGGGCTCTCAACAGCAACAAGCACAGGCTCAGCAGCCACCAAGCTACCGCCCCCATCTCCAGCCTCATAATCAGACCAGGGCGCCGTTGAACCCAGAATACCTTTTCATCACGGATAACAAAGCCACCTCAGAGCAGCAAAAGTCAACAAACATCCTAAGCCGATCACCTCCACGAGGCACCAGCCAGCCTGAGCACCTGAAACCCAGACAGGCATCAAGCGGTGGTGCATGTAATGGAGACCATCACAACAAACCCAGTGGGAGCAGTAGCCATTTTGAGAGTCAGCGCCAAAGGGCACACTCCGCTGATGATTGGCTTGGTTCACAGCCAACCCAAGCTCCTGGTGCTGGTCAGAGTTTTATCAACAGCAGCATCCAGCATAAGGGTCAGTTCTACTTCGTCACGGGAGTGTGTAAGCCGTCTGACTCTAGTAAAAGGACACACTCTGCATCTGTATGTGGTTCTGAGGCAGGAAGTGAGAGCTCCACAGTGTTGGAGACACACCAGTACAGAGAAAGATGCCACAGCACAATGGATAACTTGTTTAGACCCTTTCAAGAGAGTTCCTGCACTTCCAGTGAAATGATTCTGGATGAGAGAGAGGCTTTCACGTCTGTGTCCCATGGCAAGGACCTGTCCTCCAAGAGCCAGGATCAGGAGAATCGCAGATTATCTTTTGTCTCAACACAGTCCTCTCGAAGCTTCGACGCCTTAGAAGACATCGACAGGGGTCGAGAGATTGGCCGTCACACCGCCAACAATCCCATATTCTACTGTGGCCCTGAAAGAAACTGCCCAACACAAACAAATGAAGTTACTTCACTGACAAGACATGAACAGCTCAACCACCACAAGAGAGAGGAGCAGGCAAAGAGAGGGATTCGGCAGCCCTTGGCGGATATAGCCAGCGAGAGGATAAACAAAGATACAACCCCACTTCTGTATCACCTCACTGGAGCCAGCAGGGCAGCTTTACAGCCTAAAAAGAGTGCTGATTTTGGTATAAAATGCAAGGAAGCAGGTCTAAATAAAACAGACATGACTGCTAACAATGAGAGACATCCAAAAAGTGACACAAACAAGAATGATAGAGGGGAACTTGCCTCTGCCTGTAACACTCTGGATGACTCCTATAAAAAGTACTACAAAGAGAAGCTGAAGGATGTCCAGTCTAAAGTCCTGAGAGAAACGTCTTTTAAAAGGAGGGACCTGCAGCTGTCATGGCCACACCGTATTCGGCAAAAACCCGAGCTGAGGCCCACAGTTATTCATACTTTCTCCTCGTCACAGGACTCTGAGACCTCCACAGACACACTCACTCCCTCTTTGACCTCTGAAGAGACTGAGAGGGGAAGCATAAAAGAAGAAGTCAGGGAGACTCAAAAAGAGATAGACAAAGAGACTGAAAAGGAAAACGGAAGACCAACAAAGGTGGCCCAGCCTCAGGTGGCACGAATCGGAGGCAGGAAACGACTGACTCCAGAACAGAAGAAGATGTGTTACTCTGAACCAGAGAAACTCAACCAGCTTGGTGGCGTCCCCATCCACTCTGTTTGTCGCTCTCTTAGTAATGAATCTGATGACCTGTTTGTAGACGATTGTGAGGGAGAGGATGGCGCGCAGCAAGGAGAGCAGGGACTGGTTGCAGCACGGAGGAAGATGTTTGAGACACGCGGCAGAGCCCTTTCAGCCCCTACTGCTTTGAAGACAAACTTAAAACACCTGCAACAGAAGGCCTTGGTGGAGTACATGGAGCGCAAGACAGGACAGAAAGTGGCTGAGCCGCAGCAACCAGCACCTCAGTTACCACCTCCCTCCAGACAGAGGCATTCTCTGGGAGAGAAACCATTTGACTTTGGTCCAAGGCCTCTATCAGGATATCATGATGGCAAAAACACCAAGAAGAAACTCCACAGGCCACATTCTGCTGGCCGCATCCTTGATTCCTCCACCAGCTCCATCAGGTACGAAAAAGAGCAAGAAGTTTGGTTAATGCTTTTTTTCCTTATATGAATCAAATCAACCATTTTCAATATTATGTTATTATTTAATTTTCACAAAATAGGTACGCCCAGTTCTTCTCAGCTCAGTCTTGCTCAGGCCAGTATCCTGGCCAGTCCAATAAACTCAGATGGAGGGAGAGTCAAGGTCCATCTCAGGGGAAGTCTGCTTCGGTGGAGAGTCTCTTGGATCAGCCAGAACCACCTAATTTCTTCAGGAATAGATCCACATCCATCCCACATGTGCTTGAGGTTCGTTGTTTCAAACTAAAATACTCAATACAAAATACTTGAAATAAAACAAGTACCTAGGATAATAAGATGCTCTTTGAACAGCTTGTTTTCTTCTCAGAAAAATGCATCAGTAGATGAATGTAAACTCCACTTTTTCACCAAATTCCTAAATGTCACAAAAATGTTTCAGGCGTATATTTTAGTAGTTACAGTCAATGTCTGATAAACCTTCTGTCACAACAATATGAAATAAACTTTGCTGTGGAACAAATGAGTCATAAATATTTAATTAAAAGAAAACGAGTCATTAATTGAGCCACTTCTAGCTGTTACTCTAGTGTTTCACACATTTAGATGCCATTAAATTCAGAGTGTACACTGATTCAAATGTAATTCATGTGTTGTGCAGGGTCTGCAGGCACATGGCAATGAGAGGCGTCCATTACCAGTTGATTCTATGGAAACCTGGAGGTATGTACCAGCACTGCAGACAAATTGGGACATTTTTATTGGTTTTAGGTCAGGAGAGTATTAGGTCAGTGATGTGTGAGCTGCAGCACAGACTATAAATCTCCACCTGATTCATTGTGGCACTAGAAAGTCAACACCCACCCGCTCCAGCTAACCAACATTACTTATAAAAGATTTATGCAGGGACTTTAGAAAAAGAATCATTGACTGAACTATTTTCAGAGAGTTGGCCTATTTTTCAAAACTGCATCGTGATTTGCAGGAATATCAGATAATTACTGCCAGTGTTGCAGTATAATTTTTTCAGAGCCCTTGTTTGATGGAGTTGTTTTGCCTCTAAAGGAATTTGCTTAATAAAATGTGACAGCTTAATGTGTTTTGATAGTTTTAGTTTTCATTTTAAGGCCAGAACTTTCTGGTCCAAAGTATTCGTAGTTTGTATGAATGAGTGACTTATTTAAACACTGCATGTTAATGTCAGTCCCCAGAAGAATGTCCCCGAGGACTCCATAATAAAGCCAGTGCCTGAAGGTCAGCACCGTGTCCGTGTGGTTGCACAGAGGGGGAAGTCCATGGAAGAGCTCGGGGCATCAAAGTTAGCTAGACCATCAGCCTTAAGTAAAAGTTCCGAGCAGCTGGATCAAGTGTGGAGGCGTTCGGCTGGACCTGGTGGACCAGACAGAGACGGGAGGAGTGTTGCCTTCTTCGCCGAAGTCAGAAGAGCCCAGGGGCAGGACAATGGGAGGAAGACACAGTATGTAACGGAGCAAGCAGCAAAAGAGCCAGAGTTTGCTGGTCAGAAGAACACTCAGGAACAGATGCAAAACCAAACCCAGAAAAAGTCTCTGCTGAAGCAAAACTCTGAATCACGGGAGGATGTCACAGTGGAATCAAGAAGCTCCAATAGATCCATCTCTCCAGCCCCCTCCTCCTCTTCCCGGACCAGGGCTCACTCTGGATCTCACAGCCCTGTCACTAATGAGTTCATGTCAGGTAGACCGCCTGTCGATACTTCTTCTAACCCACCTTCCCCTGGAGGTCTGGAGACCAGTGACAGCGAGATCATATCCACTTCGCCCTCCCCGACCCAAACAAGGCCTCCTAGTGAAAACCGGCCAAACTCCAGGTAAGATTAGCCTCCGCTTAAACACATAATTTGTTTGCTCTTTGAAATTATTTGACTTATTTGACACAATTACCTAAATTATGTTGCATCCCCATCATCTAATTATATCACCCTCCACGCACCTAACTGAACTTAAACAAACTCTTTACAGGTGTTTGTGATTCTGCACTACAATTTTGTCATTGTTAACCTCAGTTTGTTTAACTTTCAACAGAGTCAGGACTTCTCCATCTGTGACTGGATCAGAGAGAGAGCAGTCGGTGGATGAACCAAACAGTGTCGTCCCACCACCCGATTCAAACCATGAAGTGTCTCTGAGCTGCGGCGTCACCACAGATCCATCGCTGTGGATTGTTCCTCCAGAAGAGGAGATCACAGAGCAAGTCCAGACCTCACCGCTGACAGACAACGATGATGACGAGTCCACCAGCTCAGTCCCTCCAACACAGACAAGTGAAATCTCTGTGTCTCCCTGCACATCTGTCACTGACACAGACATCAGTCAGCAGGTGGAAGAGGAGAAAAATCCAGAAACGGAAGAGGAGAATTCAGAAGAAAGCCAGAAGATGGAGGAGAGGGGAACACCCGAGGGAGAAACTGAGAGCCAGGAGAGGCCTGCAGAGAAACCACAGTGGGAGGAGCTTGTAGAGGCAGTGGTCAAGGCTGACCAATCACTGGCTAGAGTGTTCTACCCGCTGGCCAATCGTAAGACGGCACTGATGCTGATGGAGCAGCTTTTATCAGAGGACACTCTGCTGATGGAGGAGCACTACAAGAAGAAGCAGGAGCAGAAAGGAGCCGCAGAAAGGTGAATGTTCACACTCAGAGGTTTAACTCCGCTTCATCTTTCCTGATTAAACTCCCACTGGTTTCTTCTATGTAAAGAACGGAAATTTGTTGTGGCCTTTTGAGAGCTTTTTACTTCCTGAGTTAGAGAAGTGAACCCATTCTTAAGAAAACTTAACGTGAACTGATGAATATGTCACAAAAATTTGAGGAAAGTCACAAAAATTAGCATAGAAATGGAAGCCAAATAGACTTGCTTTATAAATGTTCCATTACCTTGACTTTCCATCCTTTCAGGTGACTGCATAACCCGTTATCTTGTTGTTCATATACAAACTGCTGTGTAATAGGAAAATTTTATCCACCGCACTCACATTTCAATACTATTATGGAGTGGACATGGTATTTAGAGTGCAGGATAGGCCAAGTTAACGACTAGTTTAATGCGTCTCTAAAAAACTTGATAGCGGTTCTCGATGACTTCCTGAGCTCCACCGGTGCTGTATTACCTTTTGTTGCATCACATGCACAGACACACCTGGCTATCTGCTTACTGCTGCCCCATGCACTCAGATTTCTGCTCATGTAAGCACACTGAAAATATGCAGTTGTATTTCAGTGTCCTGTTATATGTTAATAACCTTAGCACCTTTTTCAAAGTACTATCCAAAAGAAACACCATATTTGGTAAAACTGAATCAGCAATGCTCCATTATGATTACAGGATTGATTAGCTGCATCAACAGATTGCATGGGAGCTAGCTTGACTTGAACACATGTTTCTTCTTGTAGTGCTAAAGCAGTTGAAGGGGCTGAACCATCTCTGTGTCCCGCTCCTGCTTCTGACAGCCCCGAGCCTCAGTGTGCAGACCTGCAGAGCGAAGCTGACATCACCGAGAAGAAGGTAATTATCTATTTATGCAACGTAGTGAATGACAGATAAAGAGCTGATCTTTTACAGTCTGAACAGGTAATGACTTCTATCAAGATGCCACAAAAAAAAAAGAGAACAATAAGTAGGAAAAATTACATAATTTCACAAAACACAAGGCCAATACATGATTAAAGTATATATACAATTGTTGGTTTTGTTGCACATATATTGAAAATGACAAGAAACTAGAGAGGACAACATATCAAATAAGACTTAAAAACACACTTTCAACCATGATTTTTAAAATAGAAACCTCATGGTGATTTCATTTTCCAACCATCTCTGTGCTATTTGGCCTTAAGTGGATTATTTCAGACTGAGATAGTCTTATCGCATGATGCACTGTCTACCTCTTATCAGTGTCTCCCACTTGCTTAATATTTGGCTTTGCACATAGCTTCCCCTCCTTCTGACTGCCTTTCACATTCACTTGATATACAGTATGCTTTTTATTTATGATCCGATGACAGCGAATATTAAATAAATATTTGATTGGTTCACTTGCAATCTTGAATTATGTGGTTTGTGTTGGCTGTCTTTTTGTCTCTCCATTTATTATACCACAACCTGTTTAAACACCTTATCTGCTCTGCTTTGATTAACAGCGTCTGTTAGTGTCGTATATCGAGGCACATCTTCAGTCACTGAAAGAGACGCGTGGCGCCCTGCAGACAGAGATTCAGGAGAACGTGGCTCATGGCGAGGCCCTGGAGGCTCTGGTCCGTGAGCACTGTCTGCCCGTGGAGCTGGAGAGGTACAACCTGTTCATAGGAGACCTGGAGAGGGTGGTCAGCCTGCTGCTGTGCCTCTCTGCTCGGCTGGCCAGAGTACAGAACGCCCTGAGCACTGTGGACCAAGACACAGATGCTGAGGAGAAGGTGAGGAACCAGACCTCTTTCTTTCTTCCTTTTTTTTCTCTTTTAGAGATTTAGGGGATTTAGTAACAAGATCATGTTCCTTCATCAACCTTTGTTTTATATTGAAACCTGTATGCTGACAGAAATGGTGAAAAAAACTTGCTCTGGATGAGTAATCCATTGCAGTTAACAATTCACTCCTTTAATTCTTGGTTTATTTTATTTTATTCTCAATTTGCTTGACTGTCTGAAATTAAAACACTTGCCACTAGTAACTGTTATGAAAACTTTCTGTTGGTGCATTTTAATGACCCTGAAATCCAAAATTTCTGCAGATAAAACAAAAAAACCTTTTTAATTCAAGGAATAACTAACTTAACATAATCTTTTTAATTATATTCTTGTTCTCCTCTCTTTTGTTTTTCTTTGGATTTTCTGGCAGCAGGCCAGTAATTATTCACATCTCACTTTACTGAAGTGTTTTAAAAGCCGGAACATCAAACATCATTGAGCCATAACATCAAACTGAGAATCTTTGTCCTTCTCTTTTCTTCTTATTAAAGAGCACTAATTTTGTGAATGAATCTAAGACGTACCCTGACTGAAATCTGGGGTTAAAGTTCAACGGAAACAATTAAATAAGATGTGATAATAATCTACTGATGTACTTAAATGCCCCGTCATTTTCTCAGTGTTTTACGATCCTATTTTTGCCCCCGTCTATTTTTCACTCAAGTTGTTTACTCATACACACTAATGCACACGAGTAAAAGCATAATGCTAGCAAGTGCTCCTCGGGGGGATGTTATGTCATATCACCTTACAGATCTCATGATTCACTGCAGTTCATTTAAAGCTTCTGGGGTGAAGACGACCATGAGCATTAGAAGTGTGTGGCTGCTCCCATGCCCTCAGCTATACTCCTGTGCTGTTTACTTTAGAACAGCAAACATGCCACTTGAAGCCAAAAGTTGAAGGGCAACTTTAATGGAGTCAAGGTTTCTCACTGAGAGGAATTCAAAAAATGCCATTTATCTATGTTTAATTGCCAGTTTTCAGCTTATCTGTACTCGAGCCAAGTGCTTTATCAGAGATTTGACGATTATTTTGGACATACTGCAGTTTGATAAGACTGCACTTTCTAGTTTGATATATTGAAATATAATGAGTAGTGTTATCAGGCTGCATCTGAGCTAGGTCTAGACAATATGTTTACTGTCAGTTATTTAAACTTTATTTTACATATTGTTTTAGCTAAGTTAGTCTAAGTTAGAGACACGAACTTGCTCTCAAATATTTTCACAAGTAATTTCACAGGATCAAGCTTGAGCTCTGTGCTTTGCTTTGTTTTCCCTTTGATTATTCTGTTTCATTGTACATCCCATTGTTTTCTATAATGCATCCATGCAGTTTGTGCCTGCATGGATGCATTGGATTTCTAGTTTTACTCCTGAAAGGGCTCCTTGTTAGTTTGTTCATCTGCAGAAGCCCGGCTGAACGTGCAGCATACTAAGGGCTTGTTAGTAGATCATTTGTTTTCTTGCTGTTATCAGCAACACTGATATTTACACTGACTCACCGAAACTCCAGCCTAGTTTCGATGACATTTGTATCTACCCTGCCCTCTGTTGACATAAGGAAACACTGCACCTCCTGTCCTGTGGCTGTTTAAAATGTGATCATACCACTATCACAGCTTTCTCTCACATCAAACGACATATCACCTTTCAATTAAAACAAGAATATAACTCAAAATATGACACTTGTATGAAAATTTTCAGATTTTCTATCAGCATAACCCTAACCCTAACCCTAACCCTTCTATCAGCAGTCTTCTCAAATTCTGTATTTGTATGTTCACAGCAGGATATTTCTCAGTCATTTCATGCCATGAGCATGAATGTGATGTTTCTGCAAGGCATGACTTCAAAACCAAAAAAAGAGTTCAAATTTCAATCACAGTCCCCAGCAGCATCATGCAATATAGAGAGGAAATGTAGCCTTTTAATGCTATCAGGCATGATTTATCTTCCTATCCCTCTGTCTCTGCACTCAGCAATCTCTGGACAGTCGCCACCGCCTGCTGTGCAAACAGAGGGAGGACGCCAAAGATCTGAAGGATAATCTGGACCGGAGAGAAAACCTGGTCTCTACCTTCCTGTCACGTCAGCTGTCTGCTGAGCAGCTGCAGGACTACCGTCACTTCGTCCAGACCAAGGCCTCGCTGCTCATCCGACAGAAGGACCTGGAGGAGAAGCAGAGGCTGGGAGAGGAGCAGCTGGAGGCCCTTTCCAACAGCCTCAACCTGTGAAGAGAGGAGCAACGAAGGCACTGATTTCTCCTCTCTTTCTTTCTCCACTTGCCTTAAAGACGGAGAGTTTCGGCTGTTCTTTCCTGGCTCCGTTTGACACATTGACACACTAGGTGCAGATTATAAGTGGTGGTGGTGGTGTCTCCAACCCTTTGCACCATGTTAAGACTTTCTTTTGTCCTTTTTAAAAGAGTTTGTCAGGGCCTCTGTGGAACCAGCCATGCCATCTCCTCGTCTCATAACTAGAGGCTGCACACAAGATGAGCTACAAAGACTGTTGAGACTGAAGCTCCTCTCTCTCATCATCCACTGAGGGTGTCCAGGATGTACATCCACCCGACCTCCTCCTTTTGTCAGCCTGCACAGCCTGCAACGTGTTGTACATGTATCCGTTGACTTCGAGCAGTGGGATGAACTGTTTTATCGTGTGCCTTGATGTTGGTGTTTCAGTGGAACGTTTTTCATTAGAGCTGCTGGGTGGAAACTCTGTGTTGTCCTGTTAGCAATTCAGCAAATTCTCTCTCACTTTTCATTAAGATGGTAGTGCTACAGCCCTGTACCTGCACCTCTGGAGACCTACTATAAGCTTTAAGATTGTATTTTGATTAGTGAGAATGCGTAATTAAAAGAACGTAGCCCTTAGAGGGGCCAGTGTACTGTATCATGTCAGTAAAATGTACAATAGATGTAGTAGATTTAATCTTTTTTTTTTTTGTTTAAATGTTGTTATTTTAAAATATGTTTCAAATTAAGGCACTAAAAACCAAAAAGGGTGAATGAAAAAAAAAGCACTTTGTAATGATACATAAATGCACATTTCTTCAAATCAGATTTGTTTTTAAAGTAATCTCAAGTGAAAGCCTTACTCCATCCATTTAAAAAATACTTTATCTTACTTCTTTTATTCGCTCAGTGAGTCATTTTAAATAGGAATGAATAAATCATGTTTTCAAAAGGTACATGAGCACACCTGACAACACACTGAGGATTGTGTGCAAATGCTCTTTCAGCTAATTTCATACTTAATGTCATTAAGTCTTGATGATTTCGTGCTGCAGCAGTCCCTCATGGAGGTGCTAAACCTCTTTAAGGCAGATTATAAATAAGCAGTTATGTCACAGAGTATTTCCTCCCTTTGTCACAAAAGTGACACGTGATACTTGAAACAGTTTTTTTAAAAAGAAAAGTCCACAGTCTTCACTTCAGGTGTCTTAAACTAATTTCCTATTCTCTACCTCCTCAGCGTAGATACACGTAGCCTTCATGTTATTTAAATTTACACAGTTTTAGTTTAAAAGCATTTCTCCGTAGCCCTAAATGAAAGAATGATCTTTAATCAAGTGACACCCCTCCCCCCATTTTTAAAGAATCTCATCATTTTAAAAAACTGCATCCATGTTTCTTCTTTAACATTTGTCAGTAGTTTTTATATTTGTATTAATCTCATTTTACTGAACATTCAGCCGACACATTGGAAGGTTGTTTTAAGAGTGATGTGAGCCGTTGCTTTACATCAGAATATGTGCAGCGTGCGTGTGTGTGTGTGAGTGTGCTCAAAACCCTGAAATGTCTTACCTGTGTGTGTGTGTGTAAGCATTAGTTAAACAGAGAGACAGAACTCCTCTCGGTGTTTGCTGTGTTCGTTCTCAATGAAATTCCTACAAAGTCATTAAGTGATCAAAATGTTATCGTCCCTTTGGAAATTCTCCCTGTTGACTGTACATACAAAAAAAAAAACAGATCCAGCTTGAGAGTGGGACTGGTGTGTGTATGATATTTATGTAAAAGTGACACCCAAGAGGCAGAGCATTATTAGCAAACTTTCACACACAAAAGAAAACATTTAATCTCTCTTGACTCAGAATGTCAAAATAAAAGTCAACTACATGATTAAAAACTTGTTTTTCTCAGAGACTGAACACACTGAAAGATGTTTTTATGTTTTTTCACATGTTTCACCGCCTCTGCCACCATCCATCACCCATTCCTCTGGAGGTTTTACTACTCTCCCCGCTTCAGTTTGCTAAACAAACGTGTGTTTGTTTTGGCCTTTGTGCTGACGCTTGGCTGAACGGTTAGAAAGACTCTCATGTTATTCCCTGCAGCCTGCTGGAATTCCTGAAGTATGCAGAAGACCAACATTCTGGAGAAAAGGAAGACTGAAGGGGGGGAGAAAGTGTGGAAAATGCTTGCACAAGGAAGCAGCACGTGAATATATACTAATTTTAGTTCTTGCTAAGTGTGCAAACTAACAAACATTTGACAACTTCCTGTGTTCTTTCTTCTTTTTTTTTTTTTCATTCAATCAAAGCAGTGTTTTGTTGAGGTTGCAGAGGAGGGGGTTTGTTTTTGAAGTAGGATTATATATTTGTTTAGTTGGGGATTTGGTTTCACACCCTGGAGGAGTGTGACATTGATAGGAACAGAATCTGTTTTAAAGCCAAGAAGGAAAGACATATTTCTGTGGGTCCCAGCTGGTGGTATGACAACAAAGACAGCTCTAAATCCACGCTTTCATGCTACATTTCACACCTGATTTCTGATGAGAGTTTGACTTGTTTTGTGCCTGTTTGGAGTTGAAAATTCCACAATGTTTGTAATATTGTTAATAAATTAAGCTCTCCCTCTTTCAGTGTACTACATTTGTGTTTTTTTTTCCTCCACAGTGAACTATAGCTTAAATTAGAGATACCTTAGTAACCAGGAATGTTACCTGATGCAGAAACGTAATATCCAACCTGAACAGTAGCAAACTGATAGTGGACCATTAAATCTAGTGCAGGATGCTAAACATAAAACTAGATATCTCGGCTACCTAAAATATGTATAGAAAGAGTAATGTAATATTTAATCTGTGAGGATGGGCAACACTGCCTATTTTGAAACATTACATTTCAGAAATTTGCCCAATGTTGTTATTTACTGTCTGTTTGGGAAGTTTCTTCAGTAGTTGAGGCTTTTCCTCAGTTGGTTGTTTCTCTCAGAGATCAACTCTGCCCTCTGCAGGAACATTGACACACTGCTTCTGAGAGTACAATAAATTACTGTCACTGAAAACTGGAAGCAATAATTTACTTTTTTTATGTTCCAAAACAACTGCATGTAGGCTTTTTCCATGGGGGAAAAAAAACAACAATTACAACAAGGACATCTCTTTTTTTATATAGAATTGTTGGATCAGAACGAGATGAAGATGAAATAAAAATGTCTCACCTGTCTGCAAATGGAAAATGAAACCTGTTTTGGAAATATCTGATGCTTTTTTGATACTTCTCTCCGCTGCTAGTTGTAACCTTGTATGTATTGTACGAAACAGAGTAAATGATCTTCTAAGAGGGACATATTTCAGCAGTATGTCTTCCCTTTCTTTTCTCTTTCTACCTTGTTTGATCAGCCTCACGGTAAAATATCTTCCAGCTTGTCAGAAAACAAAAGCCTATTTAAAGGTATGGAAGATATATACAGTATATGTATATATATTTCATGCTGACCTGACCGAAAAACATAGAAAGATGTCAGACAGCTTTTAGAGTAGCATACTTCACAAAGCATAAATCACTTTAAATCAGATTCCTCTTTGAATCAGCAGGGATGTCAAACACAATCTTGGGAATTCTACACAAGTGCAGTCTTTTTCAGACACTAATTTGCATGTTAGGTACCACAATGACAGTGTAAGTGATGGAGCATTCGGTGGTGGTGTAAACTGCAGACAGGAAGAGACAGGCTGGCCCTGAACACTGCAGCACCAGTTCTGTTGCAGCGTCGGCTAATGAGGAGCTTTGCTGCTGATAATCACTGACTGTGTCCTTCTGTCTCGGGGAAACAGTAAACAGTGGCTGACACAAAAAGCTCCAGATGGGAAGCAAAATCTACACTATGAAGTGGCACAAAGTGGGCTTTCTTTTTTATTACTTTGCTTAGAGCGACCAAAAAAAAACCTGTTAAAATTGGCCATAATTGTGTCTGCAGGTGGAAAAGGTGGTTGAGCATGTCGATGACTCAGTGCTCACCGTGCCAGATGCTCACATTAGTGTTTTAAAAAAGCTGCTCCCAAACTGGACTCTGAACTCTCCACCCGCAGGAATGTCAGCACACCTTCGGTCTCCTCCTCTAACCTCTGGCAGTCTTTTACGCGGCTCGATTATGAAGACAAACAAGGCCTTGTTTTCAAGACGCCGACAGTGAAGCTGTATCATTATGATTTATTGCCTCTTTGTTGTGGTAAATGTTTTTGCCGAAGCTCCACCCACTCTAATTAAGATCACTTAGGCTCTTTCCATGACTACCTGACAATCATGGGATAATCGTTTTTGGTTAAAAATGCATTCCAGACTTTTTTTTTTTCACTGCTGCCCCCAATTTTCATGACAGGTCACCAAAAAAGAGAAAAAAGTGATAATTACAACTTAAATTTGTGCAAAAATCCACATTTGTATGGAATTTTCTTTAATAAAAGATAACTTAAAGGCCTCATTTGTGTCTTGTTGCTCATTTTACTTTTCTGCCTGCCTCCAGTGTTTAGGACGAACTTCCAGTCTTTAAGCTTAACTTCCAATCTTAAAGTTAAACCACCAGTTTTTAGACTTAATGTGGTTCCTGCTCCACACTTATGCACAAAGATTAAGTGTTATAGGTCCTCTTATCTCACTCTCAGCAAGAAAGTGAACAAGCTAACTATTCCTTTTAACCTCCATTTATCAGATACTATATTACTGTGGTGCTGAAAAAGATGTTTACTTGCCAGTTCTGGTCTTCATGAAGTGTGATAAAATGCAAGTAAGAAATTACTGCATCAACACAAACAATTTAACACATTTCAAAACAAGTATCTCTGTCTTTAGCACCTAATTTTACCACTCACACGTCTGTATTTTCATCTCAACAAACACTTTATTAAACAGTGTCCTTTTATAATGGAATTTGACATAAGAAATTACTGCTCCTTTTATCCTAAGGACTTCTTCCACCTCTCTGGGTCTCGTTTCTGACCTTGTGACGGCCTTTCTCCTCACAGCAGCGGCAGAAAAGAACATTTGCTTAATAAAACCCTGAGGCTCGGAGATGAAACATCATCCTGACGTAAATACAATGGATGCTGCTGGGGAAGTGACCTCATGAAAAAACAAAAGAAACAGAGGTAGACAACTCAAGGCAGGGACAAGACAAACAGAGAGAATGACTTATTTACCTCCCGAATATCCGACTCAAGACCAGTATCTTATTTTAATTCTGCTCTTGTTGACACCATAAATGAATAATACACAGAAACTTCAGTTGAGGAAAACACAGGACAGACAGGAAACAAGGCAGCAACGTCAGATATGCTGCTTCTTCTTGTCTTCACGCTGCCGGCGGTGGTGATATCATTAAAACACTACCTTCAGCCACACACATGCACACACATGCAAGCACACTCACTCCTCGTCAGCTTTGTGTCTGGCTGAATCACAGCTGTCCCAACAAGCCAGAGGATGGATCTGAGCCACATTTCAGAGAAGTTTTGGCACAGAGAGCGTCTGTAATGGTTTACAGAACACCTGCAACAGTCCTTTATGAATTACAAAGCCTTTATCTTTTCTGGGAAAGTGTATTTTACTTCATTACAATCCAGTATTGGTTTTCCTCCAAACCATTTCAGTGGGATGTTTGCTTCTCATAAATGCCTCACAGTGTTTAATTATTAATCTGTTACAAAGTGGAGCAATGAGGAAAAGGCAAGTCCTCTAAATCCTCCTCAGGGGCACAAACATGTCTCAGATTTTCACTTTCGTTTATTAAAACATTTTGCTGCTTTTAGACGTATGAGTCCCCCAAAAGTCAGCAAGAGCATCTCAATATTTAGTTTGGTCATGTTTGCCTCTGGATAGCAGGAGGATGACCACTTCCCTTTTTTAGAGGTGAAAACACAGAGGAAAACAAGTCAAGTCTTGATCTCACTCGCTGAATGAGAGGCTGTAAATCAGTATCATATGTTGATTTCCTGTTAGTATCCATATCAAAAACAGATTGAAAGAATTTTTTTAAAGAAATTAAAATCTAGAGAAACAAGTCTGGATATGTGCAAACTGTCAAAATAAGTAGTATACAGTCAGATTCCTCAAGTTATGGAGTGCAGCACATTTAAAATCACAAAAAGTCAGAATGTATAACAACTTAACAGCAGCAACTTGGTTACATTAGTGAAGTTAACAACCTCATTTTTGCGGCTACTTAAGTGCTGGGTGCAGTTTCTACTTTGCTAAAATGCTACACTGAAAAATAAACTGACTCCTTACTTCAAAAACACAAATTCGTAAACTTAAATGGAAGAAATCAACATAAAATTAACATTTTCTTCTGCAATATTGTCAAGTTTGGTTTTCATTTCTGAGTCTAAGCCTCTACTGATAAAACTGAAGAGGCGTCGCCTTCAAGAGAGCACAGACTGTGAGTAATATTACGACTCACAGAACCTCCTGGAATATTATCTGAATCATGATTTGTTTGCACAGGTAAACACAGATACCGACAGATTCAGCTTGTACAGGTAACATCTCGTAGTATAACTCTAAGTCTGTAATTCAAAATCAATCAAACTATTTTAAAAGGTTTCCCCTGATTCCGTCATTAATTTAGGTCTTTGATTGATTATCCCTTTGACCACACAACCAAACTCTGCATTTCATATCTGATAACATTTCTTCAGTAAAGGAGGGTAACACCTGTAAACTTTATCTGTCCCACAAAGCTTTTATTACTTTTCAGTCCCACTCGGATGTTCGTCAGGTCAGACCTGATCACACCAAAGATTTTGACCTGAAGAAGATCCAAAAAAGAATTAAATTATTATAAATTTTAATAACATTTAATAAAGGCATTTAAGAAAGGCACTACCCTCCTTTCATGATGCTGTTTTTCTCATGTTGTACCTTTGTAATTAATGTAATCACTCTCTTCCAATAAGAAAATGTTAACAAAATACAAACGATTTTTCAGGGGATCAATTTCAAAGAGGGCTTGAATATCAGAGGGATGTCAGTCAAATTCTCTGAGGCAATAAAACACTATTCCTCTTAAAAAAAAAAAATCTATCAGAATTATGAGTTTACATAAAAGCATCTGATATGATCCTGTTTCTGAAGCTGCTGTCTTCTCGTTCCTCGCCGGGGTCTTCGCTCAGAGAGTAAAATGCTGGCCTCTGCTTGTGCTTCTTCCTGTGGCCTGTCATGTGAGGCTGGAACAGACGGCTGATTGAATGCAGACCCTTGGAAAAATCTGGGAACAGGTCCAGCTCTTCTTTCTCGTGCTGGACCCTGTCCTCAACCTGCTGGGCTTTGGGTTCACCAAGCATCTCCCTCACCGAGATAGAAATGCCCTTGTGCAGATAGTGGTAGGCCCTCTTACCACAGTTGTCCCTGATGCTCGGGTCGGCACCGAACTCCCTAACCAGCATGGCTATGATGTACTCCTGGTCGTGCAAGGCAGCTATGTGCAAGGGCGTGTAGCCACCATGCGTTTTTGCATTAATGTCTAAGTCAACCCCTCCTTGCTTGGACAGGTCGATTATCTTCACAAGCATTTCGCTATTACCGCATTTGGCCGCCCAGTGCAGGGCGGTGAACCCTGAAATGAAGTCCCTCTTCTCGGCCAGCTGGCTGTCTCTCAGCAGCAGGCCGTAAGCCTGGCTCCAGTGACCGGCGGCACATTTGACCAGCCATTCATGCTCTGACTGCTCCAGGGGAACCAAGGAGGGCACCCTTGTTTCTTTGGGCTCCTCTGATACCTTAGTGGTGTTTCTCACTGCCCTCCTCAGCTGGGGAGAGCTGATGCTGCCACGGGTCTCCAGTGGTGGGGGTCTTCTCTTGCTCTTGAAGGTATCTGATGTTGGGTTCTCAGGGATCACATCTCGGTCCTCTTTTACATCATTGAGCTTGACCTTAAAGGTGCTGGGTGGCACTCTCAGAGGCAAGGCATATGGTTTAATCTGGACTTTTGTGGGTTCACCTACTGCACCCCATCTCTGGCAGTTATCTCCAGGTGCGCCCTGCCCTTGGACTTCAAAATTCAGCATTTTTCTAACTTTAACACTTGGAACTTTGCTCCTTCGCAATGCCAACTGTATAGGAGAAAGTTCTGCAAGGTTTTCATTATTCTCATCATTTTCCTGGTCTTGCTCAGGTTCAGGGACGTCTGCTCTTTCCCTCCCAGCCGCATCACAGCTTTCAGTGCTCTCACTCCGCGTAGGTGAGCGCTGCCGCTCACCTGTCGTCGATCCCTCTTCGTTGTCCATCTTTTCCGCTGTCCGACCGTCTTCCAGGAATTGTCGATAGTTTTTATTAATGACAACATACTTGACGCCATCGATTTCGCGTACGAAGGCGACATTGTTGACAAAAGTCTTGAAAAGTCCCCTGTTCCGTTTTTTCTCTTCGGGATCGTCGCTGTCTACTAAGCTTTTGAATTTAGCAACAAAGTGGGATTTTTCTACTTTTCCGCCCTCCGTTATCAGCAGAGACAGGACGGAATCCTGTGTCAGAGCCATCGTGAAAAACTGAAAGTCTACACACGGCCGCGCGGTATCCTGTTACACCTTTGTCCCGGTAAAGACACACAGTAGTCTTTACCTGGTCGCTCACTTCCCTCCACCTCTACCTGGAGGAGTCTCTTTCCGGGGAGAGTGTAGACGTGGATACAATTTGAATAATATATGCCGATGTTTACCTGCAGGGAAAGAGCTTGCGGGTTTAGAGAGACTTTAACTGCACACAATTAAGATACACAGTTGTTTATAGGTGTACAGTCATTTTTTTTTTTTTATTAAGAATAAAAGTAGAAACTGTGAAAATCACAACTTCTGAATGTGCTTTATACTTATCTTAAACAAACAAACAAACAAATGAACTAAGAAAAACATGTTTACCAGCCTCATCACTCCACAAGACCTCATGGAAACCATTCCTGTCATTCAAGTTTAAATACTCAATTAAACAGTAATAGGAGCCCATTTGCTATTTACTTTGACACACACAGATGTGTGTGTGTTTGTGTGTAAAGTAATGAGCCTGGTAAACTCTAAAATATGATTGGGCACACACACAAAAAAGCTATGCAAACTTTATAAATGTTTGATGCAAGGCTCCAAAAAGTAGCCAACATGTCCCTAGGGCGCCTAGGCCACACGCACGTTCAGACAATGCAAGACAGTACAGACATACTGGTTTTATAATTGGAGTAAACAACACATTATTGCAACAGAGTCAGATGACTTTCTCTGATTGGCTCAGTCACAGTCTCGTAAAGTCCATCTGTGACCTCATTAAGTTATTTACATATTAATAGCAATCTAATGAAAAGGACACATTCACAGGCTACACTGAAGTGATGACCAGGTGTTTTATTATCTCCACCGCTGACACACATATTTCTGCTCTCCCCCTGTCGCTCCCCGGTGCTGCTCGCTCCTGTCCTGGCTTGTAGTGTGTTCAGCATGACATTCCACGACTCAATGGGAGTTTCTGAGAAGTGGCCATATTGGAATGTATCTGTCCTGCCCAAAGATGTTAGCTGTACGTCAAGATAGTTCATCTCCTGCATTAACGTATGTGCAAACGTTGACCGTTGCAACACCTACTGGGAATAAAAAATATCAGCTTTTAAAGTTTTCAAGCTCTAGAATATTCTTCCTTATTTGGTAAGCAACGCTAGTTAAGTGAATGAAAATATGAGCCAATATTCAGATCGCGGGAATCGATTAAACTGATAACTTCCGCATTAGTACGCACGCGTAAAAAAATAGTAGCTAGCATTTTCATTGGTTCAGGTTGCCGTCTTGTTTTACTATTATCCAGTGCTACACCGTTTATCTTAAACAAACAATCCCATTTGTTCACTTACTTATTCCCATTTAAAGTTTATACCGAGAAAATAAGCATTTTTTTCCTGACTTGAGCGAACCAGAAGCGAAGTGGCAGTGAATCATCTTGTCACGGGGCTGGTAGCCTCCCTGCCCAGTTACTAGCTCTTCTCCGTCTTGTGTCCCTCTCTTCCTATCCTATCTCTGTCGGCTCAGCTCAGTAGTTTAGCAGGCCAGTACGGAGAGACGAGGGCTGCTCCCTTTCGCCTCTGCTCAGTCTGCCCAGCACATCAACACCATACATTCCGCACCATGACTGCCACGGACGTTGACGTCTTTTCGGTAAGTAAAAGTCACGGCCTTCCTTTTTTCTTTTTTTTCCTCCCTTTTTTGGAACTGAAAACATTGCAAGTTTAACCGCGGGAATGCTTGGTTGTGATTAGTAAAAGTGTGTGTGTATGTGTGTGTTAGCTGGGAATGAAGCTAAGCCTCCCCCGCGTTTGAAGCGTGTAATGTGGGCTCAGCCGAGATGGTGGAAGTGATTTCTGTGATGGGGACCTTGTTTCTTTCAGTAAATACATATTGCTGCTTTGAGCTGTTTGTTTTAATGTCGTGCAGTAACGTTCATTCTCATAATTGCGTCTCTAACGTTCCCCCATGTAACGTATTGCGTTGCAATGGGTGTAACGTATGGCACCATTCAATTGTTCACAGTTGACGTTACGAGAAATGGATTTAAGCTCAAAACATCTTAGCATCTCATCCCTGTTCTTGAATGCAACAAATACAGTGGCTAGCTAGCAGATAAGATGCACACTCAAATTGCATATAGGTGTATCACTTGCGCTATTGTTCCGTAAAACTGCAACGCTGTAGTAAAACTAATGGATCCATAACTAACGTTAACAGTGGGAAGACTCACAAAGCGTTGACATATTTTGTCATTTTGACTTCCTGTTCTCGGGTGCTAAATTAACTTGTGGTTCACTTTCTTGACTCATAATGTGACATTTTCACTTAAGGCCATGTCAGGTTTCGCCAGCCAGATGCTACTCAAGTTGTGGCCTGTGTTTCTCCATACAGAGCCTTTGCATCTTATAGTAACGAGTGAGAGTGACTGTCAGATGAGAGGGGAATGTATTTTGCATTATTTTCATTCTTGACAAGCCCTGTCAGTAAGACATGTCTGTAAAGTGATGTAATACAGGCTTAAGAAAATACCTGTAACATATGATAACATAGTCAGCTGTCAAGAATTCACACAGCAAAGCATGCATACCATGAAAAACCAATATAATGGTGACGAAGCAATTGCACAGGAGGGGATTTCAAAAGGGTGATTAACTTTTTGGCAGATGCTTGAAGAGATCCTAGTGAATTGGACTGTAAGCAGCACTGAGATGCAGGGATAAAGAGATTAAGAAGACACTCCAGGCAACTCCTACCACTTAATGGTGCAACACATGTCTGCACAGAAAGGAAAACGTCCAAAAAAAGAAAGAGGGTGTCTAGGATATTGCACACTAGGCACTTCTTAAGTTAGAAAGGTGTCCAAGAGGGGGTGCAGGTTGCAGAAGATATTGCAGACTTGCTATTTGTAAAATGTCTCTTTTGGAATACAAAATTAGGGAATTGATTAATGACAAAATGCTGAGATTGCATTGTAACAGGCCTGTGGACTGTCAGTGTCAGGAGCAGTGCGGTCACCTGAGTGGCCGACTTCCTGTCCAACTTTCAGAACTAAGTGAGACCAAATTGAACAAACTGACATGTGCGCCTGGCAGTTTGTGTAAAGGGCATGCTGTTAATTATGTGCAGCTATTGATAGGGATGTGTGGTTGGTTGCATTGTTGGCCCAAGTCAATTCCATGTTGCTCTGGGTAAACTTTCTAGGCCAGAGCCACATGAAAAAAAATCAATGGAACCAACTACTCCTCTATTGTTTTCACTCATTGATTGCATTAGAGTGTGTAGTATATATAAAAGGAAGTGGTTCATTTCAATAGTTATGTAATGAAATGCCCTGTAACATACTTAGGATGTACAATGCTTAGTGAACCTGAAGAGTATTGTCTCTCCCATGAGACCTTCATGCATGAAATGAAATCTTTATAAAGTGCTTAAAGGCAAAAGAGGAGGAATGAGGAATTATGGGACGAGTCACTTGCTCTTTAAAAACTGCAGCTTTGCTTGTTTATGCAGGTAGTGATGCTCACAACAAACAAAACATCTACTTATGTGCTCTAGATGCAAATTAATCAAGTGAACTCAATCTGTATTTTTTTTTCATTTTAAACACATTCAAGCACTAAAAACACCTTTCCTAATAACTTTAGGAAACCTTTTCCATGTTGTTTAGCTGTATGTTGCTTAAGCCAGATTGCAGGTGAACAATATAAATTATTTTATGTCATCAGTGGTGTTGTCTGTATATAAGTCTAGAACATACAGGTGAAAACTGGCTAGAGGCGAGCTTGTCCAATCCAGTGTTGCAGATGAGTAGTGACAGTTGAGCTGCAGCCTCTGTGATGATGAGTCAATATATATCTACATAAAATAAGTTAGAATTTCCTGAAGATTGGTTCTGAGTCCATATTTTAATGCTTCCAGGTCTCAAATAATGTTGGGAAAAGCTAAATTTAAGTTTTGAGGCAGGAGTGTTTGTTTTTATGTTGTAATACAATCAGCCTTGTTTCTCAAAGAAGGAAAGTTTGATTTGTGGCATCCAGCGAACCAAACAGCAATCATATGTTTACTTGAAAGTTTGCATGTGCAGCTCAAAATGATATGTGTGGAATAAAGATGTGCTGTTATTAATATGAACAGTAAAAGGTTGCAAGGGGTCAAGGGTCAAATTTTTCAACTGTGATTTGGATTTGTAATCATGCAGCTTGCACTTGGCATGTACTTGGATGCCCAGATCAAGTCAATCTTGGCTTATTTACACAAAACTGACTTAGTTGAGACAGGTTTAGCAGGGGAGAGTACTGGAAACAGAAAGTAAAAGCAAGGCGCAGTCATTAATTTGACAGTTTGTACTTTATCTGCAATATCAGTTAGATTAATGTCTGAAAATGTTGACAAGAAAAGCCAGCAAATAAGAGATACGCGTTAGCTTACTGTTTCCGCATTTCAGAACTGCAAGTGTATGTGCACAGCGCAAGAAATCTCTCCTGTTATATTCTCAGATTAATCACTCTAATCAAAACAAATTAAAATAGGATTTACAGCATTCTAAACAGTCACAAAATAGCAAATTTAATCCCCAGAGTTGTACATGTCAGATTTCAGTTTGTATCCATTGGTTGATAGATGCCTCATAGTAACCCACATAAAATTTTTTATCGCTTACCTGAAATGCTCTCCACTGAGTCCACATTTTTGCAAGTGTGCAGACTCTGATTAAATCAAGCTCGCCTCCTCAATGTTGTCTTTGCCAACAGAAATCAACAACATGCACAACAAGTTTAGAGCCTGAAACCTGAATGCGTATTATCTTACGTTTCATGTGTGAAAGCTTTGACATTCATGTAAGAAAAAGCTCAGCTGATCCAGACAAGTTTAACCTCTAATCCATAAACAAAAAAACCACAAAGACTCTGGCTTGTTGCAATTAGTATAACTGACAGAGGTATAAAAAATATTATTACTATTATTACTAATATTTTTTTTTAGGATTAGGCTTTTTGTTCCTCGGTTCAGTGATTGAAAGGAATTTTTGAAAAGCCCTGTAAAGATGAGCGAGCTGTGCATCTGTCTCGTAAAATGGATCCTGCCTCCTCTGCCATCTGTCTCACTCATATTTTTTTTGTATATCCTGTTGGGCAGATGAGACTGAGCTGTAAAACGGCCATATGATTGTCATACATGAGTGTTAGACCAGTGCTTTTAATAGGATAGAAGTGAAACTCTAGTTCTATCTCTTTGCTGGTGGATTCCTGATAGCAGACTTCCTTCATCCAAATCTCAACTGCCAACATTTTTACTATTACAACATCACCACTAACGCAAGTAGCAGCAGGTGAGCTCCTAAGACAGCACACAAGGGGTAAAATCTATAGGTGTGTTAAAAGCTGACGATATTGTGAAAACACATTTTTCAAGTATGTTTCTTTTTCTGGTTCCATCAATTAGGAAGAACTGTAAAATGTTTGCTTTAATTTGTAATGAGCATTGATATAACATCTTTACTATATCGTATGTGTCATATATCATTATTTAATTAAAAATAAAAGGGCTTCTGGCACATTCAAAAGTCCATGTGACCGCCATTGCACAGACAGCACTAGACACCTCTTCTCAAGAGAATGCATGTGCGTGTGGGTTTGTTGTTGAGGTTATTTAAGTAGCTAAGTTAATTTCGGTCTGAAGTGTCTCCAAAAGCCCCCAGACTGATTCCTTTGCTCTCGACACTAAATGAAGTATATGTTTCTTGTAGTAAGTAAACAGCTGCATGAAGTATTGACGACTGACCACAACAACAGACTAGTTGAATGACTCATCTGTCAGAAAGTAAAACCGAGCATTTGTTATGGAAATTATTTTTTGGAATAAAAATGTAGTTCTATATATGATTTTCACAAGGCAGAGTTCAATGCAAATGTTTTTTCCCCACTTGCATAGTAATATTAATAACAGTACATCTCTACATGCACAGGGACATTACTCAATTCACAATTTAATGTATGCAAAAGGGAAAATTTCACATTTAATAAGCTGTAACTTGCAAATATTTGGTATCTGTGTGTGAAAAATTACTTAAATGATACAATGATTGATATCTTGCATGCTACAGTTTATTACAATCCTGTCTGATACTATATCATATAAAGAGTTTGTTTCTGCTTGTTATGGACCTCCTGTGCAAAAGTTGCATTGCACATATTTAAGACATTGAATATACAGTACATAATAAAAAGAGTATAATAAAAAATGAATAAAAAATGCCTAGTGACAGGATCAGAGGAAAAAAAAACAAGAATACCACCCCGCAGTTGATCTAACCTCTTTAAAATTTAATTTGAAAACAAGACATTTAAAAGAACCCAGTCCTACACAAAGTGCACCTTGAGTTATTGTAAATATTTGAAGCCTTTTCAGAGGCCTTCCCTCGTTGTATTTCGCCCCACGCAAAGCATCAGCTGCAGCGGTGTGTGTCTCAGTCTGTCAGGTTGCTACTCTCTGTCAGGTGGAGGCTCACTCAGGCAGACACGAGCTGCAAACACAAGTCAGACACAAGTCAGGTGGGAATGGAGGCCAGAAGGCAAGAGAGAGGCTGAAGAGTGGATAGAAAGATACTGACTGATAGGAGAATTTCAGGTCATATCAGGACTGCTCGCTCAAAAAAGTATTTTTATGGAGTGATGAGTGCATAAATAAGATCTTGGTTTTGCCTTCAGTTAATGACAGGTTGGATTTCTATCATGTATTTATTTAGCTTTTGGGAGGTCGATGTCACAACTGATGTCTTGCTCTCCACTGCCAGAGTATCCACATATTTTCGTGGATGCTTGAGATGTTTCTGTTTGATGCATTGAGTTGTAGTTTGTAAACTGAACTAATGCTGAACCAATTAGTTTACATTAGAGGCCTTACAAGCTGTAAAGTGTACAGGAAGGTTGATAAGGGGAGGGGGGAGGAAAATATGTGAGGCAAAGATGCTTCATGAACTGAAAGGGATGTGTGAGCGTTTTTCTGAAAACCACAGGAAGCCAGTCATGGCAGTTTGGCCCATTGATTTCACCTGCTTATCAACATGGTCAGCAGTTGCATCAGTTGCTTAGGCTCACACAACATATAGAGGCAATTAAAGTACTAAAGCTACTGCTTTTTAGAGACATAACCCAGCCAAATCTAAACATAAAAACGTGTTTCACATTGTTGCAAGTTAATTCACATAAGAATAATGAAAAAAAGATCCTTCTCATATTTAGGGCTTAAAGATTGATCTAGTTATGACTGACACTGCAATATGGCTGATTGCAATATTCAAATTGCAGGAGTTGCAGTTTTTTGATAAAGGTGAAGTGTGTCACAAAATACCTTTTTATGAAAGAATGATGGTGCTACAAAGATGCCCTAGCTTACCAATAATACTTCTAAACATAGCAAAACAATGCCTATAGATTATATGCTGTAGCTTAATGCTAATGGCTATTGTGTACCAGTGTAGGCTTAAAAAGAGCTTAAGTTGTGGCCCAAAATGTAACACACTGACTCCATGCTGCAGTATTATACTTCCTGACTTTGGGGAGGTACAGTTGTCATGAATTTAAGTAGCTGCCCTCAGTGTCAGAACTGGAAAACCCCTGGTCGAGATGAATACATTACACTAGTGTTGGAAATTGTGAATTTTTTAAAAAACATTTTTTGGTCGTTTTATGGACTAAAAAGTCACCAATTTAATCAGAGCATAATGGAAAAATGATTCTACAATGAAAATAATCATTAAATGTAATCACTGACTCAGCAGTCTCTTTAGTGCTCTGTGTTTGTGTACTTGTGCTTTTCCCTCTGTTATTTTGAAAAAAGACCTGTCAAGCCTGACACAGAAGGGATTCACATTAGCCCACTACAAACACACGACACTGTGAACTAGCTTTTATGGTTCGTGTCTCATTTCTCTTTGAGCCACCTGGGGCCCCTCTCTGCAGCCATTTCCTGTTGGCCTAGTGATTCATTGGCCTTTGGGACTCTGTCATTCCCTCCTCCGGGACAGTCTACCGGCAACTTTTTATTCCTGTCACACTTAGTACTGCTGCTCTTATTTTCTCTTAATTATTTTAAATGAATGGATGAATCCCTAATTTTCACAAATGGCTTTTATTTGTGACAGCTTATGAAGTTGTCATCAAATGTTTAGCAACTAAGACATTAGAATTATTTTTTCCTATTACAGTTTGTTTTATGTAGTGCTTCACTGGATGAACAAGTCTTCTTTTAACACTGGCCTATATAAAAAATCAGCCATAGAAAAACAAGAAAATGACATAAGAAGCCTGCTTTTTGTAATGTGATTACATGCTCTTTTACACTGTTAATATTGTTGATGATAATATTTCAGTTTTTTTATTTAGATAAGATTTGAATGCAGGACTCCTACATGTAATAAGTTTTTTTCCCATTATTGTTCTGCTGCTTTTAGCTCAGTAAAGGATCATAATACTTCTTTAACCACTGAGTACCACTTCTGCTCAGTTAGGCCACAGCAAGGCGAGTTTTTGTCTATGTCTGCACTTCTGTCTGATCCTCAAAGATAACACTGTTGGTCAGGTCCGCATGCTCTTTTTGTAGCCCTCAGTCACAGACTCATCTGCCTCTTAGATTCCCACACAAAGAGTATGTTCTGCCGACAGCTTGTCTGCATCTGTGTATGGTGGTCAGCCTAGAATTTATCTCATGTGTCATGATCTTTTCTTTCACGGAAACAACTTGGTTTGCAAAGTGAAACATCTCAATACACACAAGTTTCCCCCCTCACTTTTCCCCTGCTTCTCTGAAAGTCCAGAGATGTACTTAAAGGCAAAGTGATTTTCAGAGGCAATTCTGTGACCTGAAGTGTAAATTTCCAATCGAAAAAAAAAAAATCCCCACTACCGCAAAAAAATGTGTAAAGTTGCTCTTGAGCAAGACGCCCTATCAACAAATGCATGCAGTGAGGCAGCCACCACATGTGAATTTGAAGTGTTGATGGAACATGAGCGCGCAGGCCTTTATTTACGGTCCCCTGGATAAATAAAGGCTAATATAAATTGCTGACTTCTATTATAAATACAACTCAGGAATTTAGAGTCCTTGCACCAGTTTCCGTTCAGGCTCGATACCAGTAGTCACACCCTCCCCCTGCAGCAATCTCTCCAAATATCTCCACAAGCTTTATTCAGTGAACTAAATACCACAGGGAAGCATTAATGATGTTTAAAAACTCTAAGTTTCCGGTAACTAACAAACAGAAAAAGCCACTACCTTTTCCTCTTCCTCATCTCTGCAAACCTGCTACTGGGTGCCAGAGGCATTGCATTCATTTGACAGATGCTACTCATAAAAAGTTTATTCAGATTAAAAAAGGAGCAAGAGTTAGATTTCATTTAAAATTGAAAGTATGGTTCCGATGCTTTATCTCTAATTTTAGCATTTTGATGAAAGTTGTTAGTCATACTTACAACCTCATTTTAACCGGTCTGTTTTAAAACAACAGTCAGTTACCTGTATGAACAAATTGTGTTGACTGTTATTGTCTATCAAGGAACACATCATTTTATTAGGAATCCACAGCAGTTAATGATCAGAATTTCTCATTTTTTTACTGTGACCATGGAGCTACCTGACTCACCATTAAGCCCATCTCCTCAGCTTTGTTGGATGTTTCACCAACATCACATTTAGAAACACTTAGAGCATATTTACAGCTTATATTGATTGTTTTTCTCACTGAACACAGGTGTTAATGTACTGTAATGTAATAAGCTCCCAGTGAGCTGCAGCTCAGCTCAATACTGACAAGCTCAGCTCACTTCAGATTACTCCAGGGGTGTGGCCTGACACATTAAGCCCTATTTCTCTTTTTCTTTCGCACTCACACACACACTCACAAATGTGTATGTACACACATCATGTTCATCCTTAGTTGTGCAGCTCAGTCAGCTCCATAACCCCTCTACAGTGTATGTATACAGAGTTTTCCTCAATTCTCAGTTTAGTAGAGTCTGGTTGCATTCAGCTGAGCTCTGCTCTCAGGCCGCCTCTGTTCGGTGACATCAGCCTTCAAGTATGCAGTCCTTCGTGGCTGAGCCAGACGAGCTCGGGTGGCCCCATTCATCTCAAGGTGCTGTCTGCTCTTGTCCTCTATTGCTCTGTCTCTTTTCACTGGCTTACTCACCCTGGGATGAGATGGGTTTGATAAAAGGGAGCAAAGGTGAAAACGCTTACACCCAATAGTTTTGTCTGTCTATTTTTGGATTGTTGTATATCGGTAATCTTTGTGCTTTCAGTTGCAGGATGCGCTCTCTCCTAAATGCACATTGATTACAGAGTGGTTGTGCACAGTCTGTGCAATAATTAACTCTAGCAGTGGTGATTGGAGACCATTTTTGGTTTTGTTTACAGGTTTGGGTGGTGCCTCACATTGTATTAAATTCAATTGTGTTTGAAAATATGATTATATGGAGGTCAAATCAAGATAGATGGTTTTATATCATCTGTTCAAGTTGTCTGTACTCTACAGCTGTGATGACACATCAGTGCTGAAGAAATAGAAAGTAGATGCCATGAAATAGTTGTGCCCCTATAGTGATTTTTTCAAAGAATTGGTAAAATCACAACTTTATACATTAATTTTATATCCAGTGGAGGATTTCCTCATCCTCCATTTTCCATATTAAATTTCCAAATGAGTTAATTATCTGGTTACTCTTCATGAAGTGTTTCTGTTCTCAGTTTGAAAAGTCCTCAGTTCCTCAAGCTTTCAAAGGATTGTTCTTGAATCCTATCTGCAGGTCCTGATTACCTAACTCTTATCAAATGCAAGATGTGAAAAGACAGATTTTACATCTGCAGAGTGTACCGAGGGTCTTCAGTGTTCATTTGCATAGGAATGCGAAGGCTTCAGCAACCAGCTCTTTCTACATCTGACTAATGTCTTCCCCATGTGTATTTTCCTCACATTGAAACCAGACTTTTAAAGTTTTGTCTTGTTTTGTTTGTGTCCCTCAGAATGAAGAGAAGCGTAACCTGAGTTTAGGTGGGCATGTTGGATTTGACAGCCTCCCTGACCAGCTGGTCAGTAAATCGGTCACACAGGGATTTTGTTTTAACATTCTCTGTGTAGGTGAGTAGCAGATAACTGTGTGTTTGCAATGTGTTTGATAAAATGTGTTAAATATTGTGTATAATTCACAACTATTAGAAATGCCATGCAGTAACTAACTGCTGAACATTTTCACCTCAGTCCTTAACATGGTTTATTTTCCTCTAAACAACATGTTTATCTACAACAAAACTTCACTGTTCTGTTGTTTTTTCCTGACATGACAGAAAAGCACAGGCCTCCCACTTGTGTTGCTGCAATAAAAACCTCTTGTCTGAAAGCTGATGAATTACTCCCTGGAGACCAAGTAATTTAACTCTCTGTACTTCCTACCACCCACAGGGGAGACTGGTATCGGCAAGTCAACGTTAATGAACACACTCTTCAATACCATGTTTGAGAACGAAGAGGCAAGCCATTATCAGAATGGCGTGTATCTTAGGCCGCGAACATACGATCTGCAAGAGAGCAACGTCCACCTCAAACTGACGATTGTTGACACTGTCGGCTTTGGTGATCAGATCAACAAAGAGGACAGGTGAGGATGATGAAATGACAGTTGATGATGTGAAGACAGTGATAATTAGATGGTTAATACAGATGTGCAGATAAAAAGTAGTCAAGGTCTTTTGTTTTAAGTATTTAAGTATTATCACAAATTGTGCATAGAATATCAAATGAAAAAAGTTGAGGAAAAAAGCCACCATTTGCCTCAACTTTTTTCATTTGATATTCTATTCTATTATTACACTGTCATGACATCATAAGATTGTTAGGATTGATACATTACTGTATATGCTTCAGTGAGACGTTTTGGCTGGTCGAGGTGTTGCTAATTTTAGACATCTGAAATGTGACAGTGCTTTACTTTAGGATAAACAAGTCAAACAGGTTGGAAACCACTGATTTATTTTAAACAATATGTTGGATTTTATAAGCTATTTTTTGTGTGTTTACTTTAGATCCTGAACTGAAAAATTTAGAGCTACAGCTGTCAGGTAACTTAAGTGGGGAAAAAGTACAATAGTTCACTTTGAGTCCAGGTATTAAGTAACATAAAATTACAGTTCTTAAGCGTAAACAGGTAAGTGCAGTCCTTAAGGAAATGTGTGTAGTTACATTCCACCAGTGACTCATTGACCAGCTTTTGAAACATTTGCTGTTGGTGACACTTTGCAACCATACATACCACAGTTTTAAGCCATGACCTTACACATGTTTTGAGCTGTAAATCACCAAAACAATACTGTCCACTTTGGCCACGGTGAATCTCACCAACAGTGCCATTTAGTGAACCAGGACTGTTTGGTATATTCTGATCAACAGAACTCACTGCACTGTACGATGAGTCAAATTCCATTCACGTGGTACTCGGAGCACATGCGCGCAACACATGCTCCAGAGTGTTTTCCATTTGACTCTTGACTCTTGTAAAGACAGATTTTCCCATCAATCCTTATCCAGACCCTCCTCTCTATTTGCGAGATGACAACACCATAGTTTTGCCCAAATTAGGTCAATGTCGCCCAGGGCTACAAATGAGAGAAACAGACACAAACTAATACAAATCCTGGTTTCCTGCACAGTTTGGGTCTCTCTGTAGGATGGAAATAAGACAAGGTTGGATAGAAAAGAAGAGGAAATAGCTGTTTTTTTCCTCTTTTTTAACATTTAGCTGTGGAATGAAGCATTCTTATTGCAATCTAGCCAGCAAGCAGCACTCTCACGCCCTTTGATAGCAGCTTTCTCTGTAGGCTGCATAAACCAACATGCTGAAGGACAGACCCTGCAGCGGACTGTAAATGCACACTGAGAGAGCTTTGAAAGGTCAGAGTTGGTGCATTCCACAGAGAAGACTGAAGATGGATGGGAGGGAAGAGGACAGATGACTATAAACATGGTGCTAGCAGAGGATGTAGATAGATATTTTTTTTTGACTCATGTCTTACTCTGAGCTACAAAAATGTGGGAAAACTTGCTTTTGAGAATTTAGCAAGATTATCACTGTAGTCTGGTGTTAATGTAAGTGGTTATCAAGGGTGTATGTGAAATGAGGTGGATAACAGGAGAACATGACTAAACATTTTACTAGTATGCTAAAGGGCTAGAGGTTTGATAATCCATCATCAAAACAAATCTGATGCAGAGCAGCAACTTAAGTTTAAAGGCCTTGGAACACTGAGCTGATTGTTCAGCTGTTGGCTAATGTTAGGCCTTTGTGAGCACCTGCCCCCTGGATTTTGCAGTGTGTCAGACTCATTTGGTTCTAGTTGGCTCTTGTTGGCAGAGTTAGCTTGCTGAAGATTCAGTGCAGCTTCCTGATTGGTTGTTCTGTTATGGAAAAACAATCTCAGTAGCTAGTGTTTCACCTCTAGATGACTGGACTGATAAGTTCCTTTAACACGTGAAGGTGGATGGGAAAGAGCCCAACAAGTTTTTTTTTTAAAAAAAAAATCAGAACTTTCATTTAACTCTAGATCTGCTACAGGCTCTTGAAAACTCCATGAGAGTATTGCTGGTGTATCAACTCACACTACACCTGTTAAGAACAATTGACCTTCAAATTTGTACTCTTATAACCTTATGTTAATGAAAAACTGACAATATCCCTCATGAAACACAGGCTTCAGTAGTTAAATGTGTTACAGTACAGGATGTTTTGCTGCCTCTGTGATTTGTTTCAACCAGGCTCCCATAAGCTGAACACAAATTTCATGCAGCACTAAGCTGTACCGCTCTAAGCTGAGATCTTGGCAAAGTATCAGATCTCAGAGTTATTAAAAACATAACTGTCTCGGTTCATTTCCCTGGTGACAACTCAATTTTCTTTTAAATAAATATCTTACAAATGTAAGAACAAAAGGAAGAATATTTATACTTTTACCCACAGACATAAATCCTTACAGTTTCTCCCTGGATGTCTCCACAGTTACAAGCCCATCGTTGACTACATCGACACCCAGTTTGAAAACTATCTCCAGGAGGAGCTGAAGATCAAACGCTCGCTGTTTAACTACCATGACACCAGAATCCACATCTGCCTTTATTTCATCGCCCCGACAGGACATTCTCTCAAGTCCCTGGACCTTGTCACTATGAAAAAACTGGACAGCAAGGTACACACAACAAACGCACAAACACACATCCTCATATATGCTGTGGTCCCCCTCTTTGCACTGAAAGCACATGCACTCCCAGTCCTTTCCCACCGTCCTTTCCCATTGTCTGTGAATAACTTTCAGTGTTGCTGAAATCTGACCTCTTTTTCACTGTGAGCGGCGTGCTTTTTCACTGAGGATCCCTGATCTTTTCAGTTGGGGTGTGGACTCACAGGGCCCCAAAAGAGTAAAAAGAAAAAAAAAACCCCAAACTTTGCAGTGACTGTGTATGCTTCCATTTCAGTGTATAGACTTTCAAAAAAAAGTTTACATGGCATTTCATGGACTGGAGTTATTTGGCAGCTCATGTGGAAAAGGTTTAAGAATTAGACTCTAACAGCTCAGAGATTTGGGAAGACCTACCATATTTTAGTAGTTCCACTCATAAAAGCCAGCATGTTGCATGTTTTTTAGCAACTGAAAATGTTTGATTTAGTCCATCCCTTCTTCTGATTGGCAGTCTATAATAGATGGTGTGATGTGACATATTTTACATATTGACAGGTCAGCTGTACACCAGTCAATATTCCCATTCAAAACCCCATTGATTTGTGGCTCTGTCATTACTCCAGGGCCAGTAGTATTACACAGTTTTGTTGGTCTATGGATCTCTGCTTGCCATACGTTGCATGAGTGCGGCTCAGTGGAGACAATCAATTGGCTTGGCCTTAATTAGACAACTGGAGGGAAAAAAAAATCTCATCACAGCAGCACTCAGAGCCTGAGATAAGGAATAGGGATGAGTAAATTTTTAGTTAGGAAGGACAGGAGTTAGAGAGGGCAAGTAGGAATTTTACGATTTAATGCTTGGCCACTTTGTATTTGGTGATAAGTCACCACTGCAGTTTTCTTTTAGTTTGCTTGGCCATTGTGGTTATTACTGCTTGTACTACCAACCAGATATCTTTGTTTGTTATCCACATGAACATATATGCATTAATATTTACTTTTTCTGTACAAAATAAGGTTCTGTCATATATTTGGCTTAAATAAATTCAGCCTGTTGACATTTTGATTAAATGCTTTTTGAAAACTGCTCAGTGATAAACCCTTCCAAAAACCATTCAGTGGTTTTTGATCCTAAATCTTCATTTCAGAGTGTGGGAAGTGGGAAATTTCAGTAAGGGAAAGGATCCTCAAAACCTTTCTAAGCGCATGTTCATAAAGCCCAGAGGAGAAAGAATGGCGGAGGAACAGGCAGTTCAAATACAGAAGTGAAGATTCGTGTCTTCAACTCTGTGTGTGCTTGTCTGACCTGAGGCTGAGAAGGATTATACTAATGTCTTGGATATCTTGGAGGTCTTAAGCTCAAAACTCTGCATGTATGTCGATGACAAAATGTCATTAATGTCTCTTGGTGAACACGTGGTCTGCGCATTTGCCTGTGTGATCTTAGGCATGTGTATTGTATGCCATCCTGTCACAACACCTCAAGGTGCACTAATCACAATTTTTTGCATCAGTCTATTTAATTTGGAACACCATAAACCCTTTGAAATGTACTGCATACATATTAAAACTCTTAGCAGTGCTGTAGGAATGATTAGTGGCAGCATTAGCTGTGCTCCTGTCCAGTGATGCAACTATAATGAGTCCAAAACAAAGCAGATGGACAGCTTGTGACCAGAACCTTCAAGCTTACCTCTGCCAGCTATCAACGCACTGCTGTGCATCTCTGCCAAATGTCTTCTGATACCATTGAAAACAATGACCGGATACTTGAACCAACTTTCCCTCTCAGGAGACAGTTACTGGTTTTATTAGGACTTCAGAAAAACAAATTTCGTCATCGTTTTGTCACTGTTATTTCACAGTGGACTTCAACCAGGTTTCACAGGTTTTGATGATATTTAAATTCACAATAATAATTTAATATTTTACCTTATTGAATTGTTTAATAACAGTTAATCAAAGTCATGTTAAAGAGGAATAATAGGATAATTTTTGTTTTTCTTATTTCTTGAGGAAACCAGGTAACTGTTTGTTCTGTCCCGGGAGGAAACCTATACAAACAACAGAAAGGACTTTGCATGGAAAGGACCAAGATCCAAATTCAGCACTTTTCTTGCTGTGAGGTGACAGCGCTGACCACTGAGCCTCTGTGCTGTCTTTACCAGCCAACAGAGTGATCAAAAGCTGGCAGCCTACGTTTGCCAACTGTCTCCTGATAGCATCCAAACCACCACAGCATACACAGCCAACACTCTGTACCCACTGCCTTGAGGCAAGACTGAGCTAAATATATTATCGTTGTCCTTAAATATGAAGCATTGAACACTTAACATGAGTTAAATGTTTTTGTTCTCTCCTCAATTAGTGAACCAATACAGATTACCTTACCTAAATCACTGCATCCATTCATATGAACCAAAATCTCTTTCTTGTGAACCCCTACCCCCAACCTCTCTGTTCTGTGGCTGAAAGAGACATTTTGGTTTCTCACAATCCTTTTTCAGTATTGCAAGTGTAAAATAACAGCAATGTTGGCGCTTTTATCCAAAATGATTCACAGAACTGTGAGGATAACAGTGGGTGGCTGCAGTGAACACCACTCTGACCTCAGTAACTCCGTCCTAGCAATGTTTCCACTATGAGAAATGCGATCACTGTTTTTAATGAAAGCAAGGATATGTTGAGTGACCACAGTGTGGATGTGACACTGTTTTGCTTTACAGGCTTGATGGGACTGTTTATGCAGTGGTCTCTCTGTCTTGATGCAGTAAATGTGTTGCAGCAGCTTTTCATTAGCCTTTGCACTTTTAGCAGTTTCATTTCTGTTATATCCGGGCCTAAGGCGGCCACAGGTTAACCACAGAAAGTACTTCAGGTCTCAAAAATAGGACCACAGATGAATTAATGGTCCAACAAATGATCATTTTCATTTGTAATACTAATTTTTTCTTACACTGAGCTGTTTTATTGTTCACCATGTACAATGTCAAAAACACTGCACATATTCCCAGACCCCCAAAAAGCTTCAAGTTTTTGTTGTTATCCATATAATGTCTACAAAACAAAATTTGGATCATCAATTCAATCTCACCAATCCTTTCAGCACTGAAATGAAAGACCAAACACTTTCTGATTACAGTGAAAACATTTCATGACATTAAGATGCATTTCAAGAATAATTCAATGGAGTAAAGTTATGGTCTTCAGTCACAATTTTAATTTCTTTGCTAAATTGTATCCAAGTCAAAACGAGCGTTTCTCTGTGTAAAAAACCTACTTTTATCTGGAAACCAAAGATAAATGAGCAGGGGTATCCTGTCTGCCAGATAGCTCTGTCACAGGAAAACCAGGGAAGCGGACCAGAAACAACTTTTCCCTCAGTTTGTAGACTTTGCTGTCAGGGCTAGACAATGGTGTTTTTCTTGTCTGAATCCCTCCTCCCTACAGAGGAGAGAGTGTGGTTTGCGGTGGATGAAAGCAGGAAGAGAGATTAAAGTCCGAAGGAGGTGTCTTTTGTTTAAAATGAGCAAGTTTTCTTAAATAGGAGGAAATCATAATCAGCTAATTAGCTAATGGATGGATGTAGAGGATGTAGAGGATTTTAGAGGTCATTTGAAAAACAAAGATAAATATTTCCTACTAACCTTTAAAATGTCCCAAAATTTGTACCATAATCAGTCAAATGTACATGGTTTTTATCATGACCTCCAAGGAACATTCAGACTCAGAAAATTATTATATTTTCAGATTATTCTTTCTGGATAGCTTTTATTTTCTCTTCCAAAAAAATGTTTTCCATTATGAGTAGATGGAGAGGCATGTGGTGAAAGAAACAGGTACATGTCGCTGTCCCAAAAGCAGGAATAAGTTAATAGTCTTGTCTGGCTTACTGTTTTGGCCTGCTAATCAGCACAATTGGAGATGATCAATTCTAGTCTGGCTCACCGGATGAAGACAGTGGGCGACTACTTCCCTTCCCTTTTACTGTCTGCATGTAACTATTTTGCAAAGGCACTTATGCTTTATCTTGGCTGCCCAAGGCAATTGTGATTGCTTTAAATAAATAGAAACAAGCCAGTGTGCTTTTTTTCCTTATATCATAATGATAATATGTGCAGGCAGACTTTTCTTCAGTGCTGAAATACCACTTTGGAGATTGGCTGGCTTTGCTGCATCAGCTCAGTCCTTACCCACCAATTTGCAGTAATATGCATCAAAGTTTGCACCCTTTCTTAGAGTCAAGAGTCAGTTGAATCCAAACAACTAGACATAATGCACTTAATTTTGGATTCAGTATGACTTTCTGAGGATATCATCTCCACTACTCATTGTTAATACACAGCCATAAATCCACTGAAAAATGTTAGAAGAAAGGCTTCAGAACTTGCCCTAAGAATTCACCCTTTTTAAACTTTTTTCCAAAGTAATTCAGTGATAGTTGTCTGGAATTCCTAATAGCTAGTTCTCATAATTTACCGCCCAAATTATGAGAGCTTCATTTTTTCACATTATTGAGGCTGAGAATGTATCCACATGGTTTCCATGAGCACTGACACTCTCCAGAATTGATTCATATACAGACATTTGACCTTTTGTAAGTTTAAAACTAAAAGTGCCAAAAATATCAGGCTGTGTGAATTTTTTTTTTTTTTTCTCCAATGAATGGTCTTACATGTGAACTGCTTTTATGTGGTCACAGTATCCATCTGGTGCTCCTAGTTGTTGAGAACAAACACTGAGAACTATTTGGGAATGCTCCTTGGCCAGCTGGGAAAACCCAGTTGTTGGAAATGAACAAATATCACCGACCCCTCCCTCTTCACTGAACATGACAAGACATTCCCATCTGCTTCAGTGGCCATGCAGGGCTGTCGTCAGCACTGGATTGCCATTAGTAAACTTGGTTTGTTAAATAAGGGTTGAAACATTACACTGGCTACCCTGCTGTAAATTAATGATCCAGTAACATATGATGAGCTTGTAATTTGACTCCTAACAAGCTCTGGCTTTGGCTTTGAGGCACACTTTGGGACTGATGAGGTGGTGTATCTGTGGGGATCCTCCTCATCCTCCTGGTTAGCGATATGGGTAATGCACCCGCACACAGTGGAATGCAGGGAAACTGTTTATTTCTGCACATCTGCTGCTGATTGGAGACGGAGCCTAGTTTGTTTACATAATGGCTGTTTGTTTTTATGTCTCTGTCTGCGTTCTGACAGAGCTTATTCAATATACTGTTTGCATATGGTCTCATGAGCGTCCTCTGCCATATTTAGGCCTAGCGATTGTTTTGTTTGTGTTTTTAATAAAGTCTTCAGCTTGTTTAATTCAGCGTAATTCACAGTGTTTGTTTGTGACCTGCGGACAAAGGGAAGTTAATTGCTCTAATCTGCAGTTCACTGAAAACATTATGCTCATTCTCTGTGCATCCTCGCTCATCATATTCAAGCTTGACAGGTACGTTTAGTCCTGTCATGATGATGCATGTCAGACCAGCCTAAACAAGAAGGTTATATAATGAATTCCATGTATATGTGAATACAGTTACAGTCCCTCTTCTCCTTGCCTCTTCCTTCCTCCAGGTCAACATAATTCCAATTATCGCCAAAGCAGACACAATCTCCAAGAGTGAGCTCCATAAGTTCAAGATAAAGATTATGAGTGAGCTGGTGAGCAACGGGGTCCAGATATATCAGTTCCCGACTGATGATGAAACAGTCAGTGAGATCAATGCCTCCATGAACGTAAGTCATGTCACCAGCCTTTCTAACTCTCTACCTTTCCTTGTTTTTTAGCACTGTTTGTGTTTAATGTATATGAAGTCAAACTTAACCTTTTTTTGTTGAATAAAAGAAAATATAAATGTGTTCACATGCACAGAAGAATGTGTTGTAATAAAAATGATATCCTTATCCTTTAGGCCTTTGACCCTTCTGTGTTTCACTGACTTGTAACTCTCTATCTTTAGCAGCTCATGTGTTACACATCTGGAAACAGCAGCATATGTTTCACACCATTTTAGGAGTTTTAAATCGTGCAGAAAAATAATATGTTTTCTTAATGAGATATTTGACTTCATGCAAGGAAAAGCACTACAAATATTTGCAAATATCAGCTGACCCCAGGCATATGCATAGACATACAGTTAATGCAGATACTTTTCAGTTTTGCACCAAATCATATGAGAACATGTTCTGTATGATTCCACCAGATCCCCATTACTCAGTTCTTTAAAAATAATTAAAAATAATTTGTGAAGTTAATGGCAGCACATGCCAGCTTTTTAGCACTACTGAAAAATGAATGTGCCTGTAGCAAAATATATATACATCTATTGACTTTTAATTAGTATTCTCAGTTCTACAATGGGGGATGATGTACAATTGTGCTGTGCTCAAACACACACCCACACATGAACAAATGCAAAGTAAATTCTCCGTTGCATAAATAAGACTGCGTTCGGTTCTCCCTGGCACAGTCATTGTACAGTATCCCCATCTATTCATAGTCGGTTACACAAGCGCCCACACTCACCAGCTTGTTCCTCTGAGCTGCAACCAGCCAGCTGGTTTTAACTCTCCACCTAATTTTTGAGGTCGCGTATCTGGCATGTTTTTCCCCATAATGCCTTGCTGTGGAACCTAACGAGGCGTAGTAACTCTGAGATCAACAGGAAAGTGTGCGTGTGTGTTTAATCACTTCAATAAAATAGGCCCCTCAGCCCCAACTGAGCCACATATTAAACTTAAAAGAGAGGTCTGGTGCAGCTTATACATGGTTACACTTGTCTCTGGTGTGGTCTGGTTGTGGAAGATAAGAGAGAGGAAAGCCAATGTTATACAAGTTTTATTTGAAATTAAGCACTCGATTTCCATTCATCCTGTTTGTTTTGTTATTTGTACATCGCATGTTTGTGTCTTGTAAAACTTTAAAAATGGTCGCTGTGGGATAAGGAAAGTATATTAAAAAAAATCTTAAGAAAATTGTGACCCAAAAGAGAGATGGAGCTGAAACTCAGCCCCCTGCTGATGGTTCCTGTTACACTTGTGACCTCTTGACCTTTTTAACACTCAGTCCTCTATTCTGTGCAGGCTCATCTGCCGTTTGCTGTTGTTGGGAGCGTGGAAGAGGTCAAAGTGGGGAACAAAACCGTGAGGGCCAGACAGTACCCCTGGGGTGTCGTGCAAGGTGAGAACCATCCGCAAGCAAGTAAAGGGGTTGTGTGCGTGTGTGTGTGTGTGTGTGTAAGTATTTGTGTTTCTCAAACAAACACAACATTGAGTGCATGGAGGGGTCAGAATTTAAGAGCTCTCAGGCGGACTGAAGCTGGATTTCTGACTTGGAAAGCTGAGAGAACCTCACCAACCCGGACCACACAATCCGACATGATTACTCTGCTTTTTAACAGTAGTGGAAGTTAGAGTAATATACTGTTTGTTTGCAGTTCTGTTTTATTTGTGTCTCATTAAATCAGTCGCACTCACAGCAGTGTCCTGCTTCTACCTGAGGACATTTTTCCCACTGTAAACAGAAGTTGCCTGTATCATTGTCCTTGCAAGATATGTGGAAAAGCAAGGCACGATATGCAAATACAGAACCAAGAGATTTGTCATGCTTTTACCCCTTACAGATCTGATAGGGCTGCTTTGTTTGTTTATCCACTGGCTGCTGGCTGGTGGTTATGTTGGGTTACGGGTATTAGATAGGTAAATAAGGCGGAGTGTTACATGTGGGATAGAAGTGCTATATCATGATATATCATCTTAACACATCAAAACACTAAGTCAGTTCTTGAACCACGGTGCGTAGTTTTATTGTGTGGTGAATAAACCTGAAAAGGATCAGAGGCGAATAATTTTTTAAGGAAGTGCATGACATGAGTTTATTAATCAAGCAAATAACCACTAATGAAAACAGCACTTAGCTGCAGCCTTTGTATAAACCTTGTAAAGATTTATTAAACACCTTTCAAATCTGCACAGAAGCGCACATGCATCAGTATCAGGGAATTTTCAAAAATTAACTTTCATGTATGCTGCCTGTGTCATTTTGGTCAGGCTAATGTCATCTTAGTTACATTTCCCTTAACTGTCTCTTCAGAGATGCAAAGTAAAATCTTATAAGTCTTCATCAGTTTAAAAAAACAGTGGATGATGTATTTCATAACACAAGCTGCTTATTTTGATGATTTTCACTTTTGCTCAAGGAGAAATGACACATAATATAACTCAGCTAGATGTCAGTCAGTTCCCATTGTAAAAGCTGTTTTCCTGCTCATGGCGGAGTGTCATGCGCATCCCACAGTTTGCCTGTTTATTTATATTCTCCCTTTTAATGCAGAGTGCCCTCCGCAGCTGCGAGTGTGACTTCATGCAGAGTGACAGTGCGAAATGAAGGGCGAGTGGGTAGACATTTTTCTTGGGGTATTGCCAGTGTGTTTCTGTGTGTGCTTATGTTGGTGCTGCCTTTTTTCCTGTTTCTTCTTCTTCTTCTTTTATCATCGTCATCATCATCATTAGATGTCACATCTCTCTCTCTCTCTCTCTTTTTCTCGACCTCAGCCCTAAACCTCAACCCTCAACCCATCCGGTCTGAGCAGACGGCTGCCCACCATAGAGCCTGGTTTTGTTAGAGTTTTCTGCCTGTTTAAAGAAAGTTTTCCTTCGCCACTGTTGCCAAGTGCTTGCTATAGAGACAAGAGTGTGGTCTAAAACCCGCTCTTTATGAAAAGCAACTTGAGACAACTTATGTTGTGATTTTGTGCTATATAAATCAAGAATTGTATGGTGTTATACAATTTTTTTTTTTTTTTACGTGTCTGTACTGTACTTCTCTCTGCTTCTGTGTATGTGGGAATACATATGTATGTTTACACGCTTTGACCACAGAGACTTCACTTACTGTGTCAGGGATCTTGGGATCTTCTTTTTCCCAAAGCTTATTCCCCCCCGTGCCTTGTCAATTAGAGTAAACATTTTAATTTAATAATGTCACGCAGAGTTGTGCTGTGAGAATATTACCACTCGAATGGGAATTATACTCTCAGGGAAGCACTCTCTCTCTCTCATTCCCTTCATCCTCCCAGCTCTTTCTCTTCCTTCCTTCCTTGCTTTATTGCTATGTGTCCTCACCCTTTCTTCCTTCCCTCTCTCCATTATCCACTGGCCATTCTCATTCCCCAACCCTCTGAGGGACAGGCTATGGTTATTTATAAAGCCTGCTTCTTGTCTCCTGGGGATGAATTCCATAAGACTCCATCAGTCACCGTGAAGCTATAGTCCAGTCCAGTAACAGGCAGGATAATGCTGTCTGCAGTAAGTTATCTCGCCTTCAGTGTAAGCTCATTTCTTTTGGATTTGTCTTCGTCAGAATAGATTTATTTCTTGGTCCTTAGTAATTGAGATCCATAAAATCACAATATTTGACTTTAATGTTAAAAAGTTGTCTCACTTCTTAAAGTGAATACAGGATTGAAACCAGATGTCAATATATAATATCGAGTTGCATCTCTGCCATGAAAACAGCATCAAAAAATTTGTTTACCCCAGTAAACATTAGAGAAAGAAAAAACTGAAGATGTGGTTGTAAACAACAAATGATGCAATGTGAGGAAATAATTTTTACTGTATTTTATCTATTGTTGATCTTTCTTTTTCCAAAACTCTGGACTGATGGGATGTAATACAAGCAGACTACTTTACTTTTAGTCAGACCAGCTTGCAAACTGATGGCTCATCATTCCTACAACACACTTTGTCACAGTATCTGAGGACAGGGACAGAGGAGGACAGAAGCGTCAGTGTTTTACTACACTTGGCCGGCTGAAAGGAGGCCTGTGTCAGTGGAAACAGTTTGTAGATGCCAGATGTCATATAGATCGGTTATGGTAACCTCTCGAAGAGCCATGGGAAATTTCCATGGACTTGAGGGAAGACAGAGGGAGGACTGTCCACCGATAAAGAGAGTAATTGAACAGGCTCAGTGTGTGTATGTGAGTGTGTTTATCTCCCCTCAGGATCTTGATGCTCTGTTATCTCTGAACTCCAGACATCTGTGACATGTAGCAGACCCCTGGTATTTCTTCCCCACAAGCTACTGTGTGTTTGTGCAACTGTGCACAGGCACACATCAGTGGGTGTTTGTACCTGAGCATAGATGTTACAAGTCACTGACTTTTGCATTTGATCCTCAGTTGTTGTCTGTATTTTCCTATGATACGATTTTTTTTGTAATGCCAATTTAGTGCATTTTAACACATTAAACTAAGATGGTGAACCTTCTAAATAGTGTACCTGCTAAAATATCAGCCTCTCAGTGTAAATTTTGCTTATATCTTACACAAACTAGCAGATATAGTGAGGTTATTCACCATGTAGCTGTAGATTGACTGCTATCACATAGATGGGACTTTTTTCTACCACTCAAAATACACTCAGTCTTGCCAAAAATCAAAAGAACAGATGATCACCGCAAGGCACATGAATCATTTTAAATGTTCGGTGAAATGACCAGTCTGTCTCTAAGATAGTGTTTCTCTGTATTTTCATTTTACACATTTATCTGTTCTCATTAATTTTTGAATTCTGCAGATTTATTTGCAACCATTCTTCTGCTCTCCTTCATCCTTTTTATTTGTACTTTTTGGTTCTCATGCTGACGTATGCTTGCATGACTCTGTGTCTGTGCATGTGTGTGAGTGTCTGCAGAGCTCTGTGCTTGGATATCTTGAGGGCTCAGTGCTGCAGTCAGTCAGCGGATCTGTCCTCGTTCAGCCCGCAGTGGGGGTCCAGCAGCACAGAGCGACTATAAGATGCCAAATGAACAGGCACTTTCAGTAGCCTGGATGCAGCCCCAGAGAACAGCTCATGTCTGTTTTTAAGTCGTATATTCCAGCTAATGATGTGTGGTCAGACAGCAAATCTGTGCAGAAATACGAGTAAGTGATTCAGACAGCTGTGTCACCGCAACTACTTTGAGGTCCAACAGTGTTAAAGTATAGGAGATGTAGTTAGTCCTTATGCACTTGCTTTTCCCAGTTGAATGAAGGAAAGTCTGAGATCTTTGGTTTGTTCAGCCAGTTATAACTTTAAGGCTTCATTGTTTTGATGCTATATTGTGTTTTCTTGCATCATGAGCTGCAGGCTGCTTTCCCAGACACGTGCAAACTGATGGCTTGCACGTGCACTTGATTGCACACTCCAGAGCTGAGACGACAGAAAAGCTCTTTGTAGCATCTTTTTGAAGGCCTTAACAGGTTGATCACATTAACTGACCACAAGGGGAAAGTTATTTTTTCCCTCTGACAACACATGCACATTTTAATGAGTCATTCTAGATCTTCCTTAATAAGCTGGCTTAGGTATCAAGTTATACACTGGACCAGGCTTTTAGTACTTTGCATTTTTGGAGGAGGTTGAAGGTATAAAACAATTTAAAGTTTTCCAAGTTTCCACATAGACTGTGAAGAGTTATAAAATATGTAAATGGAGAGAAAAAGCCCTGTCAAGAATGGAAAACTTTATTTCCATTTTAAAGGAGGAGTGATTTTTCTTGATGAGAACTGTAGAAGAAAGCCAGGGGAAAAGATTGTGTTTCGCTGGGTATCTGCAGGTCTGGAAAAACTCTTAAAAGCATTGAAACCAGTTTCCTTACAAATAAAAAATAAATAAATATAATAAATAAATAAAATATATAAACTTACAAGGTATTAAAAAGTATTAAAAAAGATTAAAATTTGCAAAAGCCGCCTTGCCTGCCATAAACTGTAGATGTAGACACAGGATGTAGACTGCTGGCATAAGCCTGCCATTGGGCGGCATCGGTGCACACACATGCCATATGCGTGACAGACCACCTCTGAATGTATCGTGAGCTATCTGATATCAGGATGCATTTGTTGCATTCATACCTTCAGATAAAGCATGCATGCTTGAGATCAGGTCACCTAGGATGAATGTTAATGTGCACAGCCTTATAGATTCACAGTAAAGATGTGTTTGGTCCACATTCAGGCACCCCTGCCCACTTGCTCCTCCCATGTTAACCTTTGTTCTGGCCTTGAACAACACCAAAATCAACGTTTTTATTTCCTGTAAAGCCCATAATGTCGCGATGGAGTAAACGAGGTGACCTTTGAGTAAAAAGGGCCTCATCAGAATGGAAATGACGCCCAGGGCAGATCCCCCCCTTCCCTCTGCTGTCAGTCTGTCAGGCAGGAAACACTTCCTGCCCTTTCCCCTCCATGAATTCATTCAACTGTGAGAGTCACTCAGTCATGAACTGAAGTGAAGTTGTTAAAGTCGTTCTCGTTGAAACAACGAACACAAAAAGTGCAGAATGTCTCTAATATATCAGCTCCTGCCTGATGGTGAAATGTGATAGATTTAGTATAACTTAATGATGCCAGATGTGATTCATCCAGTGTGTTTTATGCAGACTACTTCACATTCCTAAAGAGATGTGGTATGATTTCCTGCTTTAGAGAGAAAAAGAGAGGAAGGGAGAGAAACAGCGTGACAGATGGGGTGTTAAAATAGGTTGGAAGCATTGAAAAACAGCCAAGCACAGAATCAAAGAAAGAAGATAAGCCGCAGAATTTGAAATAATGCTTAAATTCACATTTGTAGCTCTGACACTGGCTCATCAACACACCCATAACCAAATCTTCTATCTGGTTTGTGTTTTCCCCTCAGTTGAGAACGAGAGTCACTGCGACTTCGTAAAACTCAGAGAGATGCTGATCAGGGTCAACATGGAGGATCTAAGAGAGCAGACCCATGCCCGCCACTATGAACTGTACCGACGCTGCAAGCTGGAGGAGATGGGATTCAAAGATACAGATCCGGACAGCCAGCCATTCAGGTAGAGCACAAGAGAGAGAGAGAGAGTGTACCCTGAGAGTAAAAAACACACATTCATGTATTTACAAAATCCAAAACCACAGAGATACTCAAGTGTCAACAGCAAAGAAAGACTCCATTGTTTAGAGAAAACACCCAATCTTTTATACATATCTTCACTGTCCTCCACTCTGTTTTTTCTTCTTTCCAGCCTTCAGGAGACATATGAGGCAAAGAGGAAGGAATTCTTGGGTGACCTGCAGCGTAAAGAGGAAGAAATGCGACAAATGTTTGTCAACAAAGTAAAAGAGACGGAAGCAGAGCTAAAAGAAAAGGAGAGAGAGGTGAGTCTCAAGTGAGGTTACAGTTAGCGATGCAGTATGTTTGATCCTAAATGATCACTGTGTGCACAAAACACCACAAATTCAGAGATGCTTCTTAAAAGCTGTGACCTCAGACAGAAGGTCAGAATTTGTGCCTTCAGTAGCTCTGCTTTTACAATTGCTATTGAGTATTTAAAAAAAAAAACACAAGACACCAGGCACAGCACTACAATACTGCATAATTTCAGTCAACACAATCAGTATAAGTACATGACAGACAATGCATGACCAGTTGTCCTCTTTGATGAATCAAGTTGTAGTGGATGCAAGGAACTCTGTCACATACCATCCATTGTTTTTTAAAGTTTCTTTTCATTTCACCAGTGAAAATATGCAAAACTATCAGCAAGTACGACTAGTAAAACTGGTAACGATAGTCTGCACTCAAACAATGTGCTCCTACTGTCTCTTTCTAAGGTTTAAAAAAACAAACAGATCTTAAAGATGTCTGCCCCTGCAGCCTGGAAACACTTGCAGATAGACTTACAGCTGGACAGGCTGATCCCATTTAAGGCTTTAAAAATGTAGTAAAGGGTTTTGTGGCAAGTAGAATTGAAATTTTATAATAGCTTCCATAGCTAACTCCACTCCTCCTGTTGGTTTATGGGCAAATTATTTGTAAGATGAAACTATATGCTTTCTTTTTGTGTTTTTTATTGCTTTGGATGACTGTAGCAAGCTTTGTTTCATGTGCTTATAGTTATTTAAACATTATACTGATGCTATTTTTCCCATGAATTGTGAAAAGAGATTTTTGCAATCTTAATGGAACCTTCCTGGTTAAATAAAGATAAATTTAAAAAAAAGGAGCATTTTCCCCGTGGATTGCACTAAACAGGGAGGTGTTTCTATTAAATAGCCCACCCTCCTTGATTTAAATGGAGTGGATAAAATAACAGAAACACCTGTCAATATTACACAATGAAATATAAAAAGCACCACAAAATACAGGCCTCAAAATGGTCATAAAGATAATAATGCAGTTAAATCAAAGCGTTAAAAACTGCAGCTGCAGGCCTGAAAACACAACAGTCATCCAAAATCCACTAAAAGGCTCCATAGAACTGAAGCAGAGGCAGAGTTAGGTGAAAATTCAGTTACATGGTTTGTCATTATTTGATACCACTTTTACATTTCATTTCTAATCAAATCTTTGTCTAATATAAGTAACATTGATCAATGATAAATCAAATTTTGAAAGAGTAATCATCTTAACTGTTCCAACTTCTGACTATTCCCTACTTTACCTGTCTGTCCTCACATCTCCTGTCTCTCCCCTTTGTCCCCATCCTGTCTTTCCATAACCATCCTCACCTCCTCCCTCTCAGCTGCATGACAAGTTTGAGCAGCTGAAGCGGATGCATCAGGAGGAGAAGAGGAAGGTGGAGGAGAAACGGAGAGACCTGGAGGAGGAGATGAACGCCTTCAACAGGAAGAAGGTGGCAGCCGAATCGCTCTCCTTATCTCAGCCCCTCAAGAAAGACAAGGACAAGAAAAAGTAAGCCAAATCCCTCCTTTCTATCATTCACCAGCCTCATCCTTCTCTCCACAGCTGGAATTTGCTTTTTTCAACCCTGCTGCTTTTCCTTAACTAATCCTGTTGTCTTTTCTTTCTGTGCCTCAAATCTTGAAATGATTTCCTGTTTTCTTTTCTAGCTTCTCTTGCTTCTTTATCCTCTCTCATTTTGCTCTCTAACCCTGTTACAAGCCTTAAAGCATTAGATACACATTCTGCTGTGTTACATCAGTGAGCAGTCGTTGACCTGTCGCCAGCACACATGAGTTTCTGCTATTATAAAAGCCTGGCATTTGCGAGGGAAACTTCCTCCCCCATTTGTCCTGCCTTAGCTTAACGTTTCCTGTCCTTTCACTCTTTTCTTTTGCCTCACTCTAATCATTCAGAATATTTAGGGAGGAGCCTCAGAGCTCATTGCAGAGGCAATCGAAGGCTTGGCTTATAAATAGATGAGGCAGAATACAGCTCACATAGAGCACAGATGATTTTCAATAAAGGCAAGCTGAAGGCACACAAAAACACACACACACACAAGTATAACTACAGTACAGGCTTTTCATGTATCATTATGTTTATTTCACTGCACTGCAGACTGTTTTCGAGTGCATAAATTTCTATATTAACAGACACACAATTCCAGTGATTCCAATGAACACTTTACAGTGTGCATTATGATGCATGGCCTTCTTGTAAAAAACACACTTGTTATTGTGCAGTGACACTGTTTATAGTGGTAAGGAGTAATAGGTGGTGAAATTCCTTGAATGCAACTTTAAGAAACCTTCAGATTCTCTTGGTTTTGATAAAGCAACATTGCACATTATGTGCAAATTTCTTGGATAAAATTAAAACACTGACTGCAGGCCAGGGCTCATCACCACACGTCAGTTATCAATTATCAATACTAATGTGCTTTTAGCTGAATGGATGCCATCCATGCAGCCAGGGTTCAAACTTACAGCAAGTGGGTGTAATGTCAAGGTGTTTTTGTAGCTGATTTATGCTGTAGTTTTCTGTAGCCAACTCTTAAACTTAGATGTTGGAGATCCTTTCACCATTAAGGAAAAAATACTCTTTAGTAAAGGAGACTACTGTAAACTTACAGTTATTATGTATCACAATTTAAGTTTTTAAGACTCTTCAAGTTAATATTGCATCCTCACTGAAAATAACTGGAGCTAATGTCTCTCTGGTTGGAAATGATCTGACAATGCATGCAAAGCTTTGAACAAATGATTTGCATTTACGTGAACTGTGCATGACTTGTAGTTAATGTAGACCCAGTCATATCTGAGGCTTGAAATCTGATCATTTATGGAAGACATGTGGCTCCATCTTGTGGCTGCTCGCACACTCTGCTGTCAGTGCTGCTCGAGGAATCTAATCTTCCATTTTGTGGTTTTATGATTCTTAGTTTTGCTTTTTATGTGATTAATTTAGGCCCTAAAGTTATACATATTGACACATTTAGGAAAACAAGTTGATATTAAAATTTATTCCAGATAAAATGCAGCATCTCAGAGGATGAATTTAGGAGTGAAAAATAAATTGAAGAGTAGAGTCCCCCCCGCTGACAAGTTTACTACATCATAATCATTGTAGTTGTGATAGATCACTGTTGTTTTCACAAACACTAAGCAACAGTATTTGTTGTAACTGCAGCACCTCTTTGCTTCAATAGTACATTATAAGTTGTCTGTAGAGTCCGAATCTTTATAAATAGTTCATTATTTTCATTAAGTATTGTTTATTCATTCAATTTATTTTCTTTATTGTTTTTGTCATTGTTTTTCAGTTGATTTATGGGCGCTGTATTCCCTCCCACACACGACCATGGATTTGTCTTCCATCACCATTGCAACGACAACACCTGTTTTTTTTATTTTATTTTGTTGATTGTTTTCATTTTTGTTTTGTGACATTCCATCTTGACATTGTGCACATGGACCAAAGACACTGAGGATGATGATGATGAAGCCTAAGGGGAGAATAAAAGAGTGAAAGATGGTGAGAGATAATGAGTAAAAATGTTCACTTGCCAACAGTGACCATCTCATTTATTCAGGATCTTTCATTCTCTGTTTCTTTTTTTGGACACTTTTTTTTTTTTATATATATATATATGCATTTTGTTTTTCTATGTTGTGTTTAAAGATTTTCTGGGTTTTTTTTGTGTGTGTGTTTTTTTGCCATCAACTATTCACTCACAAAGGAGAGGTTCAAAGCCTACGAAACTTCTGGGTACTACAGTGTAACACAGGTGGCAAGTCATTTACAACAGTTCAAGATGTTTTCTTAAAAAATTATGGTGATTGATTTAACAGGACTGACATTGAAGTTACTGATTGAAGAGATCTTTGAAATCAAAACTTTCCCAAAGTTTTTTTTAAAATACCTGAGCTGTTTAAAATGTCATACAGGTGTGATGTGTTTGCTAAAGGGTAATTTCTATATTTTTAAACCTGGGTTCTATTTTTACATATTTTGGGGTCTAGTAGACTAATAGGTTCAGAGGGTTTATGTTCATTAAATTTAGACTAAAGCTTTGAAATATTAAAGTAAAACAATACAAAGCCAACTAACAGATGGGGGCAGCAGTAGACCAGCATCTCTTGTTCTGTGAGAGAAAATTAGTGTTTTTGTCAGTTGAGTCTTGGCTTGAGTAGAACAATATGGCAGCTGTTTGTGCTGAAACCAAAAGCATTTTACTCTTTAGCAAAAAGATCAGTCTCCATAGAGTTCCTTTCCATAATGTTTTTAGATGCTATTTGCTATTTGCCTCAAAGACTTGCACTGCAGCCATAAAAGCCCAAATTGCAGATGTATGTTGAGGTGACGTACTGGATCAACAGCAAAACTTTTTTAATATTTTTGTACTTTTAGACCTCCAAAATATGTAAAATAGGGCTCGTGTTTAAAAATAGCATAAATTTAATGTTAAATAGACTGCATTTATGGAGCGCTTTCTAGTCTATTGACCACTCAAAGTGATTTACAATACATGTAAACATTCACTCATTCACACACACATTTATACAGTAAACTTAGGGGCTTTCAATACAAAATGCAAACCCCCTCATCAGGGAGAGACACACACAAACTCACACACATTTTTGGATTCAGTAACTTGCGTACAGATGCTAGACATGCAGGCTTGAGGAGCTGGGGATCAAACCAACGACCTACAAGTAGACGACCCGCTCTACATCCTGAGTCATAGCTGCCTGAGTTACCCTTTAACCATTTTATAATCTTGACCATTTAGATTTAGTACATTTCACTCTAGAATGAATCCCTATATCAAATGAGCCCAAATAATACATTTAAACAAGCAATAAAACTGAGTACCTGTATACTGTATATATCTCTGCATATACATAGGTACTGACAACTTTAAACTTAGTCTTAAAACTTATGCAATATTCTGGTGCTGTTTCATATTAACTCAGTTAATGTATGTGAATATTTTCTAGAGCTTACCCAGCTTAATATGCAAAAAATGTACTAGTTTTTTGAATATGATATTATTGTAAGACGCACATATGACTGTGTACTTTGTCCATAAGTGATGTAACTTTATTGTAAAACCATGAGTGATCGTCTTGATGTGAGTGTTGTGACAGTGGACACAACATAAAGCCAGTAAACAAAATATGTACAAACACACACACACACAGGATTCAGGAAAACATACAAGCCTCCGCTCGCAGTAGAAGAGTTTCCACTCAGAGATGGAGAGAGAAGAACAGCTGTATTTACTGTCTGTCGTTGGAAATAAATGCAAACCCCCTCCCGACTTTGATGTCTCTCTCTCTGCCATGATTTGTTTGACGATATTCATCCGGGAGGGAGATGAAAGTAAAAGACAGGCAGGTGAAGATGCTCTTTCCCTCACACACATACACACACACACACACACACGCAGAGGTTTACAGCCTCAACTGTAACCCAAACAGCTGTCAGCTTGAGATGCAGTGTTTCCTGTTTAGTGATCCCCAACTGAAGAGCTGAGACATGTTTACTCAGTCTGCACACAATCCTGCCTGCTGCCACGACCGGGCTGCTGACCTCAGCTGAGCGTGCGTGGGTTGCATTTCAGCTCTCAAAAACAGGTTCCTCACTTTATGCTCTTTTCAGCCTTTTCTCATTCTGTTTTTATAAAACAATGATCAAATAGCTGAAAGTGTTGATTGGATAATTTAGGATGTGTAGGAGTTTCCATTCAGGGACAAGCTAATTTTGTAATGCTTGCTCATTTAAACACTGAGAACTATCTTTAGATAATTGTTTAATTTTTACATTTATATGTGCCTTATATCTTTATTGTTATATTATAGAATATTTTCTATTAGGTCTTCATGTAACAGTTGTTTTTAATGTTCAAATTGCCAATTATTTTTTCAGGTTTAGGTCTAGGGTTTAGGATCTAGTGACATCTAGTGATGAAGTTGCAGGTTGCACTCGACTGGATGTTCCTCTATCACCCTCCCCTTTCAAGAGTGCAGGAGAACCTTCAGCGGCTGTGAAACTCCCAAAATGCGAAAAGCCATTCTTATGAATATTGCATGAAATTTCTGCCATATTCTACAAATCGATCTCCCTGAATCCTACACACCGGACCTTTTAATCCATTAATCGCTTTGTCAGTATAACAATTAACAGCCAAAGTGCCCATCATTCTTTCTTAGAGCTCATAGTGACTTCCTTAACCAGTTTAAGTTTCTTTATCATCATTTCCTGTATCATGTTTGTTTAACAACATAGAGTGTGTGAGTGAGATTCAGTGGAAACAGAAGGAACAGTATGGAGATCTTCCCATGGTAATGATTCTGTTTACTGTCAAGGTCCTGCCAGCACTATTATTATTCTGTCCACCACCTGCAGGGCTCACTGGATCTCATCCAGCAGTGCAATCTGTTCAGAGCTCCCTGTTCTCTCTATCTTTCAGTACAACACGCTCTGTTTACAAATCTGAGTGATAATGGCTCCCTGACATTCTGTTCAACATACAGGACAACATGGAGGTGCACCATGAGTGTGTGGTTTCTTCAAGGCTGATTTGAGTCAAACCTTTTCAGAGGTTAACTTGAGGATTTAGGAAATTTTGAGACAAAGGCTGAGATGTTGCCAGGTCTTTGCTGACCACACATCAGTGCATCAACCATCAAATTGCTGACTGGATAGACATCGAATGCCAGTCCGGAAATTATGAAATCTTATTCCCTCTTGCAAAAGATGGAAAATTAAATGTTAGGAATGATGAGATCGGAAAAGCTCAAAATAAGTTAAATTTTGAATCGAACGTTCAATTAATTATGATTAAATTAAGTCATTATTTCAATTTTGACTTCCCAATAATTTTAAGTGATGTTTTCTGGGTATCTGAGCTATAACTATGTTATATTATCCACAATGGTGTCCTTGAAGACTCCAAATTGACAAAGTAGCATCAAGGAATATATCTATCATGTTAACGTAATTGTATCTGTGTAAGAATGCAAAGCACAAAAAAATGGACTTCTGTAGTTTGCTTGAGGACACTTTGTCACAAGAAGATAAGATATAAATGTGTTTAAACTTCACCTTCTCATATCTTCTCCACTGACGCAACAGTAAACCTTCAAATCACCACAAAGCTTCTCAAAACTGATAGAAACCAGACATTGACACTTCACACTTTCACTCATAGCTTTATTTCTGTGTTTGATCAGATGATAGGATATAGCTGCCTCAGTAAATGGAAGAATATGAAAAAATACAACCTTCATGGGTCACTGGTGAAGCATCCTGCTGAACTGGATGAATCAAAAAAGACTTAACAGTTGAGAAAACAGACAGTAACCAGTTCACATTACAGATATCAGTACTGATGTTCCTCTGAATACAGTAAAAACAAAAATATATTCAGTCGTTTAAAGTCAAAGAATAAAGATCAAAGTCTGGAGGCTGTTTGGAAGCTGTATGTTCATGTATCAGCCAACATCAAATACAGTTTAAACTAAAACATTATATTTAGTCACTGTTTCAGTTTACATGCCATCATCATGACAAAACTGACAACAGCTGTGACAAAACTAGGAGGTACTTTGAAAATAAAACAGGATGCACTTCTCCCAGTACTTTAACAATAATGTGACATTATTCAGGGTATGATTATTGGTGCTCTCATACAGTATGTAATTAAAAAGATATTAAAAGACTTAAAGGAGAATATTGCTGCTGGATCACCAATCTGGTATTCACATAATGTCAAAATCATTTTATTTATCCTTATTCTGCTCTAGTGTCTGAACTAACTGCCCAGAGGTGCTCTTGTTTGATATGTAACAACAGCTGCATAACAAGCATTAATGAAATCAAAAACATTTGCAGCATTTAGTAAAGAAATTAAAGCTCTTTTATGTAAAATGTTGTAATTAACTGGTGAATAAACTTAACAAAGAACAAACATCTTTAGTACAAGTAAGTAGGAGATTAAAAATAATAATAAAAAAGGTTGTGAAAAAATATAATTATTTGCATAAAAAAAAAAAAAGCTTGTCTTAATCTCAAAGTGCTATGTTGGGTTACCTGGGGAACCTGAGCACCAAGATACCACAAACAAAATCAGGATCCACTCTCAAACAAAACAAAAGCCATTTTTTGGCCCCAACCACACTCATAAAAACACACAAACATCTGCCCATCCTTTAACCTCTGATTTGTTAAGCAAAACCATTTGTGGTGGGTGTGAAGGACAGGAAGCTTAAAAAGTAGAAAACAAAATCTGACAATAATAATAAGTAGAGAACTTGATTGGACCAATATCTCTGCACCACAGAGGAAGATTTAAATTTCACTTCATTCAATCTCAAAAATTACCCCCCATTTCTGCTCAGCTGCCAGACTGTCAACACACAGAACAAGTTATAGAAACAGAATTTGTGTTTAAAGGAGCAGTTCATCCAAAAATGAAATTTCAGTCATTATCTGCTCATGCCAGCGAAAATTTGTTTGAGTTTTCCTCATTGACCAAATATTTCTAAAGCTGCAAAACAGCATTAGAACATTGTCTTAAAAAAACAGAAGAAGCTGGGGGCTTTAAAAATGTAAAAAAAAAAAAGAAAAAAAAGAAAACAAAAAATGGCTCAGTACAGCGTGTCGGCATTATCCCATAAGTCCCTGGAAGCCCCAAGATCCCAAATTAATTTGAAAGTTTTTTACATCCTTTTTAAGCCCAAATCATTACTGTAGCTGCTAAGTTAAAGTGCTAGCATACACCTCGTATAAAAACAGGTGCACAAGTACGAGGTGGATAATGACTGAGTTTTGGTTCGGGAGTGATCTGTCCCTTTAACTGGAACAATGATCCATACACACCTCCAGATTTACGTTTGAGTGTGACAAGTGTGCAGAAATGAGTGAATCTATATTTAAATCTGACCCCTGGCAGGACATGGAGCCCAGGTTTTTTTTGCCTTTTTCTGAATGTTTTAAACTAAATCCCTAAATGTTTTGGAAGGTGAGAAACATCTGGTGCCCAATTTTAGTATTCATAACATCTGGGAGCTCTGTCTGCTTGAAAGAGGTGGACGGTGACTTGTCTCACTAATTGACCGCCGGGTGCAGCGGCGGACAGGGGGAGACATTTTTCTGCAAAACCACCTCATCTTTTCCCTCTGGCCCTGGAGTCTCCTCCTTATACAAACACCTAAAACCATCGTAATAGTCGTCACTGTCCCCTTGCTCTCTGCTGCCGCCCTGCCCCCTTCTGGCCTGTCTTGGGCGCTGTGTGGGGCTCCAGGTTTGCTCCTCATCTTGGATCTGAGCGCTGTCGAAGATGTAGACAGCGTTGGCTGGCAGGGAGAACTCCAGGCTGTGTAGGTACTCGTCCACCATTTCTTTGCAGTGGATAAACTCGCCACTGTCCACCTGCGAGAACAGAGACATCAAAATAAGCCAAATGCTGCGAGTTGGAACTCCATCCATCCACAGTTTATCCTTAAGATGAATAAAGAAGTATCTCTGAAATGATCATCGTGTGGTCACCTCTTTCAGCAACTTACTTCTGACTTGGACATTCCTGTTTTGCAATTTCTTGTAGTATACTGAACAACATATAGTGGTGATTCTATTATATCTGGCTTTGATATTGAAGGAGAAGCCTGTTCGTTGCTCTTACTTGTGCTTTCTTCAGCAGATTCGTGAAGACAGAGAACCAATCAGGTGTCAGCGCCTCCAGCTCCAAAGTGATGATGGCCAAGGCCAATGTGGAGCCCTTGAACTGCCAAAGCTGGTGGCAGGCCATACAGTGCTGCACCTGCCTGGTCCACAGCGCCGCCTGGAAGCCTGGAGGCCTCTTCTGATGCCTTGGCCCAGCAGGAAGCAAACAGGGGTCTGTCTCCGGGTTGCAGACGACGCCGGAGCCAAGCCCGATGGACGGAATGAGGTGAGGGTGGCCAGAGACGAGCAAGGCGTGGAACTGGACCGGGAGAGACGAGCAGAGAAACGAAGAGGAACGAGACCAAAACGTTAGCATAATGATGTCATTGTTGTCTCATTGTTCATTGTTCCCTTACCTCCATCACTCCATAACTCACAGTCATCAAATATACGTCCATGTCTGACAAACACACCATCAACACACCGTTCATCCCTTTGATCCAAGCTTCATTCTCATCAACACAAAACACTCTCACTTTGCAGTCTGTGACTCTCTACTCTTCTCAAGTGTTCATGTTTGCATGAGCTGAAGCTCTGTGCAGGAGGACACTTTGAGCAGCAAGTAGAGAGTCCCACTTCAGGTTTTGCTAATGAAGACCCACCTGTTTGCCTGAGGAATCATAGTAACTTTGTTCGTATTGTATTGTACGTGCAGTGCTTTTCTGTGTTCCCATTTGTCGGCAGGAACTGTATATCCCAACCTGAGTGGGCGCTCACTGTCAAAACAGACGCTTTGAGTTTTAGTTAGAGATTTTCCTCACACTTCTGACACGCGGTGATTAGTAAACATCTGCTAACAGCTGGTTAGTTAGCTTTACTGAAACCAAGGGGCTCAGGCTAGCTAGCTAGCTCTTTTCTTTAAAAGTGAGTTCAAAACCACAGACTAGAAGCATCAACACATTATTCTGTCATTTGTTAGTCCTTCATTTGCTTTAATATGTCTCTATTTGTGTAGCAACAATAAGCCATGGGTTTTTGAAGTAAGTGGAATTTCCTGGAAGGCAGATTCAGCGATGTGGTGCAAAAGTCAAAGAGTTGCCTCGCTTCCCAAAACTCTCTCAAGTCCCTTCCTCCTCTTTAAGTTTTCCTTCTTCCCTTCCATTCTGGAAATGTGGGAAATTCTGGATGATGTAGCAAAAGGAAGGTGTGTAATTTATTTCATCAGTCCTGATTTTGTCTCAGTGGTGAAAGATTTCAGCATCACGTGGCTGATTCTGCCTTTCAGAGGAGTTTTAACTATGATGTTAATGCATATTGAGAGGTTATGACAAGGCATCTCTGTAAATCCTCTTATTTTATCATATCAAAGTGTCATGGTGGTGACTCTGTGGCAAATAAGTGATAGATTTTATTGATTGCTGGTTTATAGACAATGGAGAAAAACACTTTATTTAGGAAAGGGAATTCTTCAGCGCAGGGGGAATGTGATATACCTATAGTATAGTTATAAAGTATTTATTTGAATAGTATAAAAAGAGGAAATGTCTTTATTTTATTATAGTTTTTATTAACACATTCTGTCTCTTTATTTTAAAAGTCTTGGATTTTTGTAATACCTAGAGAGAAGGGACATTAATAGATCAACAACAGGAACTCCACAAGCTGTAAACCTATGGCATCGATATCCGTCAGATCCGTTTACTGTAATAACAGACGCAGTGCCATTTTAAGTTTTGCAGAAGACACTGAATCAATCGAAAATGTGCCAAGAAGCTTTTCAGTAACAGTTTATGAAAACCACAAACAAACGTAATGCTGTTCTGTTTTTTGCTGAGGGAATGTAGGTTCGTTCTTTGGTCCAGGATGAGATTATCGACTCACAGAATGCACAAAAAAACCTCACCGATCAATTAGTGGTGTTTCTAGAGAGAGTAAATCAAAATTATTAGATATAATGATTTTGAAGATCTGCTTAGCAGCAATTGAGAAATCCTTAAAACTTTAAAAACTGTCACAATGAAAATCATTTGAATAGTGCGATCAATGGGATGCCATAAATTATTTCTGTTCAGAAAATTATGGGCTGTATTCATAAAGCCTCCAACAGCTGACCCATGACTTGTTTTTTAGATTCTTCATTCACAGTTTGATGTGCTTTTTTTTTAGCCAAATTACTTTGGTTTATTTTGAAAAAAAAAGGCAGCAGATGGAATTTCTCCCTTTCCAACTTTGTGAAAGTCTAATTTCTGCATTTAATATGAAACTTGGGCTTCACACTAATTCAATATCAGTCATTCCTGACTTTCAGTTGAATCCTACGATGAATATATTGTGTCCCACTGTTTTGCAAAATTATGTCCATGGAAACTGTAGGTGACAAGTCCACAACAATTCTATTTACAGCCTGTGATATTGAAGATTGTGCTGTCAGTGACATGATTAATTATCCTGAGGGAGGGTGTGAATGTGTAAACAAAATTTCATGGCAATCCAACTTTATTGCTGGTTTGTTAAAATAGTTTTAAAAAAAAACCTTATATGTGAAGCTGCTTGTGTCGCTGGAGGGAAAGTCAGGAGATAAATGACAGTCACTGGGCTCAGACATTTGTAGGAAACTTCCCATGCAAATGTTGTTGAGATATCAAAGTTGGACCAAAGTGAAGACAAACATATTAATCCATAAAGCTGTACTGATAGCTTGGCTAAAAACTACAAACAAAAGTAGCAACTAAAGTTTTTGTTTTGATTTCTAAAGAGTTTACCATACAGTGATACATACAGATAAATATCACCAAGCCCTATGAAAAGCCTGTCGCTACCTGCACAAATTGTTGCCATGACAGTAAACTTGCTGATCTTAATCTATCTCGATAACTTCCTGTTAGAGGCATTATGAATACAGCCAAGGGCCCAACAGCATGAAGGGTATGTTGTGAGTGTTAGTCAACAGACGAGCTACTTCAATGGTTATGGCTTTAGGCAATTATGTGTGAAGGTTTAATGATTAAACTACTGTAAACAGCTCCATGCTGTGAAACAATATTGTGCCATAAACAGAATAAGACAGCGCAGGAATTTTTTTTCTTTTTTTTTTTAAAACAAAAGAAAAAACCTTGCTTTGACATTTTATCTCGACAATTCACAGCATGTTACGCATACACTAACGACCCCAATCGTCTATTTTTCTGGAGGGTTCGGGATTCCACTGTAGGACTGCGGGTGAGAGTTAGTCAGAAGTGCCTTGGCCTGATATGCAACACGTCTGTTATTTTGCTGGCAGCTTGCAAGCGCAGTCTCACGTGGCTTGAGGAATCTTATACAGCTCTATTCAGACTTCCTGCTGAAATGCGTCTTTGTTGCTTTTTTATCCGTATACACAGATCGGTGGTATTTGGTCTGGGTTATACCGTGAGTTGACTTTGTCCAGTATGTGGTTTTCAAGTCCAGTAATGTCACTTTTTGCACTGAAGATGCAGATAATAGGCAGTGATAATCTTTATGTAGAGTGGAAAATGGGCCTTTACTTAGCATTTACACAATGAAGCAGCATTAAAGCAGTAATATTTAGTATTACCAATTAGAGTGTGCAAACACAAAATACTGAGTGTTTTAACATATCTGCAGCCAGACAAGATTATATATAATATATTATTAATACTTTGTTATTGTTATTTTATTCTGATGTGTTGTAAAACCAAATATAAACCCAACATAGGTTCCCTCCAATCAGACTCTTTGACTTTAATTTTTGCTTTCGTAAAAAGCATGATTTTATTTTGCCTTTACGGCAACAATGATTATTAAATTAGTAAGGGACACACTCCAAGCAAGATTTGATGGAGTTTATATTAATAGTGGGCACAATGAGTCAAGTCAAATAAATGCACAATCTGTACAAGGACCAATTCTTTACTGCGGGTTTGAGGGTTCATTAAACGCCATCTAAGCAAACATGATGCAAGCATGATGGTTTGTTATGTGCTTTTGTACTGCTGTGTTTTTAGGGCAAGACCAGGACCTGAACTCACAGAGCATTTCAGAGTCCGGCCAGCTTGCTCTGAGATGCTCTGACTGCTCAGGTCCAGTTTAAAAAAAAAAAAAAATCAATTAAAAAAAAAAAAGTTTTGATTGCCTGTCCGTCTGCTGAATTCCGACTTACTATGTGAATGAAGTCGACTGGTGTTGCGGTGTACAAGTCCCAGTGCAGCTTGTCTAGAATGATCCTCTCCATGCGAAGAATCTCCGCTGTTGAAAAGTTGCATCCGCTCTGCACAACCAGGTTTTTAACAGAGCCTATTACCTGTACAAACAGACACCAAACAAAGGGAAGCAAATAAATGTATTGTTTTGAAGTAGCACTGACGTGGGTGTGGTTTTCTTTTATAGCTGTTCCCCTGCTTATCTGACATTACTGATAAGGTCTCACCTCATCTTCCTCATTGATTTTGGCGGCCAGGAGCAGCGAGGTAAAGGCAATGCATTTCAGATATTTTGTCTGGGCCTGAAAAAAAAAAAACTTTATTTAGTTATTTGGTTATTTAGGTCAATAAATGCAGAAACAAACAGAAGTAGGATGCCTGTTCACTGCTTTAACATTCTAACTGAGTGAATCTGGGCCATGAGCACACTGAGGTTAACACGATAATTATACTTGTGTTCATTCAGGTCACACTGACCAGACAGATCAAATCAATGTCATCTCTTTCTCAACGGATTGCAGCTCTTCAAATATTTCAGAACATCATGAAAAGTGGTTTTGATTTTTGCATCCGCTGTTCTAAGTTTGACAATATTTAAATACACTTTTGACTTGCACATTTGTCAGTAATTTGACAGTACTTAAGTAAAGATATGACTCTCATCATTATATGATTCACTGTGCAGCTGCATTCATTGTACTATCTGATGTCAAACACATAAAATTTATTGCTCTTATTGAATACAGACATGGACCATAAGCTGAGAGCTCAGTCCACCAAAGAAGAAGAAGAAGAAGAAAAAGAATAATTGTTGTGCACTTTTGTACCAAGCAGCTATCTGTGAAAGCTTTTAGTGATGGGGATTTGAAATTTTAGATACTGAGCTCTGTTTAGAAATGTTATGATGTATTGTAATGGACTACCTTGACAGTGGACAGCAGTCGGTTGAGGACACAGACTCCCAGTGCAAATGTCTCTGGACAGAACTGGAACATCCTGCTCATCTCTCCGAGCCAAACGATCACTTCTTGGTGTTTGGATGAAGAGATGTCAGCGCCCTGAGCAGTCCAAAAATACAGAGTACTCAGTTAAAACATGAAAGATTAGATCTTTTTAAAAGCAAGTATGTAACTGAGTCCACCTGTAACATGGAGCTTCTCATAACCTCATTTTTTCAGATACTTGAAAGCCTTGTTCCTACATTTTTTCCTTGTGTTTCCTCTGTATATTTCAAATTAAAGCTTACAGACAGTAAAATACCACACTTTGCAACTTTAACACATACACCTGTCTCACCTGGATGCACCCATTCTTGAAGACAGGCACCTTCCAGAGGCGAGCCTCCCTCACCAGGGCGGCTTCCAGCAGAACCACCAGCCGATGGCTCTCCACAGCCCCTGGGTTCTTCATCTCCACCACAGCACAGGCCAGGCTGCACCCAGGGCACGCACACCTGATGGAGGAGGAGGAGGAGGAGGAGGAGGAGACAGGAAGGGTCATCATGTGAACAAGTTGGCTTACACTTAAAACTTCACCTAAAATCACTGATTAACCTACTCACGCGCCCTCTAGAGACAAAGGATCAAACATGAACCTTCATCTGATCTTCTAACTGTTTGATGCACATTTAACCTTCAGTTTCATGTTGTAAGACTTGATGTCGACGCCAGACAAAACACTGGGTTTCCGTTTTAACACTTATACAACACAAAGCGTTTAAAAAAACAGAGAAGTTTAGGAATCTCAACAGTTTAAGCACGAGAAAGGAACTTTAATTACATTTTGAACAGTTAAAAACTAATTTTACTGTCGATATTTGGGCAGTTTAGGGCACCAGAGCAACTGAAAGAGTCAAGTATGCAGCAGGAAATAGACGATCCTTCAGTAAACAGCACCGCCATTGTTCAGACTTTGCAGGTAAGCGATGCAGGAATTAAAAAAAATGAGCATAAAAATGCAAAACGTCTTTAATAATTTACTGGTGACTATGTTTTAAATTGGCTGTCGGTGTAATAGCAGCCTCACATAGTGGATCCAGGCGGGATAATGGGCTGCAGCTGCTGCAGCCTCCTGCACTGTTGCTGCTGCAGTCAATAACATTTGTCTTCCTCTTTCTTTCGTTGCTCTCTTTCGCTCAGGCAGTCTTACCTCTTCGATTTTAACAAGCAGGATCCCCCTCGTCCGCAGGTGCATTTATACGTTTTTGGTTTTTTTCTTCAATTAGTCCATAATTCACGAAAACAGCAAACAAACAAACAACAGTCGGATGCTGTTTGGGAATGCAATCTCGGGAAGAAACGTCTTTTGGAGGGAATGAACGCAAAGTAGCGGCATTATATAAAAAGCGCAGGTAAAACAAAATAAAATAAAAATAAAAATAACGCGCGAACTGATCAAAAGAACTTGGGAAGTGGGACAAATAGGCGCAAATTAAAAGAGGCAGGAAGCAAAGAATCAGGGAGGATTGAGGGCAAGCTGTGTTTTGAACGCTTCGGACTCCGCCCCCCGTTACGTCACTCCGTCTATTAAACAGAAATGTGTTAGTGGGTCAGACATACGGGGCCCCTCACACAAAATGGTCGAGCCATCACTGCAAATGGAAGATTTCTGCTCTGTGTCTCTATTGCATTTGTTTAGATGATAAAACATCAGTGCTTATTTTTCAGATTCATCCGCCGTCTGTGAACTCATCCTGCTGAGAGTCCGACTGAATGTCCAGCAGCTGCAGCAGCTCTTCCTCTGCTGCAATCCGTCTATTTCTCTCTCATGCAGACTAATCTTTCTTAAAGTAATGCCATTAACTCTTAGAGGGTATTTGCAACAGGCTAATTGACTCACTGCAATGGTATCTGATCTTGAAACTGATAATCTCTGCGTGTTCGACTCTTTTTTGACATTTCATGTTATTAAAGGAGCAGTACGCTCAAAACTGAAAAGTGTCTTCATCTGTTAACATAAAACACAATACAGGTTTGCAGCATCTTGCTAAATAACTAAAGAACACAGTTACCCCCCCCCCCCAACCACCACACACACGAACATTGAATCACCACATAGATTTCAGGAGATGCTATTTACACCCTTTTTTTAAGACCAACTCTTCACTGGAGCTGCTAAGAAGAAGCATTAATATGCACCCTGTCTGAAGTCACAAGCCTAAACACTTGGAAAAGAAGAACACAGTCTAACATCTTTTTATGTTTTGGTGTGACTGAAAGAGGTTTCTGTACAGCGGTTAGGTAAGAGATCAATGCAATGCAGCGGTAATTCAGCAGAAAGACTTGTTGCTGCAAACTGAGCGGAGCTCTGTCTGCAGTGTGATGCAAGCTTCTGGTAGCAGGTAAACTCTGGCGTGCAGAGAGAGCGGCACACATACTTGGTTTCATACCTGACAGGCTGTATAAATTCATTTTTTTTGCTTCTCAGCTTGTTTTTTTTTTACATTTTAAAACAACTTTTCAGGTGTTTAGGAAAATGCTGCAATGCTTCAATTCTGTGAAGCTTCAGAAATGTTTTGCTGATGGAGAAACTTCACCTAACTTTTCACTGGGATCAAGGTGAGTAGATGGTGACTGAATATGATTTTTTGGGGGTGAACTGTTCCTTTAAGCCAAGAAAGACTTTAAATCATCTCTTTCCTTCAGCTATCATCTGACTAAATCTCACTCTCAGGGCACGTGCCATCCTGCAGTCTCATCTTTGTGGTTAGCTTTCATTTTGATTACATTTTTTGTTCATCTGTTTATCTTGGCGTAAACAAAAGCACAGCTGTGATTAATAACATGTGCAAGATCCAAAGGATCGAAGTTGTGGCTCATCAACAGGACTAATGAAAATGCTTTTAATAGACTGAACTCTGTATGTCAAAATATCCCCAATGACATGAGCAGAATCATTTTTACTGTGTGGAAATTTGTTTGTCATTTGAAAAATTACTCCTCTGGTTCCTTAGTTTTGCTTAGTCTAAAAAACCATGTCTTGAAGACAGGCTCTATGTCAGATTCTGATATGTGTATTATTTTGTTGATATAATGCTAACATGGTACATGCTCTCAAATATATGTGTTTTATAACATAATCATGAACTACTTTATATGCAGGACATCTGTGGCCAGGTAGTAGTCCCATCCCAAATCAGGTTTAGCAGCTGGTTTCTAGATTACATGCAGAGATACTGAGAGAAATGTGGATTGGCAAGTGGAGGATGTGGGGTCAGTCAACAGGGACCCACATCTCAGGTTTGCCCCTGTGTGCACCAGTAGGTTAACACACCCATAACTAACACTGACAGAACACACCAGGTAATATAACATTGTCCAGAAAACAGCATAAAAATACATTATTTTTCTTTCTCTTGCTTTCATTTTCGTTTTTCTTCCTAACCTGAACAGAAAAACTGTACTTGATGTGTTGTTCTCGCAGCGCCTGACCCCCGATCTTAACTGGTTGTTTGTGCCGGTGACCTGCTGCACTCAGTCGTCAATTCTGTCGGAGCTGATAAGAAAACTAACTCTCAAACTTTCATCGCCCTCAGAATAACAAAACAAATGGCGGAGCTGAGATTGCAACACTGGAGGCTGTTGAAATCCTGACTCACTGCTGCTTAGTGACATTTTTAATGCAGTACTCTGTTTTAACTTTTTCCTCCACAAAATCTGTTTCAACACACTTTGTTACGGGAATTAATGGGCAAAAACACAGCAGTGATTGTGGCCTTTTGCTAAATGGTTCATTTTACTCAGCTTCATTTCATGTTATCCAGTTTCTATTTACCACAACATACATGATGAGGGCCTTTTTAAAGTCTGTAATGACAAAATGCCAAAAAATCTAGTTTTTCTCTTTTCAAATTTACTAAAAGTTACAGATCCGGTGTAGAAACTACTAGCTTTTTAAACTATTCTCATTTTGTTTAGAGCTGTAAATAAAGAAAAATATCTACTATTATTTGCTATGATGGAAAGAAAACACACAAAAATTTGCTTTTTGAGTCTCTTTTCCCTTCAGCAACTGCAAACACAGAAATGCTCAACGGTCTGACACACTTGACAGAACAAGGATTTGATTGATTGCATCCAATACCGGTTTCATATGGACCTCACACCAGGGATGGACGACTGCAATATTTGTGAGAGTGAACCTGTGAGATTCCATTCAGTCTGTAAGGTTTTTTGAACATGAGGGTTTCTTTTTTTTATGGTAGATGGGTTTGCTCTTCTCTTTTAGAAAGCTTTTCATTCAACCAGGAAAGGTGAGCACACATCCTCCAGTCAATCTTGACTTTATCTGCCCTTTTGAAATGTCCTTGAGCTGGACTGAGAATCTTTAGAGTCTGGGCGTCTTTGTGTCGCTGACATTAATCTCTGAGAACCTTGATGAAAGAAGCAAATGAATTCAAAATTTTCTTAACAGAAATCAATTAAATCTCACAAATGCTCACTAAAAAAATAGATCAAGGCTTTGCAGACGCAGTTATATATGTTAGCTATATGCTGTAGAAAAGTGAGGTGAAATACCAGCTAGTCCTTTTTTTTGGTTTCTGTATCTCTTTAGTTCACGTATTTTACGGTCCCACAGTATTCCACCAGTATGTGAATACAAACACCCTCAAACACACAAAAATCTGAAAGCACTTTACCCTATAACGCCTTTGAGAACCTGTTTTCTCCTAAATAGCATGTAAATAGTCCATTTACTCTATTATAAGTGTTTTAATATAAAAATCAACCAACATACTTTCAAGAAAAGGTAGTTTTACATGACACAAGCAGATAAAAAGACATAAGAGAAATCTAACAATTGCATTTATACAGAGCACCCTACGAAGAGGATCACGATTAAAGAGGTAACCTCACAGTCATTTTTAAAATTCTTAATCCAGTGTGTTTGTATCTGGAATTGAACGCTGTCTAAATACTCCCAGCCTGCAGTGTGTCTATAACCTATTACCAGAGTGGTATAATAACCTCTTAAGTAATTATTAATGTTGGATCTTGCTCTAATTAGCTAGAATGCTCAGTGTTACTGTTGAAATATGAATGTATTATTTATGTCCATTACGGCCCATTAAGCTGCGCTGCAGACCTGCCAGCCCTGTTAGATTCTCCGTCTCTTTTGATGAAGGAAAGCAGTGTGTAACACGTGGCTTCAGTCATTTTCTACTGACTGACCTTTAGGGAATCGGACAGCTGGGTGTTCAGATTGCAGCCTGTGCATCAGTGCATAGATGTTTCATTTCTAACTGAGATCAAACAGTACACATAACAGCATGAGGAGAAGACACACGTTTTTTTGTTTTTTTTTGCTCCTGTGCTGTCAGGAAGCTGCCGTCAGAAGCGTTGAACCCTCTCGGTTCATATATACAGTCAACAGACATCAGCTGTGGGCAGAAATTGTTTGCTTTTCACTCTCAGTCACCTCACACAGCTGACTGACAAAGAACAATGTTGAACAGTGCGTCTGATCCGAGGTCAAGACCGGAATGCTGATAAGGAAAGAGCAGGATATCTGCATGTTGACAGAGTGTAACCAGCAGTGGGAACACACAGTGGTTGTACAGCATCAAGTCAGGTTGTGTTTGACTCACACGTCTTTGCTTTCTGGGAACCGAACTCCCCACGTTAACTGTGTCCTTGTCTTTATCTTCCTGTCTCACCGTGAGTTTTACTCTCTCCAGTTTAATGCACAATGTTATGCTTACTAACTATTTTTTTGCTGATTGGGCGTTTTATGTGTTTGTACAGTAGTGTGTGTGTGTGTGTGTGTGTGTTTACAGTCCGTCACTCTCCAGAAGGATTAAGACCGGGTGAAAAGCTGTTGATGTTTGTAGTTTTGAGTGTTCAGCTGCTCCTTGCTGATAACAGTAGCAACTTAAGCATATCTCTGACTCGGGTCAGACTGTTCTGAGGGTGTTTTTGTGTAATTTAAGGGAGAGGGCATGGCACTAACACTGCTAACACCAACAGGAGTCAGGCTGAAAATCACTTATAACATAAATGAAATCAAGATTAAAACTGATCAGGTGACACAGCCTCCAAAAGTTTGGTGTTATAAGATGTAGTTTAAGAACAAGAACATCATCAGCTGGCCTTGAGTTAAGATTTATTCTATTTATTATATCTTGATTCATGTTTATCAAGTAAAAATATAAAATAGCTGCTGGACGTATCGTAAAATTGCTTGTATTTCTCTCTTTCCTGTCATTATAAATCAAAACTAGCTCCTTATCAGAAAAAAGTGAGATATTTTTAAATGTCATTTTGGTCTCTATTGACATATGAGACACATTTTCAAAATATTTCAATTTTGACATTTTACATACTAAATGATTAATGAACTCAATATTAAATGTAAATTAAACAATTTTTAATTTTGAAAATTGTCAGCTGAAGCCATATTTATGTCGACATACATGTGATGTAGCGTCACATAAAAATAAGTATCTATTTTTTTCTTTTCCAAAAAGATAACATGCTGCATAAATGTTTCCTCAAGCACATAATAAAGACGATAATAGGATAATAAGAAATCTAAAAAAAATCTATATATGCAAAGCTTAAAAGATGAAACTTTAAGCATAAAGTACCCAAAAGGAACACATGTATAAAGTGCTACAGTATATTAACAAGGGGGCCAAGCTGGACTGCTTGTACAAGAGATAAAAACACTCACAGAGCCTCGGGGGGGAAACACTGGCTTCACCTTCTTGGATCCTAAGTGAGAAACAGAAAAGCAGACTCTACATGTTGAGCTTGATACATCAGTGATGGTTTGAGCACTGTCTGCTCTGATCAGCTTAAAAAAGAAATTACAACGTGTCTGCAGACCCCCCGTGTCTCTCCTCCACCCTCGTACCCAAAGAATGCTCAGCACCACACCGTAAATCAATGTCAACCCTGAACCAACTTTGTCCTGTCAGGAAAGCTTTGTGCACTTGGCTGAGCACATTATGTTCCTAGAGTCACATCTGACTTCTGACTTTGATCACTGCCTGTCGGCCCAAACTGAAATGGTTTTTCTTTTCTTTTTATCTTCTGAGGGCCCCTCTCCAGCATTGTCGCCTGGGCATTGGCTTAACTAAACTTACATACATGCGTGCCTGCAGTGCAGAGAGAGCTGTTCATTTTTTTTTCAGGAATTCACTGCTGAACATAATGTACAGACGACAATACCAGTGGTATAGATCCTGCATAAATTACTACAAAAAAGGAAAAACATCTCATTGCATGTTCTTAGATCACATCCTTTAGTATTTTTATGCTGTCAGTGTTCTTACACCTACATCTTTATTTTTAGCCATGCTAGTATTGTAGCTTATAGGATGAAAATGTCCATCTATCAGTTGGTTAACAACTTAAGTCCAGAATAAAACATCTGAAAAACTGTTGGATGGATTGAAATGACTTTTAGTACTCACTCAACCATGCATAAATATTTTGATATTATTAATTTCTAATAAATGCACCCAGTAGGTCATATATAGTGATTTAAAGATCAAAGGATATGCTGATATCTTGAATAAATCGTGCCTAATTTGTTGGAAAGTTTTAGTTTTTTCATTGTCTTGCTTATGTTTCTGTGTAAAGCTATTAAATGAATATATATCTACATGTAGTTTGTACCTGCTTAATGCTGAAAAAGTAAATTATGCTTGAGTTTAGCCTTGTTTTAGCTTGGATGTCATCAAAAAAATCACCAAATGAGTGCTTACTCAGCAGTTTTCACAACCGACAGAACACAGAAACAATCTTGTCAAAACTTCTATGAAGAAAGTATGAGCCCATTATGTTTTTATTCACAATTTGACTCCATATATGCTTATACTTTTTCCGTGTATACTTTAAATATTTAACCATCATGCTCAGCTATAAGCATCTGCTGCACAAATACAGTAAAAACCCTCTAAGTAGATCAGCAGATGTTCCTGTCCGACTGACCTGACTGTGTACTCAGCACTGACCCATTGTCCCCTCACGGTGCAGATACAGGAAGACTGACTGGAAGTTGGCCATAAAAAACCCTCCAGGGATCATTAGAGACAGATAGCCTTACTTCCTGCCAGCTGACATGGTTATTAAAATGAAAGGGCTTGATAGATTGTTATAGAGCCACCACTGGAGGGAGACAGAGGCCAGATCATTGATGTTATGGCAGCTGCTGACCATTCAACAGCATCTCTTTAACCCCAGTCGTGTCTTGTTCTTCATTTTCTTCATCGCCGCTGTTATAAAAAGATGAAATGGTTGAACTTCATAACCGTTTGCTGCTCATTTATAAAAAATAATGCCCTTCTTTCTTTGTTCTTCCTCAGAGCCACCCTGCTGTGGTTGGCTCTTAGATGTCAGATTTCACCCCTGCCCGCCTTGAAAAAGCTTTCATGGAGAATTTCCAGGGGGGGTGAAGACTTCAGATCATTTGGGTTAAAGGAGAAAGAAAGTGTTGAAGAGGTGGAAGCAGGGAGAGCAGCTTGTAGCTTGACCATGATCACAAAGTGAGTTTGAATAATACAAAAAAACCCACAGTGCTCCCTTTTCCCTGCCTTCATATCATCGTTGAAGGTTGTACGCCGAAGGTGGAAAACGTCGAGATAATAACACCGAGACCGGCTCAATCAATTTCATGGTCTGTTTAATGGAAAAGTGGCAGGTTGTCTTATTACTTTGTACAGTCAGTGTGTCTGATGTGGCATAATGGATGGAGATAAAACAGTGGAAGGTTACATCACAGATCCACATGTCTTATTAAATCTTGTGCAACAGGAACTTGAAACAAATTTAAATCTCATCATAAAAGTACATCAAGGAGCAAAGAAAAAGTAGGAGAGCAGCAACTGAATCTGTCACATTTGCAAATGTCCTGTGATGTTTTTATATTTCCTTTTTTGGATTGAGTGAAATCAGAAATGGCACAGGTGCTCCTGTGCTTTAATGATAAATGGCCTGGTTTTCTTTACCTTTGGGAATTTCTGTGGTTTTAATTTTGTAAAAGCACAAAATGTCATACCAGTGCTTTGAATTGCTTGCTAAAAAATAATAATTTGTCCTGTCTTACATAAATAAAATGTATTATAAATCGTAATCTCCTATAAATCGTTAAATAAAACTAGGATAAATTGGTTGCAGCTCCATGTTAGACTCATTATGGTGTAGCATGGACTCTGTGCATGATCTTGCATACTATATATTCTCTAATCTCTTATTCCCTTTATTGAGCGCTAAGTTTCTTTTCACAAAGCTGTGCAAATGTTACACTTTCCTTTCCACAGGGAGAATGTTAAATAGCTGACACTTTATGAAATACATTCGGCTCAGGAATCCTGAAGGTTTTGGTCATCTTTGGTCAACAGGCAGAGCACCGAGCGTGATGCTGTGGTTGTCTTTTTTTATCAGTAGGGGGCAGTGTGGTCACATAGGAGCCCTGCTGCTTTAAACATTCTCTGCACAAAAGCTCTCTTGAGTACAAAAACAGGAAAATATTATATAATAAAATCATCTTGGAAGCAGAGCAGCAGTTGCCCAGGAATTTCTGGAAACTCAATATCTTTGTGTGTCTGAGTTAGAGTTTGTATGTTTGATTCTCGTGCCACCTTTTGTCTTCCAAGCTAATATTAATACTATCTTGATATTGCAAAAGCCTTTTTTATTTTCGTGTAAATATTGACTTAAGTTTGCACCGGCTGTCTATCTCTTGGTATTTTATTCTGTAATTGGAGTGTAGACCTTGGATGCTCAACTTTTTTAATTTGTGATCATGGTCAAATGCACACAAGTGCATCATTCATACATCCTCCGTGTTCTTGGAATCAAGAGCAAAAGTTCAATAAATTTTTTTCTGCAAGAGCCTTTGTTTTGGTTCAGTTTACTGTCTAATTACAAATATGCTCCATCATCTTTACTCATCCTTTCAATTCCAGTGTAAAATCAACAAATATTGGGATTTCAGTTTCATTTCTGAAAGACTAAGCCACACATGGAGCCTTTTGTGAGCTACTTCTTCACTCGGAAATTAAATTCTAATCACCAGTATCATGCAAGTGCTTAAAATGAAATAAGCAAATTTCCATTTAAATCACTTCTCTGTTGTATAGCACCTAGGGTGATGAATTAAATTTAGGCCTAATCAGTATTGAGTGTGGGTTTACTTCGGGCATTAAACAAATTAAGATTTATGGCATCAAATTGCTTGGCTGAAACCACCCACTGTATAATAATCATTATTGCGCAGCTAATCGTCCACCATTGTACATATCATTATGTTTGTGATACCTGCGAGGGCATTCTTGGCTGTTATCCTTAGTTCAATGAAGATTAGGGAGGAAATTCTGCTTATTATGGGAATTAACAGTTTTTAATCTGCACTGAACAATAAAATGTGGTCAAATTGACCAGCTAATGCATGACATCTGCATTGATGAGCCAAAATGCAAAATGTGCTCTCCCTTCATGAGAGCGGGAGAACATCCGTGTTGAAATATCAAAGTACCTTCTGATCTATTTACACCAAAGTGAAGGAGGAGTCACAGCTGCTGATTTTTCATGCCGCACAGCCACCCTCTCCAACTGTTTCTCATTTGGTTCCTTATCCACATCATCTTATATAAGGAATCGACTGAACTCCTTTACCAGCCTGGGAATGTGAGAAACGTTGAATTTTTGGGGGCTGTTTCTGTCATTTTAGCCATGCTAGCAGCTGAGCTCCAGAAGATGGTTGGTTGGTCCACCACTTTGGTTTTGAGTAAAATATTTGAACAACTATCTGATGTATTTGTACAGATATCAAAGTCTAATCTTAATAGATTTGGTGATCTTCTGACTTTTTCTCTGGTGCAACCTTTAAGTGACATTTGTACCTTTGAGCAAAACATCTCAACTACTGAAAGGATTTCCATGAGATTTGGTGGAAAAATTATGTTTGCCTCAGTATTAATTGTAACAACTTTATCAATACCATATGTTCTTGTTAGCATCAATATCAGGTCAAATTGTATATCTTCCAGTTTGCTTACTTACTTATTTACACAACTGAAGACATTCCTGTTGCTACAGCTAGAAAACACTGAGAAGTAACTGTGCTGGTTTGTGACTGTTAGTATAAAGCAGTTTAGTATTTGGCTTTTACATTTACTACTTAAAAAAACAGTGTAGCCAACTCTAAGATTAGCATGCAGCGCTTACTCTTTTTTTGCATGTTATGGCCTTAAAGCAAAGGGTGAGACATCCTCCTCAGATTGTGTCATTTGGAGGCTTTTAGAAAGCATGAAGATGTTAAAGTATTCAGTATTTCACAAGAAAAAAGCAACACATTTAAGAAAAAACCTTTTTCCTCTTTTACCTTTAATCTTGTTTTGACCACTTAAGTTCATCTTTTGACCCCCTGGAGAGTCTCAACCCTCAAGTTGGAAAACACTGGCTTGTGAAGGAGAGATGTATTTTTTCTTTGGGTCACATCTACAAACACAACACATTCATTACACTGTAAGATGCCACCACCAAAGTGCACATGATATGCTATCCTGAGAACTTTTACTCCAGGTGGGTGTCTGAAGGAACATTCAGTGCTCAAGCTACGCAATGCACAAACATCCTCCCACGTGCATTTTAAAGAACAGATCGAATAGCATCTCAAAGTCTTGTTGCTGCAGTTTAATAACCATGACAACCTCGCTGGTCATGTCATTGCTTTTTGGGAAAAAAAAAAAAATAAGAGAGAAACACCACCGGGGGAGTAGCATTGAAGAAAGCGGCCATTGTGTAGGTGGAGGAGGAGGAGGAGGAGGAGGAGGAGGCACAAGGCAAACCAGCCATCGCCTTCCTGAAGGAGCGAAACACATGAAAGACAAAGATTGAAAATTACGGAGGAATCCAGGCATCAAGCCGTGAGAAACGTGAACGGCTCACTTTATAATTAGACTTTGGGCTGCCACCATCATTTCTCATCTCTGTGGAAAGGAGAGCACCAGTCCTCATAACAGCAACCTGCCTGGAAGGTGCTCATTAATGAAGTCTCACACACACACACGGACACCCACACACACACACACACACACACACACATGCACACACACACACATACTCACATACTGTATACGCACACTCAGGAGCCCTTTCTACTTTATTTACTCCAACAGTTCAAATAATTGTTTTTCATCCCTTTTTTAAAAGTAGGACATGTTTTTAAGAGCTGAGAGATAACGCCTGCTCAAGCAATGAGCATGACAACTTACACACACAAACACACACACACCACACACACCACTCACACATGCTGTAAAGAAGAAAGCTTGACATCTTAATTACTTTGCCGAAATCAGTTTTTGTTGTGATTCATTTCTTCTGCTTCACGGTCTCATCGTCAAATTCTGGGAAAACAGAGCAAAGTCAATGTAAATGACAATACAAAAACACCCGTTATGTTTTATTACCTTGATGTTTATTTGAATGTAAATGAACTTTGTATTGTCTATCAACAGTTTTTTCCAAGCTAGTGGGTACCAACTCATGAGTCAGTTCTTCTCTCTTCTTTATCCTATGCAAGAATTCAGACAAGCCTTTGGTTTACAAGTTAACAAGTTCATTATTTTTATTTTAGTCATTATTAGAATTTGATTTGAATTTGTTCTGTTTTGTTTCTTGGTTTGAAGGATCTCATCCTAAAGCCAAAATGTTCCATAAGTTCTGCTGTTATTCAAAACACATGGAAAATACAAATTAGAATAAAAGAAAGACAAAAGTGGATAAATACAGTTTAATACATCACATGACTCTCAGAGAGACTGAGAGGTTTTATTCTGTCAGGGAATTTAACTGAGTGGTTTTGTGGACTCACCAGTTTTGCAACATTCATGCAGGAAATCATTCTGTTGGATACGTACAGAGATGTATTTTACTGTATTTAAACTTATTCATTCATTCTGAAACTAGATACAAAGTGGATAAATAAACTCAAGAGAAGTCACCTAAAGACAGAAATCTGTGCAACAATGAGAGGATTTTGTGCAGATAATGATGAGGTACAAGATTCATTTTTGAATCTTTCAAACACAAAGGGTTGTACAAAGAAATGCAAGTTGTAAACCTTGTATTTTATGCACAAAGCAAAACTGTATATATAGATACATAAATAACAAGTTGTAAAAATAAACTAAGGTCGTAAAATAAACCAGCTGCTCTTCAGTCTGGTGGTGCAGCAGCAGAAACTTCTGCATCTCGTGCCTGATGGCAGCAGGGTGACCAGGTTGTGGGTTTATATTTTCCCTCAATATCCTTTGGTCTCATCGATATCAATGATACTCACTATGCAGTGATGTTCTGGGTGGTTTTAATCACCTGCTGCAGAGCCCTTCTGTCCCGGGCAGTTCACATCCCATGGCACTTTACGGTGTTTCAAGTAAGAATGTTTTCTATCGCTCCTTTACAAAACTTCATAAGAATTAGCATAAGAATTTTTCTCTTTTAAGTTTCCCTAAGAAAAGCATTAGTTTCTGAGCTTTCTTACCCAAGGTAAGATGCGTGATGATCATGACAGGTTCTCTGTGATGTTAAATCCCAGAAACCTCAAGCTGTTCACCTGCTCCACCTCAGCTCCATTGATGTAGGCAGGACTGTGTGTCTTTGCCTCATTCTTTTTTTTTAAAAAAACAGCAAAACAGAAATCAGCTTCTTGGTTTTTGTTGATGCTGAGCAGTAGATTTTCTGTGTGCCACCTGCAAGTTTGTTGATTTCCTCCCAAGATCCAGCTGATAATATCACGGCACATAGCAAATACAAGATTTGAGCTGGTATAGAGTGTTGACATTTGGAAAGTGACAACATTAAGGTTCAGAAATCCAAGCTGATGATAAGTCTGCATAGTACAACCAGATGTATTTGTTATGATGCAAACCAAAATGGCTTTTGTTTTTTTTTATATAGTTCGATAAACATCAGATTAAGTTGGCCAATTTCACAACAGATGTGACAAAAAAGCAGTTCGTCAACTATCTGACAACAGCCAATTATCTGCTTAATTACACTGTATGTGATTCAAATATTAATGCGTGTCATTTTATGTAGTTTTTCCCAAACAGCTGGGCCGGTTCCTCTTTTACCTTCTGCTCTTATTCCATCCTTTTGTAATAATAGTTTTGGAACAGCCTCTTACAGTAGCTTAAAGTGCACAATCCCAATTGTCTTATAAAATATAAAATCAACCGATTGCTTAATATTAAAAATGAGTATCTCATATTCCAAGATTAATGTACAGCACCCGTCAGAATTAAATGTAGAGCATATTAAAAACCGTCATAATGTAGATGTACTTGCACATTTTCTTATATATGTGTCAGTGTAACTGCTAATAGAACATTGTACCTTGACATTTTGAATATTGCCTGGCTATTTTTATGACCGGAGTGCCTCGTGTTAGGATTAAAAGCCTTATTAGAATTCTTTATTGAAACCAGGATGACTGAGAGCTTCGACCTCGGTTTGCACTGTTTGGTTCAAAACGCGTGCTGATTGCTATACAGTGCTGGTTCATCCATGCTTATATGAATCAGTCCTGTTTGTCAGCTGTTTCTTGAGTGACTGCCTCAAGGTGTGTGTGTTGGAGTTCTTCTGAGTTACTGTTTAATGCATCACTTGTCTTTCTTCTACTCCTCCAAGTTACAAAACAAGGTCAATAATGTGGCAAATGTAATTTAAGACACTTTACTTTACGTAAGTATTTCCATTTTATACTGCTTTATACTTAAACTGTATTTCCACTGCATTTCAGATGGTAATATTGTATAATTCACACTGTATTAATCTGACAACTGGAGGAACAACCTACTTTAACATTTTATGATCAGCAAATAAAATAAAATACATTTTTCAAGATACAAGTTCTCAGCCAGCAGGTACAATGAAGTTAAAATTAGACCCAAACAGCTACAATATAAATTCATACTTATCATTTATGTAATGCATAAATATTAGCATGTTTTTTTCTGTTGTGTGTGTGTGTGCATGTGACTGTGTGAAAATGCTTAAAATACTCTGCATATATTCACACATGAACAGCAAACAGCTATGTAGCACTGTGTGAAAAAAAGATCAATCAAATGATTTATATGTTTATTTCACACACCCAAGCGATTATAGACTATCACAGCACCTTCTAGCATTTCATTAATAACCTTTCCAAAAAAGACATGTAATGTTTTATTGAAATTCAAGCAGATTAATATGGTTATCGATTTTGCAGAATCTATATCATCATTTTATGGTTCCATCAACAGCTCCACTATCCAATTACTGAATAGATTTTCGGCTCATAGGCCAGCTGATGCCTTTGAAATGAGTCATAAAACATACATGGTTCAAACTCTCACATATTTCAAACTCCACCACCCACCGTTTAGAGAGCACTTTTTCTTTTAGAATTATCCAAACACAAGCTGAAATGAGTCAAATGACGTCACAGGTGATTTTTTTTTTTGTTAACTTTTACATAGCCGTGTGAAATGTTACACAACTGCTTTAAAAGGCTGTGCGATAGTTCCTTTGACTAGTAAATTACCTTGACATATAAAATAAGTGAAGCTCCTCTTTCAGCAGATGTATTTGCGCATCCTTGTCACAGCCTCCTGTGTAAGTCTTCTCTCTCTTTCGTCCTCGGAGCAGCATTTTACCCATTGTAATATCTTTAAAGATGGCTGACCCCTATGGATATCTATGTAATTTGATATAAAGGAAAAAGGCTGAGAAGTACATTAGATGCCACAGAGAGACATTGGACTGAATGTGAGCTAACAGGAAGGTAATGGGACATGTGTTTGATGTGGTCACATGGGCTGGGCAATTACCTGTGGTAATTGGGGAACAGGGAAGGCAGCAGACAGATTGTATTACCTGAAGGACTCACACACACATGCACACACTCTTTCTCACACATGCACACACGCATATACACAGATATAAAAATTATATGACTAGAAAGAGTCCCTGAGGCAGCTGTGTCTGTGTGTTTGTGTGAGAACTAATAGACCCAGCTTGATCAATTTTAGGTTAAACGCTGTAAAAAATGATGGATAAATTGTGTTTTTTGGGTCTTTGTGGTGCAGAAGAGGTTTTTAGGTCCAAGTTCTGCAGTTCATGGTGGCATCTGGGAATTGTTTGACGTCTTTACAGTTTTCACTCCAAACACATGTTCTTTGGAAAAAGGGACACTGAATATGAAAAACACTGGCATTTTACTTGGCATGGAGGGTGCTGCTAACCATGGGAATTGTACGATCCACTGTTTTTGGAGCTGATTGTATCTGAGGATATAAAAGTCAGCATCCTCTGCTGCTTTGATTTTGTCCAGTTTAAAACAGATCTCTCTTGTGAGTCCCTCAGCTCCATGAAAGTACCAAATACCAAATTGCTGGAGTGTTCTTTTCAGCAGCGTCTGCACATGAACCCTCATCACACATTATGAAGTTGCGAGCAAAAGTGATATTTCTTTCTCAGACTGTTTGATTTCTTGGCTGTTTAGAAGCCTGAGGGGATGAATATGTCTTGTATTTTTTTAATGAAAAGAAATAAGAGAAAAACATTCTTGATTAAAATAAGAAACACCCGATGCCTTTTTTTTTATTGGAAGCAATTGTAAAACTTTGGAGCTCCATACCAGAGGATAACTGGGCAGATTTCAGGACTGATTTGCAATCATCAGAGTGTTCTGCTACATGATCCTATGGTGTGAGAGGTCTACAGACGGTCCGAATGTTACCGACTAGATCAGAGAATCATGATAATAATAATCCACTGTTTGTTTGTTTTTCAAATTTGTGATCTGTAGTTTTATAAATGAACTGGAACTGACTTCAGATGTTGAAGTCAAATGTTAATTAAATTACAATTTTTGTCTGCTTTATGAGTCACTCGTTCTGTTTCCCTTTGAGAAAAAGAATCTAAAACCAGAGAGGATGCAGGGATACAGATCACTCTGAACCAGACGGCGCCCTTTTGCACAGCACAAGATTTTGATCAAGAAAATTTGCTATTTTTTAAAATCTCCTCCTTCTCAGACTCATAAACACAAACACACATCTTGTCCTGCTAATGTTGCTTTGCATAATCACTGCAGTGATTAGCTGCTGAGCGGCAGCACATTTAACATCATGTTAAAGCAGCTACAAATACATCTTTGGTCAAGTTTGATCCTGATGTGGTCTGTAACCTTTAATACCATCATAGCTATATGAACACAATAACAAAAAACAAACATCCAAAAAACATGTTGACTGTAGATTTTACTAAAAAAAAAAGGCTAAATGTGATTTTAGTCGCAAGTTTTTCTTAAAGTAAAGTAATGATTGTAATGTGTACGATATACAGCTATTGCAAAGCAAAAGATGTTGTAAAACATAAGCATTCATAATGAAAAAGAGTTGTAAAGACTAAACGATGGACTTAATGCTTTGAGACAACAAGGCAAAGCAAATTTGTTAGCATAAGCACCTTTTAACAACCGAGTAATTCAAAGTGCCTGATGTGATTCGAAAAACAACAGAGAAATCTTATAAACAGGAAACAAGGCCACCATGGTGCTGAGTATACAGGTCACCCCCACACAGCCTGCGCACAAGCTGTGCCATAATGTGTACATTAGAATTAAGACTCCGGCATTACTGTTTAATGGCTCTGAACCAAATTAAACATTTAAAGGGCTCCACCATCAAAGTGATGTAAAGGGAAATAAATATTAATGAGTGAACCAACACTTGGTTCAAAGGGTTGGATGCTGGGAAAATTAAAAGGCAGCGAGGGTCTGCTTAAGAAAGGTTGGTAAGGGGTTGTGGGGATTGGGGTGGGGGCAGATCTGAGGGGGTCTGATTCCTCTGAGATCACACGTGTAACCAAATGTATGTAATTCATGTTACTATGAAGCATGTTGCTTTAAGGCACATCTGTTATTGTGCACCAAACTGCATAAACCATGTTCACAGTCTGTTGAGATCATGTGAGACATTAAGGCATTAATACTTAACAGTGACTTGTCATACGTTTCCTCTAAATCAATATTTCTCTTGTACAAATACTCAGAAAATCATATATTCATATGTACAGTTTTGCTGCAAAAGAGTACAATCTGATTGATTTGATCATTTGCAGTGATCGTGTTATCTGTGTGTGCATTTAAACTGACCTGGTCCCACTGAAGAATATATTTTTTGATCAAGGACATATTTGATTTGTCCTTATTTTCAGATAACTTTTATCTTGAATCCATTTTTTGGGGCCGTACTTATTTTTGTGAGTTTCTGTGCAAATAAATTGCGTATTTGCTTTGAATCTATGTGTTTTTTTAAAAATGTTTTATCATGTTTTATCTCTTTATGGATATTTTATTCAGACTACCTGTTTAAATGAATGATTAAAAAAATCAAAATGAAAAATTATTTTTTGTTTAGAATAAATTGTATAAATGCATTGTGATCTTCTCCATTTTTAAAATAAATTGAAAAGAAATTTCTGAGACGTATGATATGCTTTCATTGTGTGTTTGGCTCTCGCCAGAGGTGTTCGGGTCATTAAATGTGGTAAAAACAGTGAGGTCAAGAACAAGGACCAACTCCAGTGTTACTTTGCTTCTGGAAAATTCCCTTCTCTAGCATTAATGGCAGCTCTGAGGATGCTGTAGGCACGGAGGACAGCTCATCACAAAAAATAGACAAGTGTGGGGGTGGCAACTTGTCCAAATGAGGGAACGAGGTGATGACTAATGGTTCATTTTCATGACTCGGGGTGAAAAAGCACATTTTTGTGTGCGAGAACCTTCAGTGTTTCATGCAGGCAAGAATAGCAACATTCACCCTTGAGTCTGAAAAGAAAGAGTTAAAAGTTAGACACCTCAGTGACAAGGTGTCAAAAAGTCTCAGTCTGACCTGAGCTTTATTGTTTTAATGTACATGAGTTAGCAAACGTAAACCCTAGTAATACCTGTCTATCTTTTATATCTATTCAATGCAAAAGTTTGGTTTTATAAGGAAAAAACGGTTATTTTTATCCTGTCCTTGTGTCACAATGTTGTAATTGTTTTATCATATAAGCAGATATGTATGTGGTGATATAATATCACACTCAGAGCACACTCAAACACACCGCATCGACTGAACACATCCTTATATCTGGCAGCTACATGTTAGCATGTTTGTCCCTGCTGCAATGCACAGCAGGTGCCTTTTGTAATGCTTGTTCGTTGCATGTTCGCAGGCAGTAAAATTAAATGGATTATGTAAAGTGAGCAATGAAAGTGTTTGCAGAAATGTGAGTTGTAAGTGAACTTTCAGTCATGTTCCCCAACAAAAACAGCCTCCTGTGAATCTCCGAGGTATTTCGTCTGATTTTGCTTGCAAATATGTTTCAGTTAATGTTCAAAACTCATCCTTTTTCCTTGAACTTTCTGGAGTTAAAGATATGCAAGTGAACTCACAGTGACTCTCCTGCCCATTAACTCATAATGTGCTCCTGCTGGATATGTCCTCATGCTAACCCCATGCGAGGTGAGGGGGAAAATAATCGTCCCAAGTTGAATTCTCCACTGACCCGTGATTTTGCCTCCATCTCAGCTTGAACAGAAAGACCTTCTGCTTCTAATTTCTGGTAGACATATGAAATAAAAAAAGTCTGTCTCCTTGGGCACAGATACTACATCCTTGAAATAATTTATGCTTCTTGGGGTTGATTATGTAAGAAAGCTGTGAAGATTTTTGGAATAAATTTAAGGATTTGTGTTCTTAGAAGTTAATATTCCTTTCCTACACTCTGCGGTAGAGTTTTATCACAATAAGGTGAGTGAGCGCTCAGAATGTTTTGAGCTTCTACTTATTACTGAATTTTAATGTGTTTTTTTAATTTGTATTTTTTTTTTAATGTATTATCTCAAGAGAAACAGACAACTACACATTGAATAAATGCTCTCAAAAAGATGACCTGTCAAATAAAGTTATGATGTTCCAAAACTACAGAAAGAAGATATAAATGCACTTAATGAATCTTTTTTGAGGGTTTGTCTATTCAGTGTACAGGTTCCCTTTTCTATTTGGATGATTTTTGCCTCCTCATCTCCACACCTGACATCATACTGAGATTTGCATTCTCTACTTTAAAGTGGCCGAAAACAGTTATTGCAGGTTTAATGTAAAAAAAGTAGACCAATCTGGATGTTGATAAGTTAACCAAATCCACAAAAAACTTCAAATACAGAAGACAAGTTTAGGACACACTAGTGAATGAGTTTTGTGCCTTAATCACTGTATCTTAAAAAGGATCATAACAGCATTAATCATGATAAATATGCTACACGCTGATGAAGTAAAGCAAGAGCAGATGTTGTTGGGAAAACTAAACCAACAAATTATGAGTGAACATTTTGCCATCAGGATAAATGTTTTTGCCACTCAGTTGATCTGTTTATTAAGTGTATTAAAATTACATTTCCCTGCAAATGAAACTAATTTTCTACTTAACAGGATTGCAATAATGTTCTAATTTTGAAATTTTGTTGTTAAAAATTTCAAAATATATTGGTTTTTCTGTTGTAGAAAAACACACGAAAAGGTCAAAGTTCATGCTTTTATAGTAATATTAAAAGCCAGAAAGAAGACATTGCATGTAGTGTAACCTCAAGGGAGCGGGAAAAAAAACACGACTAAGTTATTAAACACTATGTCATCTGTATGTGGCAAAATACATTATTCAACAATACTGGCTAAACTGCATTTCATGTCAGCAGAACCTCATGCATCCTATGTAAACTTGTTTGATGATTTATTCACTGGGCGCCGGCCTATTAGCTGTCGACACATCTGCGGCCGTCCATGCGTGGCATCGGGCTTGTGTGGAGTTTGTTGAGGGAAATCGGAGGTGGTGAAGTGTGTGGTTTTCATCATGACCTTGTGAACAGGCATTTGCTTTTGCCGTTAGAGCCACAAGCCTCGTCAGTGGACTTCAGGTTGAGGTTAAAAGCCGTTTCATCTGCCAATTCTAAATATTTAATGACCTCGGGAACATGATTAAAGCCCAGGCCATTCCTTTGCAGGGCTCTTGTGATCAAATAGATGTGTTAGTGAAATAAAAAAAAGCAGATTTTTTTTCTATAGTTTTTTATTTGTTTTAGAATTTAAACAAGTTGTTGCATAAGATACAAGCTTTAGCTGCAATAATAAGATGACTTGGGGTATGGGGCTTTAAAACGAGTCACTACAATGCAGATTACCATTATTACATTTGGCATGATGAAATAAATTAGTTCTCTTAATTACGGGCACATTCCCCATGTTTAGCTGGTTGGCATAATCATCCTAAAGATCAGTGTTCCCCCTCTGTCTCATTTTTATTCTGTCGTCCTGCCCAAGCTCGCTGTTTTCATTGCTTAGGATTTGGAAGAAATCTGCCATCCAGCCAGCGAGAGAGCTCCAGCCAGCTTATGTGTGCCTGTGTTTAAATAGCTAGTGATTTAAACTACCCCCCCCCCCCTTCTATCTCCATGGCCCCTGAGAAGTAGCTTTAGAGATGCTGTGTTAGTCTAAAAAGCCGCTGGGGAGCTTTTGTGTTGAAGCAATTCTTTGCTGCCATTTAATGAAGCCTTATATCATGACAGAGTTTAAAAAAGAAGCAAACACATTCTTCTCAATTTGAAAAAAAAAAAACCTCAAGTGGAGGTTGTATAACTTTCATTCATTCATGTGTTCATGTCTTTGGATCGTCTGAATTAGTATTTAATACCGTTTATACACTTTCAATCGGTAGTTGACTGGCATGTTTTTGTTTGTCCGTCTGTTGGAGATGCATTTGTTATTGTATTCATGAGTGTTTGTCATTACTAATTTTTCCAATTATCCGACAGTACAATTGAAAACAGAGAAAATACCAAGAACTGACTCGCCTGGGATGAATAGTCAATGACAGAAAAAAAAAAAGTAATCACAGTATTGTTTGTTTGAAATCATTACCTGCCACCAGCAGCACCGTCATTAAAGTGAGTGAGAGAGGAGCATGAAGGAGCAGTAAAGGTCTGCCTCCTCTCAGGATATTACGGAGCATTTGAACACACTGGAATGAGTAATGTGAAGGGAAGAAAGTGTGTGGTGCATGAACAGACTGCTCATGTGGATGGATGTGTGATGTGTAGGTTTGAAGCTGTTACTGCTGTGAGGGCGGATGTGATGGTGCAGAGGGCAGAACGAACCATTTCACCGCTTCATTCACCCTGGTAGGCTTCAATGTGAGCGTTTTCTGGTTTGTGTCCTGTAAAAAAAAAAAAACCTGTTCCATGGAAACTAATGGGACTTTAAGAAAAAAAAAGGGCTGTGTTTTTAAAAAATAAAGAGACAAAAATGTCCCATTCATTTAAGAGGGACATTTGCTTTGTCTTCTCATTCAAATGTTAAATGTTCTCAGAGAAATATAAGCCAACAACCGCCTGTTTCCCATAAAGCAGCAAGTTAATAACCATCAACAACACCTTTATGTTCAGCCTCTTGGTCCCTTATGCTCTGTTATAGCAGTTATACAAGAACTGAGTGTCATCAGAGGTCTGATGTGTAGAGAGTAAACAGCAAAGGAGATGAGATTGCTCTCTGAGGAGCTCTGATGTTCTCCACAGTATCTGACGTACATATCTGCAGCCTGACATGCTGTTACCAACCAGTCGAGTTGTCTTTAAAGGATCCACCATCATCGTGTCCAACAGATGAAGAAAAACACATCTCTGCTACACAGAATCATTCACTTCTCCGTCTTTTTTCTGTTTTTATTCCTCTGAAGTAGTTTTGGCCATTAAAATCTATTGAGATTAATTATTCTGAGAAGGAAACTTACAAATCAGCTGATCATCTAACAGTTTATGGATATATGCAGCTTGGTGGTAGCTATTATTCATCTGTAAATTGTCACAAGCTTGTAGCTTGACTAACATACTCATTTTTTAATCCAAAGATACTTGTCATTATGTGGGTAAAATTAAAGTGCAATACTGTTAAAATTTTGATGATTTGATTTTCAGCTCTGCACACTGACTGGCACCTGGTTAAAAACAGTGTGGGTTTTTTTTTACAGTTCCCTTTTTCTTTCTTAACAACAGAGAGTGTTAAATCTGATAAAAAAATTCTTGTTTCAGTCTGGATATTCTCCTCAGATAAAAATCTTTGCCTGCAGGGTCTTTTTTCTGTCTTTTTTTCTTTTTTTTTGTATGTTTGCCCTTATTTTTCAAAGCAGCAAAAGCAGATGAGATATCGCCTCATTGAGTCGGTTAACTCTCCTACATCCAAACTGCGTCATCACCGTTCACGTTTTTGTTACATCAGAGCACGCTCGCATCCCTGCGGAGCTTTGTAGTCTCTGAAACCGCATCATTCCTCTGAATCAGTGCAATATAGTTCCATATGTAAAATATTCTTGAAGTGTGATATAATTGCCTGCGGAATGCGGTTATTTCACAAATGAAAAATATGCTAATTACTGTGCACACTGAATAAGTGCAACTTCTTTCTTAATGAAAATGACCGACAGTCGCCGGGATGTGCACACCCACGCGCATGCCTGGTCCTCTTTGAAAGTAAACATGAATTCATGGAAAATATACAGTCACAAAGAAAACCGGAACAAAGAGGATTCATGCCTTATTCTCTTCACTGTCCTTTTCTCTACTGATCAAAATGATATTTTGCTTTAGATGCAGAGGATATAAGCAGTGCCCAGTGGGAGGTGGTGCTCTCTGTTCCCTTCAGAAGACTCATACACATCTTTATTAGCATGCTTTTGAGTTTATAAACAGATGGTGTCCTTGTATCTTATTTAAAATATCCATTCTTTTATTTTGCATACCCTCAGACCTAAAGATGTATTTGTAGTCTGTGCATGAGTCCAAACATTTACACACATATTTGTACACACTGAAGTCTGCCTTTCAATGGTTTGCCTGGGATGAAGTTTTACTACAAGAGAAACCACCTGGCTGATGAACTTTTTGGGAACAATCACAGTCTGTATGCATGAATCCTTATCAGCTGCAGGGGTTGACCTTTGCAACCAAACCTACTATATAAGTGCAATAGAAACAAAAAAAATCAAGGGAAAAAACTTAGGTAATCAATACAGTATCACTTGGGGACACCTGCTTAAATAATTAATAGATGGCTCTGTGCAAAAGTTTATTTTACTGTTCCAAAAGAAAGAAACAGGAAAGGTTTCACTTGTTGAATCCCTGCTGGCGTTAAAACAAATCCAGCAGTGGCACCAGTTGTATTTATGTGTTTTAAGGATGTTTGAATAAATCAGTTGACAAGGGAGAGATCAGACTTTCTAAAGTAAAACAAACAAGTAAAAACAAGAAAAGCTGGCAACCTTTTTCCTCCATTTAATTTCATCTGACTGTTATATCTGTTCTTCTTGTGTTTTATTCAATCTGATTTTCAAAAAGCAGCCATGTTAAAAGATCTTTCATAGCATCAGAACATAGCACCTTTTTTTGAAGGTTGTAGGATTAAAAAAGATGTTAATTCAGGTTTAAAATTGTCTTAAATAGCCTTGTTCCAACAGTTTGCTGTTTATCCATATTATTTTGCAATATATATATCCCACTATGATTTGAAGGGAATGGCAACATGGTGGTTGCTGTGATTATTCCCATATCTTACTAATTCAGCACGTCGTGGCCACACTGACATAAAGGCCAATACAAGACAGATGATCATTCTGTAATATGTTCAGCTTCTAAAAATCTGAAAGCCTCTCTTTTTTTCTAGACAATTAAATGAAAAGGTTTCCATCCTTGAGTTCAGAGCTCATTTAACCACATTAGAGAACAAATTACATTAGTAATAAAAAGTAATTGAGCATCCTGTAATTAAAACCAAGACAAACGGGCCTGTCGGCTCCAGTTTTATTCAGTGTTTGCCCATATTTAAGTTTCAGTGCTTCCATTTGTCGAATCAAATCAAATTCAGTTGATCAAATAACCGTCTTGATTGCTGAATTAAGAAATAAGCAGCTGCCTGATTAGCCTGTTGACTTTGCACCTGATTCCTGTGTGACTTAAACAGCTTTTTTTTGTGTGTTTGATTGGTGGCACCTGTTCGTTTGTTATAGACCTGCTTTGACTGACCTGATTTGATTTCTGACTTCACTGCAGTTTATCTGTTCAAATGATAAACTGACTGACCGCCTGCCTCACTGATTTGCTGTGATCAGATCAGTTTAAGTGTTTGAATTCCAGATGTGGCAGCTAGCATCGGCAAAACACAGCTTTGCTTCGACAGCCACGCTCACATATGCTCATTCATCCCCTCTATGACCCGCTTATCATAAAGCAATTCAGATAGAAATACATGATTTTTATAACGCTGTAATGACTATGAATTGTAATTGGAAACCAGTTGTGGGGGGTGTTGCAGTTGCACGGGCCTGCAAATCAACAATTTTCCGTTTTATCTCTTTCAGTGGAGTTCAGCTGTGTGTGTGTTTTTTTGCCTGTTGAGTGTGAGAGAAAAACAAACGGCATCAACAGCCCTCTCCCCTTAAGGTTGTGATGAATTCCCTGCACTCCAATTAGAGCCTTGCTGGTTTGACTGGTCATTGCTCTGGAACGACGATAGGCCCTAATAGGCTTTGCTAAATGTCCAGAACCCAGTCAATAGGAGAGGGAAAAACTGACATTAAAAAAAAAAAAAAAAACAGGAATGGTAGAGCGAGTGAGAGACTGAAGGAAGCGATGACAGAGTGAGGTACAGGAGGGATGGAGGGGGCGAGCGAGGGAGTTGTTTCCTGTACTTAGTGGCTTTAAATGGCTGTAGAAAACCGTTAACGAGTCTGACCTGGCGGGGAAACCACAGGGTAGGCAGTCTGGGCACCTGCGGGGGTGTGCATGCTTGTTTGTGTGTGCCTGTTAGTATTTATTTGTTTGACTCCAGTACCCAGCAGTCAAAATAATAAAGAGTTCACCTGTCGATTAAGTCTCCAGACCGGGGCTCTGCTGTGCCAGTCGCAACTGGGTCATAACGACCTTAATAATTGCTGCAGGAAACCAAGCCGATGGTTAACTGCCTCCATATCCGTATGTGTGTGTGTGTGTGTGTGTGTGTGTTTATAGGAGAAGGACACACTTAGATGTCGATTTTGCTTACAATTGGACATTAATTGTGACGCTGATTTAGTGTGACAGGCATACACACACCCGCAAACAAACACTAACTACCTGCAAGTACACTGTGTTACAAAACCGGTCGTGTCTGCCCTGGATTACAATTAACCTTCAGCAGAACGAATGCGATTTGGAAGTATAATATTGAACACGGAGTACAGAGCTGATTTTACACCGTACTCTTTTTTTCCTCCTCAGTGTTCAGCACATTTTGTTTTTCTAGCACATTTTTCCTCTTCTTCTGCAGAGACTCGGGCTCCCACAGTAAATAAATACAGCTATGCAATATGTATAACACCATAAAGCACCATAAACATGTTTTTTCCTCTTTAAAGTACCCAAAAGGCATTTTCCTCTCGTTTTTAGCTGAAATAACGATTTTCTTGCATGTTAGGCCCTCTAGCTGTTAGTGGTTTTGATTATTAAGCATGATTTTTCTCTCATGCTGTGCAGCTGCCTTCAGGCTGCATAGCACCTACATATTTGGTCCATTTTCATCCCTCTGATACACGGGCTTTTCATTTCTGCATATCAGAGTGCTTATAACATGTCTCTGGGCAAGCCGGTGACACAAAGGTGGTTAATTCAAAGATGAGTGCCAGGTGGATGAAGAAAACGCTGCATCTCTGTGTTAACCAAATAACAAAAACAAATCATCACCTTGATTTGAGCATGTTTTTTTTAGGATCCTTTTTGTAAAGTGTTTTAATTTAAATGAAAAATACTGTTTTGTTAAGATCGTGGATGTTACTTTCCAACATTATTTATTGGTTTTTGTCTTAGAATATAAACTTTTAAGGTCCAATAAAAATTCTCCCCCATTATTCTTATTAAAAGGGAGAAAATTAAAGACAACTGGAGCAAATATAAGTGTGTTTAGAAGTAGGTCGTGATTTTATTGTCCTGCCTATTCAGATCCATGTTCCAGATCCAGATCTAGCTGTAATGAAGTGAAGACAACCATAGAATGAGGCTTCACAAACCTTTTTCCAGAACACTTGCAACTTCTCACACCCCTTCATACAATAAAAAGGGAGACCTATTGTTCTATTGTTGTTGATAAAGTAAGATTTGGTTTTAATATTTCAGGGTTTGACCAGAGGTCACGTCTCCTCGAGTGCTTTGTTGCAATATCTAAAGCATTAAAAGATGATTTTATTCTGCAGTTAAAAGAGACAAAGAAAAGTGTTTTCATAAGAATGCAAGAAGAAAAGAGGAAAATTAGCACCAGTCATTTCAGCGAATCCCCAGAAAACAAAACACGTTTAGTCTTAAGTGACAACGCCCTGCAGCAGTGACCAAAGGAGGCAATCGTTTGACATTAGTATGAAGCCACAAAGGAGGTTGTCTTTAGACTTAAATGCAAGTGACGACTGTTTGTGTCTTGTTTTCTACCAACAGTCAACGTTGGTTTCTTTTAACCGTGACCCCTGACCTTAACTGTTTACTGCTGCAGCAGCGACAAGGCGGTCTCCTTCCTTTGAAGAGATAATAATTTTAACTTAAACCACAATGTTCCCTAAACCTTACTAAGCCCTTATTGTGCCTTAAACTAATCTCAGATCAAAGAACTGATTTGTTATGGTTTTAAAAGGGAGTGATATGCAACCATGCCCTGTCAATAATGGTGCTATATCATAAAAAAGCTCTCGTGTCATTGTAGAGGGTGTTTTGTTTTGAAGAATTGTTGCTAGAACCTGTTATATCATAATATATCATGACCTTCAAACGACCTAGGAATTTAGAGAGTCCCTATATTATGTACTCAAAAATGCTTTTTCTAGAAAGCTCGTATTTATCATCTAGTATCTACAACAACATTGATACCTTTATCAAATGTGAACATTCAGTATTTGATTCTTGTGGTAACTTGTGTAAAAAAAGTCTTTGTTTTGATGAATTTTTGAATGTGACACAAGCATAAGAGTAAACTTGGTAGGTAAACTGTGCTTGGTGGTTGCATGTGGAATTCATCAAATGAGCCAGTTTGGCAGCATTCAGGTCAGCATGGCAGTGCATTTATGTGAGTGGATGAATTCCCACCTCCAAATCCATCTTTTCACCTGAAAAAAGACTCAGCGCAGGTTCCACGCTGGCCTGCTGATGGAAACATTAGCATATGTTTTGCTGTTTTTCCTCTTTGTGCGCATTTGTGTGTCCTCCGTTTGACTGATTGACACGGACTGATTGTTTATTCATGCGAAAACACAGCTGAGCATTAACTTACAAAATGCATGTGTGCGTGCATGTGTATGTGTCTATATGTGTGTGTGTGTTTGTCACTGTGTACATTCACAAGAGGTGGGTAAACAGATGCACGCTTCTTTCATTTACGATTTGACATTCTTTGTGATGCTGATTTGGTTGGAAAGCATTGGACACGCACAGAAACGCACACACACCGTACACACACACACACACACACACACACACACACACATACATAAGCATGTACCAACAGCTGCATGAACATGCTACTTACAAACCATTTGTGTCTGCCATAGAAAACAATTAACCTTGAGCAGAACGAATGGAATTTGGAAGCAGCGCGCTGAACGATGCATGCAGAGTAGGGAGTTCCTGCTGTTGCTCATTAGTGACGTGCTATACATGATGTACGGATGTGGAACTGTGCCACATGTTTGCATAAACACGGAGGCTTGGGTTATTCTAGAGCATTGGCTGTGCTTCTATATTTATTCATTGGTAGGTGTGAGTCATATGCAGATGGATGGCCTGAGTGTGTTTTTGTAACACATGCATATATATTGTACAAATTCTACACTTGGGTTTTGAATTTAGATTTAAAAAAATAAAATAGATACATATTCTGACTTGTGTGTCAAGTTCAGTGTTGGGCTTGAGGTGATTAAACGATTGCTGAATAAGTTTACCTGGTAAACAAGGTGCAGTGGTGTCTGATTGATGAAAGTCGTGGCCTGGAGTTGGAATGAATGGATTGAATATTCAAAGAGACCAGACGGAGGGCGGAGCGGTCGTCTCATTTTCACGGTCTTTAAGTTTCATGAGTCCAAACGACATCTATTTAAAAAGTAAAAGGACAAAGAGACAGAGGGACAAAGTGACTGAGGGACAGAGGGGAGACAGGAGGAGAGAGATGTGGGGATCAAGGGACAGATGGGAGGAAGAACTTAATGACTGACGCAGATAAAGTTAGCAGAGTTAAGCTGATCTAATCATGCACATCTTTACTTTGAAATGTGTTAAAACAGTTTTAAGTGCATAAAATTTGCTCCCACTGGTCAATTAAAAACAGCACTCAGTGTTGGCTTTCCTCAGATCTCACAGTGCAGGAATGATGCTGCCGTCTTCTACTAAAATAACATTACAGCAGGACACTCATCTCCTTATTTTGTTCATCTCAAACAGACAGGAGACTGCAAAATGCTTTCACATTAATTTATTCATTAATTAATGCAATTAACTTACAGTTTTGCATCAAGATGCATCTATAATCTTTTTAATACTTGCATCATAGCTCTTTAGTTTTAAGTTTAAAGCGTGAGGTGCTTAGATATATCAGTCCCTGCTTAGTCAAGCACTGGCAGTGCCTTATTAAATTTCATTTTTTCTAGATTCTGTTTCATGTTTTCCCAAATTCCAAGTTTTTGGTTTTGATTTTTCTTAATTCTGTGCTTTGTAATTTAAACATTTTTTGTCAGAATTTGATGTAGCACAACATTGCACTGATTTTAAATAGATGGATCTTCTGCAAGACAGCCCCCATGCACAACTCGAACACAGGGAAGGAAAAATAGGCTCCTAGCCTGGATTTGAAAAAACAATTTAAATCGTGAAAATAACCTAGATTTTTATACATTCATTTGGTCAATTTCTGGTATGTTCTGTTTTACAATTAATTCAGTTTTGATAATCAAACTGAGTGATTCAGTTTGTGTTTTTCTGCATCCCAAACTCATGGGACCTGTAGGTGTGAAAGAGGTTATTCATTTGCTGACCACATAACTGCCCAGCAACCTGTCCTTCGTGTTGGGTTATATCGTAAGAAAATAGTCTGGACAATAAGCAACATGGTAATCTTTAGATCACATTTAAAGTTATGTCAAGTATGTGCACTCACTAGTGAATACACTTGTGTTCAAGTTCAAATCACCTTAAATCAGGGCAGGTCTTTGGTTTTTCCCATTAGTTGTAAATTAATACATCTTTTAGGAGGATTCATGTTTTCCCAGCCCTCCCTAACAAGCTTACTCACTTTCAAAGCGCCGATAAAAGCAGCATGCTGCTTACTGCCTACTCTTGTTCTTTTTTTTTTGGATTAGACAACAGTGACTGTGTAGGTGAAGTTAAGCACCTGGATCAGATTCAGCAGCAGTTATGACTTGCTTTCTTCGAGCTCATTACCATTTGATCGCTGTTCATGTAATTATTCCTCATGCAAAGGAAAATTGCATGCCTCACAATTGTGAGGGACAGCAAAACATTTAATTATCTCAAAATTACAGACATAATGCCGTACTAAATTACTAGAACTGCTGCGTTATTGATAGTTATGTGAAATTGATTTTGTGTTGTCGGTTGGCTTAAGGCAATCATGTGAGTATGTGTACGCTAAGCTCTGACACTGGTAATAATAATAATTGATTGCTTTCAGTTTCTAGTAATCAGTGGTAATTGCCGAGTTATGGTAAATGATTATGTTTCTAAGAAAAGCAATCAGTAAGTCCAAATTATGATCATGCTTGCCAAGAGGGAAGATTCACATGCAGTTTTTGCTTAGAATGAATGTTTTTCGCCTTGAATCTCTGTTTTTTTAACAGAAGTCCACCCACATTTGAAGTGGGTGTGAGAGTCGGAAGTTATTTTAAGTAATTTTTGGAGGGAGTACTGTCAGTGTTTCAGCTAGGAGAGATTTAACATTGCGTCCTTATGGTCGGTGACTAAGTAATGCTTTGTGAGAGCTCGTACATTTACCCATACGTATGTCTGTACTTTTATGGTCTCTTGACTTGTAGACTGTAATTTTGCACTTGATGCAAAGTTATGCTCTGACAAGTTGATTCCTTCTGTTTGTGGATTATATTCACCAAAAACCAATGTTTTAACATCTTTAAAGCAGTTATCTTTAAGATTTCATGAAAGGAACCTTGTTTTGATATATATGTACATGAAAGACATCTTTTCAGCAATAAACACTGAATTTATTTACATAAAGTAGTTGCCACTCTGTTTAGTAGTTTCCAAATGTTAGCTGCACAGTTTGCTATTTCATCCCCAGATTAAAAGCTGCCTTCACACAAAGGAAGTTCACAGAGAACGATGGACTTATGTGATTACTGTTTTTATTTTATTGTGTCAGAGCTGAATTAGGTTTTACTACTGATAATTCATAACAAGCGTTCAATTGTCAAAACATGGTACTAACAAATGTAACTGTTAGAAATTTTTGCTGTCCACAAGAAAACAGTCTTTTTTGGCTTTCTTTTTTTCATTGCAGAGAGAATGGAGGGAGGATCCACTGTGAGCTGTTAGATGAAGAGCTGCAGGTGACAGGTGAACACCACCAACTGCACAACAAAGTAGCCTTTCTCAAGATCAAGCTTGAAGTTATTGTTAACTGACTGATTTTTTAAATTTTGGTTAAACAATGTGAGTTTATTAAGCTGGACTGTAAACACTTACATAAGTTCCTGCTTTGCACTTTTGACAAAGTATCTGATCATGGGCAGAACCTCAATGACTTTGGGAGTAACGTCACCAGATGAACCAGGACAGATTACAACATCAACAGATGGTAAAGTTCTGGCTTAAGCTTGAGTTTGGGTTGAAAAATTAGGTGCAATCCTGGCTGCCTGGCTGAGCTGAGGCCTAAATGAATTAGGGTGAGCTGGGCTGCAGCCCACATTTCTGGCCTACGCAGTATTCAGAGGAAAGAAGGCAGAAACAGGCAAAAACAAAGCTGATTTTACTCTACTCCATGATGTAGTGGTTGAAGATTCACTTCCCACATTGTAACATGGTGCACTTTCTGGAAATTTATCTTAGGAGCTATTTATAAGCAAAGTAATGAGATGGTAATGTCTTTTAGTTTATACAACAAAATAAATGCTGGAGAAATTAAGGTACCTCTTTATGTTGACACAATAATCTTGTAAATTCAGTCCTCCCCATTGATGTCGTCACACACTGCGACATGCCATTCCTCAGTCCTGCACTGGCCTAAAACCTTGGACATCCACATAATGCTCATCTGCCTGGTTATACTAAGCACCTCTCTCAGCAGTCATACTAAGCGCTTCTCTCAGCTGAGGCAGGCATTTTCAAAGTGTGAAACATGGACCCGGGGAGAGGCAAAAATGTCTAACGATGTAAGCCAAACCCAACCTGCCAGCACAGACACAATTGGCAGACTGTGAAAACACACAAAACCCAACCTCTAAACTGCCAGCACCCTGGTGCAACAGCTGTGCCAGGAGACAGACACGAACACAGCCAACAGTGAAACCAGTGCCTCAATAAGGATTGAAAGAAAAAAAAAAAGGGGAAACATTGCAACTCTGCTGGTTAAAACATCCACCTGTACAAAAAAATGCTGCAGAAGGTTACAGATTAAGTGCTTTAGACGGCCATTGATTGAGTTGTGTATGACATTGGTCAAAGGACAGCGTGTGTGTCGCTCTGGGCAAATCACGTTATAAACTACAGCCATCACTCAAGATTTTAATTGACCCTTCCATCCATCTGGCATCCCATAACATCCACATAGCACATCAACGCCACATTCTTTTTCTAATGAAACGCCCTGGGGCCAAAACCACAAGAGCTGGCCTCTGCTGCGTTATGGTCTGCCGCGTGGATCTGACATCGTTTTCACGGCACGTTCACAGTTCTTAACATGTCCGACTGTGTTCGCAATGGACATCTGTGCACTCTGGGGTGCGCAGAAGGAAATCGAGTTGCGAATTTGTTCATAAATTGATTGGGTTAAATATCATTCTTGTCACCAGGCTTTGTTTCCCTGAGAGCTGCCAGGTTGCCAGACAGACACACACCCACAGACACACACACAGACACACAGACACACACACACAGACAGACAAACATTGCTTATGCACTGCATGAATGTGCTCCGACTGTGTGGGGATGAGAAAGTCTTGGCTTAAGTACTGCAAGTCCACAAGTCTTTGGGGGGAAAATGAAGTCCACAAGTAAATTAAAAAGAGCAGTGTGTGTGTGTGTGTGTGTGTGTGTGTGTGTGTGTGTGTGTAGAATTGATAATCCAAGTATTAGGAGTGAATTCTCAACTGGCACTTAGTATTCTGCTGTTTATATCTATTATTTATTTCTCCTCAAGTGAATGTGATATGTAAAAAGAAAAGCAGCTGGAGATTCTGAAATTCACTTTCTCTCCATCGTACCTCCTCTCAGGTCCCTTGTGTTTGTTGTGTTTACTTTGTTTACTACGTGCTTGTTTGTGGTTAAATGACCACTCTAATAAAAACCTGTGTTTGTATCAAACACTGCCCCCCCCTTGAGGTTTGAAAAGCAGCTCTGAAAAGTTTGTAGCTCTCTTTGTGATGGTGAGTGACAGCTGTATTCGACTTCAATTCGAGGACGAGGGAGTTTCCAGGCAAAAAATTCCTCCATAGAAACTTTTCGAACCTCTCTTTAAGCGTAACCCACTGTTTTTCTCACCAATTGTGCGCTCAATATGTTCTAAAACTGCAGAAATACATGGCTTTTGCTTCCTGTTAGTGTGGTTGGTGGTTTTTTGTGTCCTGGATTCAACATTCTCAGCTCCCATTTCTGTCTTCCACCTTCAGTTTGGAACAAAACCAGCAGCTGAGAGTTGGTGTCAGTGATAAATGGTTGGCATGCTGTTTGTAAGTGCCCAGTAAAACAACAGTGGCACACAAATAACAACATTTCCACCGTCACTCAAATCTTGTCTAAAAGGCTCGCCTTCCCTGCATGTCTTGTTTCTGACAAACTATCCCCGACTTTATTTATTTATTTTTTTTTATCCTGCATCTCTCTGCTATTACTTCTTTTTCCCCTTGTACCCGAGCCTGAGAAGAAAGCTCCCTGTCTCATTTTTCTCTTTCCCACCACTCTCCACTGCATCAGAGGCGAGTTGTGCTCCCTGCTATGTGCCTCGCCTGTGGGGAGTCTCGTCAGTCACCCGGACCTAGGACACCTCCTGACAAGGTCACAGAGGTCTGCCAGTCTGAGATTAAAACAGCTCCATCCATCCAGAGAGTTCCCCCTCTGGGCAGCCATTATCATAGCAGATCGCCATGCCAAAAAGCTCAAATGGATATGTAGTGCACAGGCTGTGACCTTCCAACAGACTGCTGTCATTTTCTGGTCTCTCTGTCTTGTGAGCTAGTGATGGTCTGTAGTTATTGTGTGTCCCCCCCTTTCCTTTTAGTAGAATTATGGGTTTTTAGTAGAAGAAAAGCTCATAATATAAAGTTTGTCCACAGTTTTATGGTGCGGATAAAAACGAGAGGTCATCTAAAAAATGTGTCACTTATCCGCACATTATCACACCATTTGTGCTGTTTTTTAGGGTTTATGTGTGTTTACTGTTTATATATGTGTGTGTGTGTGTGTGTGTGTGTGTGTGTGTGGGTGTGTGTGCATCATTGGCTTGAGCTAGGCCAACAGCAGGCATGGGCAGGCAGCCTGTTTAAGGTCTTAGCGCCCAAAGGTTTTACACAAACACAGCTGTCAAAACTGGCACGTAACCCTCATTAGTGCTCATTAGTGCACACACGTTTGCTTAGGTGAGTTTTATCCGACTCGTGGTTTCACCATGTGACCGAGAGAGCAGTGGCTACGGGACCTTGGATTACTCAAGCTTTTATCAATCCGTCCATTCATCATCTCTTTCTTGTGGCTAGGCCGAACTACTTATTCATTGGAGACAAAAAGGAGACAGGACCACTTCACTGCAGTTCATCACCTCTTTATAAACAATGAAGGACATTAAATGATACCCACCATCACCTTCCTTTCACTTCTGTTTTAATTTGTGTGTTTTATTAAAGGACAAAGAAAGATGAGAAGGGGTTGCAGCTCTTGGTAACAGCAAATAAGCATCAGTCAGGCTGGAAAGCACACTGTACAGTAGTAGTACAGTTACGTTGTACATTGCCTCTTGTTCATTGTCCTATTTTAATTTAACAATCCCCCTTGCAGCCATTAAGAAATCCAGCAGGGAATTTCTGTAAATTCTGACCCTGTATCATCCACTGTAAAATGCAGCGTAATGGCCCCCTGAATCACCTCTTGTAAGCGCACTAATTGCTGTGATTACACTAATGTCTCTTAATGGGGTTATGATTTATTGATGTTTAAATGTGACACAAAACACTTTTGAAGGTATACACTGTTTATTTGGTGAATTAATTCTTTGATTAGGTCACTATTGTGCGGCAAGAAAACTTCTACTGGTTAAACTCTGTGTGTTTAATTGTATTTTGCAGTAATGGTTTTAATATCTTCCTTTCTGGCGACAGCTGAGGCCCGAAGCTTTATGTTTCCCAGATTGTCCGCTCGTCCTATCTCAGGAATTTCTTCAGGGAATTTCCTCAGATGCACAAACCTCCTCTTGGATCCAAGGATAAAAAATGATTTAAATTTGATAGTCAGAGCTTAAAGGTCAAGGTCGCTGTTGCCTCACAAGACCCTTTTTTTTAATAACTCAAGAATTCATGCTCAAATCGTGACAAATTTTCACAAAAAATGTGTAATAGGATAAAACGATGAATGAAATCACTTTATATTCAAAAGGTCAAAGGTCAACTTCACTATGACATCATGTTTTTTTCTGCAAAAACCCTTTATTCTAAACAGGAAGGAACAGAAAGAAAGACTGTGACTGTATCCTTCATTTGATCAGATACTGTATCGGTGACTCTAATCTTGGGTACCCACCTTAAAACAGCTGATTGTTTAGATCTTCTGTGCTGCTGATCTGAAACATGTTTGTGAGGCATCCACATTTTGTATAATTTATCCCCCTTGTAGTCACATTCATATTTGAAGCACTGCAGTCCACCACAAGTTCACTGGTTTTACTGACTTCAAGCTTGAGTTGATTGTTGTTGTGCCATGTGATGAAGATCTCCAGCAGTCTTTTATTATTCACTGGAAATGATACATTTAAATATAATGATAACTTCCATTTCACCAAAAGACATGGATGTAAACTGCAACTTGAATGGTTCTCAGAAGCAAACAACCACGAGGCAGTGACCATAGTTTCATAGTTTTAATCATAAGTTTTCACGGCTGAAATATTGACCTTTTCTTGTGAGGGTACATGAGTAAAATATGTTTAATAAGACGTGACATTCTCATCTTCTCATCAGCTATATATAAAAAAAAGTGTTTGGGTGCAATCCTGATATAATAACTGAAATAAAAGTAAAGTGTTAACCAGGTGGAGCACCACACTCCAACACTTTCAAATGGAAAAAGCCATGTTCTCCTACATTCCTACTGGTTTTTAATTTTTTTAGAGTCAGACCTCTCTCCAGGCCTGAGTGCTTAACTGCTAGATGTGTTTCATATTACAATAAAATGAAATCAGACCTGAGTGAAGGGCACACTGTGCATGGGTTAAGAGCCTAAAAATGGCTGCGAGCACTTTACTGACCATAGCTTTGAATCTAATGTTCTTGTTCTTGTAGTAGAGCAGCAGGTAAAACACCACTACAGCCACATCCTACATTTTAGGAAACGCTCTTGGACATTTTTCAAGTGTTTTTTAATACTATGTAAAAATAGACAGTGTGACCTGTGGCGAAAGATGTTCCTCTAACCATGATAAACACCTTATGAGCAAAACATGAATCTTAACCCGTCTTATCCAGTGAACCAGAACAGAAGCCATTTCTGACACCAGCTGAATATTTATATTTTATCTTCTGTGTTAAATCACATCCGAACTATTGTACTTACATGAAACATCAATAATGTACTGCGTTATTGTCACTAACTTCATAGCATCTCTGCTGACTACCCTTTCTTCCTTTCATCTTCACCACAGCTTGTTTCACATTTAGATCTGAATTGATGAGAGACGGAGTTTGCATGTGTTTGTCTATCCTACAGCAACTTAGGGCCTATTGGGGGCAGGGACATGGCTGTGGGGGGATTTGGGGGGGGGGTCTAATGCAAGTGTGAGGAGACTGGGTGTTTGTGTATGAACGCTGTCAGGAGGCTTGCCAAGGCTCAGGCAGCATGTGCCCGCAGGGTAAGGAGGCTTGGGATGTATTTGTTTGGAGATGAATGCGCGTGCACACACAAACACACACACACACATAAACACTCACACACACACACACACACACTGACACAGGATGTGTCTAATTAGCAGAAGACAGCTGCTGCCAACCAGAAAACCCATGTGAAAGTACTCATCGTGCTTTGGCCCACAGGCAGCCACGCCACACTTAACAATTTACCCTCATTGTAATGAGCGCAAATGTGCAGCAATTCATTTTCCATCTAAAGCGTTTATTTACAAGCCATGTAGCAGCACAGGGGCTAACAACCTTTGAATGTCATAAAGGAATTATGGAATATTGTCTTTGCTATAACTCAAAGGTTCATTAGACTGATATCAAAAGAGACTTGTTTCCTGAGTAGAGAGAAGAGAAACTGTAGTTCACTGTTGTGGGTCGTTTACTTCATTAAATTGTCAAGTTGTTTCTCAAGCATACATACTATAGCAGCTCATAGTGTACACTGCCTGATGTAATAATTAATTCCAACAGCAAATCAGATTAAATGTTCCATTAAATCAGCAAACATTCAACGCAGCACAAAGTCTCACAATCTCTCAGTGTTTACACAAGTCAGAATCTATTAAACCAAACCTACATGAATGTACTTTTGATATGAAAGAGTGTGAACACTTTTTATTTTTGTTTCTGTCACTAATAGAAAAAAGCAGGCCAGTAGTTCAAAGACTGAGTTTATTTTTGAGGTTGAAATTTTGACTTAAATACCAACAGTCTGTTTCTCAGACTTGTACTCAAAGACAGAGGAGTGTAATAAATAGACGTTAGTGAAAATGTCAGTGGTTGAAAATAGTTTTCACTTGAGGGTAGAAATCTTTAGGAATTCAGTTTAGCTTCAAATTGCCACAAATTAAAGTTTCTTCTGTTGTGACATTTGCATGATAAATTACTAGCTAATGTCTAAAGGCTGACTGGTTCACTATGTTACGGAAGATTGCAATTAGTATGAATACACTTTAATTTTAAACACAAAAAAATAATTCTTCAACATGCTTTAATCTCATTTATTCATCAGGATTTTAGGACCTGCACCAATTAGCTCCAACAATTACCTGATTAGCTGAAATGCCAGTTTTAAAGACTCTTAAAAGATTTTGAGTAAATCTTTCCTTTATGAATGAGCAGTAGCAGCTTGAAAACAAAAAAAAAATGTGTTCATCACAATGCATCTAACTGCCTTTGATACAACAGTCATTCATGCGTTGGCAGAGCTGTGTTGGGTTTGTGTTGAAAGACCCCAGAGCAGAGAGGGATGTGAGTGAAGGATAGTGAGCAGACAGATGGTTTGGTTGTTTACAGGACTCGGTGTCATAACTTAGTCATCATTACAATAATCCTCTCACTAATTTAAAATAAACTTGCACTGATGCGAGACACGAAAGCTGTTTCAGACACTGTTGACCCTCCTCCTGTTATGTCTCCTGGCAGTTTTTCTTCTGCCCAGTAGATGGAAGCATAGCCACACACTGACACACACACATACATAAACACACACACACACACACACAAAAGGGGGAAAAAATAAGAAAAAAAAAGAAAAAGTTGGGTGAGAGTTTCTCCAGATGGTGAGTGGCAAGCAGGAGCTGCTCTGCCCTTCGTTCCCCAAGCAGGCAGACAGGTCCTTTCAACTCTCTTCAATCAAGTTTCCATAAAGGCAGAAAGGGACCCAGCGCTCCTTACAGTGGAGGCTTTGCGGGCGCTTTCGTTCTGTGACAGATACAGCGGTTTCAGATCCAAGCGACCTGCACCCCGTCAGGGAGAGCAGGAGCAAAGAGAAAAATAGCACTGGAGAGTGTGGAAAGTGAGAAAGGGGGGCGTTGGCGTGGAGAAGCTATGAATTTGATTACCAAATACAGACCCCGAGGTCTGGAAAACAGAAATGACATAAAAGCTGGTTGACTCAGGGATCCTGTACATTTTTTTGCTCCCCACCCGCCCTTGATACAACTTTGAACCTGCAGTTTTTTTTTTTAAGCCCTGGGTGTATGTAATTCTGCCTCTCTTTTTTCCTCTTCTCTCCTGCTGCATCTCCCTCTCTAATTAATGCTCAGCTATGTGAACCCAGGATTAGATCAGGCCGGGGAAATCAATGGCTGACAGCACAGAGAGAAAAGAAGAGGGCAATAAGCAAGCTGTCACATTTTAATCAGGGTGGGTGAGGATCAGAAATAAAAGCAACGGTTCCCCCTTTGAGGTTGAGTGTGTGTCTGTGTCAGTCCCATGCATGTATGTGCAGGAAATGTGTGTGTGTGTGTCTACATGTGTAAGCCACAGTAAAGGGTAGCTTCTAAAGAAAAAAAAAACGGTGTGATGTTTGTGGGAGAGCTTGGACCCTGAAGTTCCCACAGAAGGTCCGACTGATCCTTGGAAATCTTGGAGGAACGAACGGCTATGCCGGAGTGCAACCTCAGCGGCAGCAGTCGTGGGAATGGAAGCTCCCCTGAAGCGTGTTTTCACAAACTGGCCTCGAATGGAAAACATTGCTCTTGACTCCTCTTACATGATGTCACCAGGGTGCTGAATCCTGCAAATGAGAATGCGTGAGGAGAATCCAGAAGTGCACTTTGCATGAAAAATACTTAAAAGAAATCTACTAAATAAAAGAAATCGTGCCCTCAACAAAACCCCTGCTCTGATCTTTAATGAGAAAAATATTGAGGCAGTTTGAGATTCATATTAATGTTTATCTTCAGGGGGATGAGTTCATGTTCCAGCGATCTGGCATTGATGGGTACAGTATATATGCAGCAGAGCAGAGCTGTATTAAAGCTCTGCGGTGATGCCCCAACAATAGCTGTAGTAAAACTGATGGTAAAGAGAATTAAGTTGAACTAGATTGCTTTTTATGATTTGCAGTTTCATGTTGCACTGATCAATACATTTTCAGTCAGCCCTAACCCCTAACCCCATGCCACTGTTAAAACACTGAATGCTCAGCCAACATAGAAATTTTCACTGTAAAAATAACAGTCAAACACAGCCAGTCACAAAGGTGTTAAAACAAGCACATCAACTATGACAACCCTGCAGTGAATCCTACCTTTAAGATATTTTTAGCTTTGTTAGAAAGACACAGAGGGCAGGGGATCTTTCTGTCCGCCTGGCCTGACCGAACCCCTTCGGAGTCATGCGTTTGTTGTTGCGAATGATCTTAACTACATCTGTTGAGTGCTCCGTCTCTTCACCAGTGGAGCTGGAGCGGTTGCCCCGGAGCATGACCAGCAGGAAGGCCTGTGCATCAGTCTGTCTCTGCCCGGGCTGAGCTCCTGGACCTCAGCAGTCAGATCCCTCGCAGGCAAACCCTCAGATATTCTGAACGACTGTCCCAGCTTGGGTTCAGTGATTATCCATGAAGTGAGCATGTCATTTGTTGTCACCAGTCAGAGCTTTTAAAACATAACCTGTGCACCTGTGCATCTTAATGGAAATTTATTGAAATGTTTAATAACATTTCAATAAATAATTCGTTATAAGTTATCTTTATTTTAATTGATTTCTATATTTCTTATTGCAGCTTGGGTAAAACTAGTTGACTTAATTACGTTTTTTCCCCAGAGATTATCCTAATTCTTCCCAAAAAAATTAGAGCTGTCATTTTTGTTAATAAATAACAGACTTTTGCCTGCAGATGACATTAACACCAATGTGTTTTTACAAAATGAAACACCATTATCTCAGGTAGACATTTTGTCTCTGTGCACCTCACAAACTGGCATTACATCGTATGTTTTTCATAAATGACTTGCATTGTAAATTTCATGAGCTATTCATGAACCCCTGCAGCTGCTACATTAATTGCAGCCAAAAGAAGCTCCAAAGTATGCAGCAAAAATAAACTTAAAAGAGGTGAAAAGAATGTTCATATTGAGTTTTTGGTGGTATTTTTCTCCTGTGTGTGCTAAATGTCCTCAGCTCCTCTTTGCTGCCAGCTCTGCTCCTAAGGGCAGACACTGCTTTACAATTAGCTTGCTAAGCGGTGTCCTTCCATTTACCGTGTGGTTTAATGCAAACCAATACACGTAGCAAGGCCCCCTCAGGACATGGCTCCCTGAGGCAGAACATTCTGCTGGAAAGACAACGGTGCACTTTTACATCAAAGATTTACATTGATTTTGGAAGGGTTTGCAAAGCAAATGATAGCGTATTTAAATTCAGGGAAGTGCTTAGAGAGTTGGAAAGTTGAGGTCAGATAGCTGGAAGTATAAGAAAATGTGCTCCGTCATGGTGTTTACTGGAAAAGCTCGAGTCTCGGGAACCTTTTAGTTTTTGAAAATGTGGCTAAAGAGCTGAATTTAATTAGGACATAACTAAATGTGACATCAGCAGTTGGCAGACCATAACTTCAACCTTCTGATGTTGGTACAGGCAACAAAATTGGTCTCAGATTAATGTATTTAAACATTAGAGTAAAGCAGTATAAATGAGTCATGTCTGAGATCGTGGCAGTGAAATGTTCATTGCTACAGTGACTCATTTTGGCTGACAAACTGTTACAGTAAAGTATGATGCAACTGCAAGCACAGATTTACAGACACTACTGCAGATGATTTGTTCACAGTGTGCAGGCAAACATTTGTGTTTAGTTGTGAGTGCCATAGTCAACTTATGGTACAGACACAGTGAGCACTTCAATGAATGTCAAATTCGTAGATGCCATTCATTTTTTTAAGAGCAGGATATCCGTCTGTTCAGTGCATGATGGACAGGGCCAATTGACAGACCGATCACTGTATCTGAGTGTGCATAACCATGACTTGACCTCTACTTTATGCAAATGAGTCTGTCCAGCATGACGGACCAGGCTCATGAAAATCAGATCAAACTGTCAAACTTGGCAGTGTTGATAAAGTATAAACCAAGATTTTGCTACATCATGGCCTATTTGTTGCTTCAAATGTTTTCAGAAAGTTGTTGTGACTGACTGTCGTACTTAAAACAGACAAACAGAGTCCAAGCCTCAACCCAACCTGCAGTCTTCTGAAGCTGGGCTCATAAAGATGTGTCCTCCCTAGATTTTATGTGTCTGAACCATTGTGTTGTTGTATATTGTAATGCAGTATGCATGTGTGTAAATGACATCATGCATATGAAGCTCCTGTGTGGGGTGTCAGTCCACTTCAAATAGCTGAAAAATGGATACAGAAGAAGAAAAAAAAACGCTAAAAGAAGCAGAGAGGATGGAATTAAAATGAGCTGTGCAGGTAGAAGATGCAGCTCAAGCACAAGAATGAACTAAGCAAGAATAACTCAACAGAATTTAAATTCCCTATAAAAATGACCTCATCAGTGAGAATGAACCATCACGATTCTACAGACTCTCTTTTAAATAAACAATGCAACAGTTTTATTTTTTATGTCTGACAAAACACAAACCAGAGAAAATCAACAAAATTACAGTCTAAATCTATTGAGTTTGGTCCCAGTGAGTCCACACTATCAGCCTACTTTAACTCCCTGGGCAGACGTCGGACTCTGAGGATGTGCAAGACTGAGAATGGATGATAATAAAAGGTGGGGAAGGAACGGTAATAGATATGGAACTTAAGTGAGGGAATGAAGGTTTCGCTGAAATTGGGAGAGAAGATGAAACGGCAGGCAGTGCCCTCGTTACACTTTGCTACAAATTTTGGGGGTTTGATTGAGGCAGGATTCACCAAAAACAGATGTGATTTAAACTGCTAAAGTTGATCGTACAAACCTGCTGCAAAACAAAAATTCAATTACAGCAATCATCAGTTGTAAAGCCATTTGAATCATACTGACACCACTATAATGCGACCTTTATGATACTGGCATTAATACGGTTGAGATCAATGGTTCTTGAACTCATCTAGCAGTAGAAACACAAAAAAATTCTTATCCCTAACCCCCCTGTTTTCTATCATTAAATCATAATAGGGAGAGCAGCTAAAAAAAGCTAGAATTTTCCAAATCTGAGCTTGAAAAATATAAAAAATATAAAAAAATATACCAAAGTGTTTGTGCAAAAGTAAGCTGTAATGAAAAATGTAGCAAGAAGTTTGAGGGAAGGTGAACGGCAGGGAGGAAGAGGAGCAGCGGGGAGACGAAATGAAAAAGTAAGACAAGTAATGGATGGCAGGACATTAAAGACAAGTGGGAACATGAATATAGGAAATAGGTACCAGAGGAACATGATATGAAAAGTGGAAAAAATGACTTAAGTGCTGAGAGTGAGAGTAACACAGTGTAGAGAATGAATTTTAGTGCAGGGTGGCCCTTCAAAAAAAACAGTGTGCATGTTCAACTAGATGAAAAATTGAATTTAAACAAAAAGAGCAGATTAAATTTCTGCATTCTTTATGAAGCTGTTTGTGTTAAATTAAGCATCGCAGCGGTGCCATGGAGGAGGCCAACAGTGGGTCTCTCCTCATATTTTTCCTTGAGATATTTACCTGAGGTGTGTTGTAATGAACGAAGCCTCTAGTAAGGGAAGAAATATGCGTTCATATAAAATAAATGACTATAAAGACTTTGTCAATACTTCATTCTGTATTGTATCACAGCCAACTCTGCCTCCTACTTAAGGCTCAATTCTGTCTCACCTATGAGCATCCTGTCTCTTTGTCAGCTTTACAAGGGGCTTTTCCCCCTTTTTTTATTGCCTCCTCAGTCTGTGTTCAGTCGCTGCCTTTTCTTCTTTCCTTACTTACCACACACTCACTTTAATTAACTATACACTCGTCTCATGGATCGTCAAATAAGGAATGGGCAGACATTAAGACTTGAGCTTCGCTGTCTGCAGGAAACTGTCACTGGCAGCTTTCAATCTCTTTCTCAGGACGGATCAATAAACTTCACACTCAGGACTCAAGTTGACCAAGCAAAGCAAAAGAAACAGTTTAAGATAGGAGGGCTGAGGGATGTCGACACTTTTACTTTGTGATCCTGACAACACACACACACACACACACACACACACATACACACACGCAGCTTTTCCTCTGTTGATGGAAGCTGCAGCAATCATCTCAAACATACTAATCAACTAGTTTAAACCTTACAGCAAAGTTAAAAGGTTTCCAGGGCCCTGCTTGTGTAAAAGGGCCAACTTGGTAAAATCCAATCGAGTTTTATTGCACCAAGTGAGTGAGATTACTAATTTCACAGTAGCACTATGGGTCATGTACTGTAGCCTTCATGCAGGAAGTTGGTGCAATTATTTGAAATTCAACCAACCACAGCAGCTGTAGATTCTAGAGAAAAAGACAAAAAGTTGTAGAAATTTTAAATGTTGTTGTGGCTACAGTGAACTTTTGTTTTTTAGGTCTGCTGTACTAATTAGAAAAAAACTCCGTCCTGCAGTGTAATTTACTGCATCCATTGATTTTATTGTCTATGAAACTAAACTAATAAAACACACATTAGGAGTATTAGAAATGAGTCACCGTACCTCTAATCCCTCTGAGTCAGCGCTTTCTTCATCATCTTCATCAGCTGAAGACACACCTCTCTTTACATCTCCTGCCAACTGCAATAAATCAGCTGGAGGATTAATGAGCCGGAGTTACATATCCTGTTGTCTTTGTATTTGGGAAGCAAACGTTTGGTCCCATCATCCCTTCATCCCCTCATTTGCAGCCATCAATTAAAAATATATTCTCATTTCCTCCCAAGAAACGACAGGATTTTTGAAGGATTTGTTTTTTAACTCTAGTAAAAACAATTTATTTGATAAATACATGACTTAACAAATTATTAGTTGCCAATCAAATAATTAAATAACTGACCAACCATCCAAAATATAAAGACAAATGAGAAGCAAATATTCAACCATCCAAATAAAAACAAATCAACATAATAGTAAAAGGCGATAATTAAAGGCATCAGTGCTTTTCTTACAATTTTCTTCATCTACCACAGTTATATTGGAAGACAGTGTTTACCAAAAGTAAAAGGTAAACATCAATCCAACTAAATATTTTGCATGAATGAATAAATACCAACCAAACAAACTGTTTCAGGTGCCATCAGAATTACTAGTGAACCAAACAGCCAACAAAAACAGACAAGAAACCAAAACCAATCGAAATAACCTTAAAACTAACAGAATAACCAGCCAACTAAACAGGCAACCGCCCAAACTCCTCAAATAAGAATAAACAAATAACCCACCATGAAATCATTAAAAAAAAACAACAACCAGACAAGCAACCAAATAAATAAAAACACCCAGGAAGTAAAAAATTGAGCACAAAATGAGCAACGCTGTTACAGATTTTCTCCTGGAGGGAAAGCAGCGCTGGGATCCCTAAAATGAGTTACTCTTGCTGGAGGCTGTGAATTGACCTGATAAATGATGCGAGGAATCTGTGGAAGATGTGATTCTCCATTGATTTCTGTGGAGATATTCTACTGTTGCCCCCTTCTCCTGTGAGGTCAGATCAGTATCAGCTTAACGAGCCTACAAAGGTTTTTCAGGGTCTCACCCAAGGACACTTTAAAGGGAGGGGAGGGTATGTTTGACAGATTCTCTCTGGTAAATAATGATGTTAATATCTTAAAGTTTGTTTAAAATTGCGGTTTAAGTTTAGGCAGGTCCAGAAACTGCCTGGCAGATGAAATGTTTATGGTGTAAACAAGTGCCAAACAGGAGGTAATTAGTTACATTTGCTTGAGACTGCATGGTGCCAAATTGTTTGGAAAGGAAAGGGGGACGTCAGTGTGACACGGCCAAGAAAAAGTCACCTCCCGCTCTTGCTGAGTGAGCATTACCACCACACTCTGAGACATCCGCACACCTCCGGCCAAACGTCAATCAATAAATACTTCCATCATTGTTTGAACGGCGCTGCAGTTTAATCACCAAGCTCTGATTTCTCTAGTGGGACATTGATCAGCTCCTTTGGACTCAGACTGGCTTGATTTTGTTTAAGAGCCAGTTTCTGTCTCCGGTCCAACCGAGGCCTGTTGTTATGAAGACAAGGAATCAAAACTGAAGATTTTTCAGTCCTAACAGAAGATTCTTGACAAATGCTCTTAAAATAAAGTAAAAGTCAATACTTTGAGTCTTTTTGCTTGTGTAACTCTTCAGTAACTTGTTTTAAAGATGTTTTTGCTCTTCACTATGGAAATAAATAAGTGCAAATATTCAATATTCTATGGGGAATGAATGTAAACTATTTAAGAAGATTGTTTCTTTATTCATAATAATTGTAATATTTGCAAAAGTGGACATTTTCCCTCACAAGTTCAAACTTACTCCAAATAGCAAACCCAGTGGAAAACAATAACCTGTATGATCTTGGCCAAGAAGTCAAATCCAAAATGTTTCCATATTTTCAGAGGCTTTCTGACATAACTTTCTGTTCACTAAGGCTTGCTAGTTCTCTTCAATTTGCAGCCTGTTGAACTTAAACACACTTTAAATCTTAAAACATGAATGGATCCTTGCAAGTTGAGTATCTCAAAAATTCTCAAATGGCTGCTTCATTTTAGAATAAAAAGCGAGAACCCTTGTTTGGACTGTGTTGACCCCTTTAAGTGCGTAGAACAAAAAAACTCCAACACCATAAAACAATATGAGTTATCAATATTTTCCAAACTCACCCAGATCGTAAATAACCCTCGACCGTCTCCTTAACAGCAGTAAATTTTCTCCGGTAGCATGTTCGCCCACGGAGTCTTAAAACTGCCTCTCACCCAAAGTCAGATGGTCTTCTTAATTAATTGGACTCATAAACACGGTAATTGGTTAGATGTCACTGCCATGTGAGAGTAACAGACCCTAATGATGTTCCCAGTAGTGACAATGAAATCTCCATTAAGGGTACATCAGTAGTGCTCACTCTACTCTACAACCCTCAGTTACTGCTGAGTCTAATATCCATTAGACTCCGGTGCAGGACGGACTCAGACAGCTGCTGCTGCTGCCAGTGACAGTTTCATCAAAAGCTGCATGCACCATGGGAGGGGGGGATTTTTTTTCTCTACCAGTATATGTGTTAATGTCATAAGAGAGTGTTGAAATTTGTGTAAATCCATGGTTTGTTTATCGTTGTTGATGCTGAATAAGTTTTTATTATTAACCTCATTAGCAAAACTTCATGGAGGAAAAAAAAGTATCTTTGATGTTTTCTGTTTTTACTGTTGAAAGGCACCTGCAGAGATTTACACTCTAGTTTAAGATACTTTCATTTACTGTAGCATGACATCTACATGGATTCAACTAAGTTAGGGGCCAAAAAAATGTCACTCCGCTTCAGGTAAGCTGTCCTTATTTAATTATCAACAGTAATTTAGAAATACATGTACAAACATGACACAAGGACACAAGGTTAGAGAGGAATGCACAACCCAATATTAAGTGCCATTGCTATGTCAGTTAAACACATTTTCAGACCTATGTTACAAGTATTTTAGCGCAGACCGGTTTACACACAGTAAATCTGAGGCTTTTGGGGTCCCTTGAGGTCTGGGGCCCTTAGTTCAGTCTTCCACTTTGTAAATAAGAATTCGGCCTTGGATAGCTGGAGCAAAGAGTGTGCTGTTTAGTGCTACAACTATAGGTGGATGATAGTTGATACTTTTTCTCCTCATTTTATGGCCTTGAGGCGAAACACTGCTGTTAAAAGCATGGCAAGCTTTCCTTTTTGTGTAGGTTACAGAGGACGTGTGTGTGTGTGTGTGTGTATGTGTGTATGTGTGTGTATATGTGTGTGTTTGTGCCTGGATCAGTATGTATTTGTGTGCATTGTGTTAAGAATCGCAAATTATCAGTCAGCAGGCGCGTTGACATGTTGTGATATGGTTGATTTATTGGCTGCAGCTTTGATGAATGCTTAAAGGCACAAAGTCGTTAAGATGGTGCAAGTGTGATAGGAAGAAAAGATGGAAAACAGCGACAAAGTTATTATAGATAGATAGCCTGTTTCCAACCTTCCTGTGACTTCTGATGACTTACATGGAGTTTTCACAGCTTGGGAACCTTGACGACATGACTCTGACTCAAAATGAGGCAGGAAGCTTCACATTAGTGCAAACTGCAGGGGTTTTAGAGTGTGTTTCAAAATGGCTACATATTGAACAGAATGTCATTTTTTAGCAATTTTTCTAATCAGATTACATACTTGTGTTTGTTACTGCTCGAACAATAAAGTGCATGTTTTGGAAAATGCAACTGCAAACTTTTTCTTTGCATACTTTGATTTAACTTTATTGACACTTTCTGCTGTGAATTTTGGACCTTTCAGTCAGGAGACTCACCACTTTGGTTACTATATTTTTCCTGAAATAAATGTGTACATACTCTGTGAACATTTTCCAAATACTTTTGCTTGGCAAAGCATCAAGAAGAGCTCCAGCTTTTATCTGCCTCAGTTGCTCTGATGCATTTGACATGGACATGTTTGCTGAAGGAAAGAAAGTTTGAAGTAAACTCGGGAATAATTACCTGCCTGTATATCCGCTTTCACACCTCAAATGAAATGAAGTGCAGGTTTATGTATTTTTTTATTTGTCTGTAGGTATTTTGACCTAGATCTCGCCCATCTTTAATGGCATTGCTTGTAATGTTAATGATACCAATATTTTCCTGTTTCCTCTCCTCCGAACAAACATGTCAGCTACTATAATTGCTTAAAACGCAAATATTAAGATAAGGCAAAATAAACAAGTCAGGTGTCTCACCAGTTCATCCTATTAAAGAGACATATCCAACCATCTTATTAGTTTTTTTTAGCGCTAAAATTTTTCCACCTTGTCTTGCAAGTGAATGACAAGTTTTTAAGTTCTTAAAATTAAAAGTTTCTAAAAACTCTCTTTTCTCTGTCATGGTTCGTGACAGTTGAGTTGAATTTGATTTACATGACAGCAGCACATCCATCTGCTATAGTTCTCTCATCCGCTCCAGTAAAAAAGGTCGACTCTTTCTTACAGTAATCAGTGTAATCATATAGAACATTTGGAGAGGAGCTGTCAGAGAGAGAGGCTTAGAATTAAAATTGGGGTGATGGCATCCTTCATCTCACCCTCTCATTTCTGGCCTCAGCCTCCCCTTGCCCCGTCTCTCTCCTGCCGCCTATATTCTCACCTTTGCCCACTTGTTCCCTCTCTGCTTCTGCTTACCCTTGCCCCTCTCCCCGAGGATAATGAGTTTAATTAAAACACCTCAACTCCACAGGTCAGGACAGAGGGGAGAATAAGAGGTGGCTGCGATAAAAACGCTGAGGCAAATTCCTTGCCTCTCTCTCAATTCTTTACTTTCACACGCTTCCTAGTCTCTCATAGCCAGCACTGTGTCACTGATGGAAAAAAAGAGTCTGGTTGCATTAATTATCCTTCTGCTAAATGGAAAAAAAAGTGTTCCGGCTTGTTTTTATTTCTTTAAACCAATCAGAGTTGTCTTAGGTGGCACTAAGGCCACGATGCCGCGAGGGTGCCCTCACAAAATAGTTCATAGAAAGCGAAAGAGGAGGAGGATAGAAGGTTTCTACCCACAGTCTGCCTCCGATTAGTCAGGCTACACACATCTGTACTGCTCCTGTGAGGTTAAACTACTCAGCCTCTTCCGTGACTCATAACCATGAGGTTAATCACAGCAGCGGCCGACGTGCCCGTTTCTGTCAGTCCGTCATCAAGTCACTGAACCCCTGCAGCTCTCAATTGGCTGACTTTGGACTCCTTTGCTCCCCTCTGGTTACTGTATACAGTGTTTATTAATTATTAGAGTTGAAAGTGCTGAAGAATGTGACCTCAGTCCTTCAACCTCTGCCTTTGTAAGACGGTACTTTTAAATTTTGTCATATTTTTTCAAAGGAATGTGGATTTTACTTCACTCCTTTGGTTTTTTCTTCTTTTCCATGATTTCAGAATTTTGCTTTACATTGTGAAAGAAATCATTTCACTCATCCTGCCTTTTCTCTTCCACATTTTATACCAATTTGACACAGTGCTTTGTTCATGTTTTGGGCCAACTTAAATGTAAATGTGTCTGCCCTTGAGGTGACAGTGGTTGAGTGAAGCATGCTAAGCGCTATGCCATAACCGTCCATTTTGAACAGGAGGTTTCTGTTTTTAACATCGACAGTCCGAGCTGCAATTTTATTGGACTGCAACCTCCATGAAAAATTGATCAAATTTTTACATTGTAGGGGTGTAAAGACTTTTGCAGATTCGCGAGGCCTTAGAGTTTTTAGCTCTAAAAAAGAAAAAAAAGAAAACCTTAACCGCTGAACGTCTAGTTTTCTCTTGTGGAAACTACGGGTTCATTTCAAGGTTTGAAGCTGGATTCATTCCTAATTAGCTTATTCCAGTTTATTAATTTATGTGTGGTTAAACTTTTGGACTTTGAAAACATTCTTTCATGGATCATGAGCTGATGTGACACGTTTTGAGATTCTAGGAGGCAATAAAACATTTATGATTTTCTTATAAAATCTTGGTAAACATTTTAAACATTTTGGTATTATAATAAATACATGCTGTCACTAGATTTTAGTTTAACAGCTATTCAGGAATGATATTAACTTTCGCCAGGATCATCTCAAAGGACCAAATGAGGGAGTAATTTTTGAAAGAATTGTGCTCATCCATCCAGAGTTAGAGGATTATTGTCACGGAGCATTGAAGTTGCTCTGGAGACTCACTCAGACACTTTTTGTTGGATTTTCCTTTAATTAAAGATCTTCTGCAGGACAGCCTCCACGCAGTGTGAACACACAGTGTAAGTGGGTCTGATTAAGGCTACTCTCATGTTAAAGCAACACTCCGCCTTGTTCACACTTAATTGGAGACAAAATATGTATTTTTTTTTTCCTGTGGAATATTTGACATCATACAAACAGACACAAAGTCTTCAAACAAATTTGTGTTTCATCTTCCAATTTTGATGCACTTCTGAGAGTTTCTTTTTGAAGTGATGAGCTTTTTCTTGGTTCTGCCTCTTTCCCTCTTCTCTCAGTGTTTCTTTGACCTGATGGTGTGTGTGAGATAGTGCATAGGTGCTGTAAAACAAGGCACATAATGACAAACTCAAGGATTGTCTGCATTTTCCAGCTGATTCTGTTTTTTTGCCACTATGTCCTACATGGCAGAAATCATAGTTCACAATGATGTGTATCAACACAATAACTTACATCTTCATTGTTAATCCAATTCTCTGAGACTGCTAAGAGAATAATAAGCTCCAAATTTGAAAAAACTTTATCAAAATAAAACTTTGCAGCTTGTACAGAAAGTTTCTCCCTCACTTCACCTCGTCAGATATCATCAGTCTGTCAGCAGGGATTCAAACCTCTCAAACCTCTTTCCTACTTTCACTTGAGATACTTGTGTCAAATTGCGCATTGGTGGAAAGATGTGGCAAACTTTGCTGATTTTCACATTTGTCATGTGTTCTTTCCTGCCTTGAGGCTCTCTGCTGGAATACACCCTTTTGACAAGATCCCTGCACTGTTTCTGTCTGCTATAAGCTCCATGTCTAACACCGTAAAGATGTTTTGGCTAAAGAGTGTCCCTTCTTGATGGTTTACAGAAAAACATGTGTCAAAAATACAAATACACACACACATGTAACCTGCTTTTGCACCAGAAGTGATAAGAGCCCAAACAGTGATGTGCAAATGTACCAAAATGACATGCTTGTTAGCGGGTAAATATACTGTGTTTCTATGGATGTTAACACACACAATCACACGCACAAGAGCACGCAGGCAGACGCCCTCATGCAGCCAGACACACACACTTACTGTCACGTGAATCAGCATGTGAGTTCAGGGACACAGGGGAAGAGAAATGCAAATGCTCCCCTCTTCAAGTCAGTGACATGGCATCCATAGGGAGATGAATGTGTGTGAGAGAGAGAGAGAGAGAAAGAACGAGATAGCGAAAGGGAGAGATTTGGAGAGTGAGATGGCGCTGATTCACTGTGTATTCACCGTGTCTCCCTCTGCCCTGACGCACTTCGCTGTGAAAGAACATGTTTGTCAGGCAGGCGAAAATAGATGACAGTCTCTGGAGGATGTGGCGTCGCCGTCGACAAGCCCTTCTCTGTTTACCTATATGTTTTCTCATTTCTCTTTCCCTTTATCTCTCTTTTCCAGCGTAACGTGCCTGTGCCTCGGCCGTCCTCAAGGAAGAATGTGAGCTATGCAGCGGCATATTTTTTTTGTTTTTTTTTGCGGTGTGTCGGTGGGGGGGGGGGGGGGGGGGGGGGGGGGGGGGGGGGGGGGGGGGGGGGGGGGGGGGGGG
>JAQMCX010000012.1:16387597-16399887 GCA_029814765.1 Acanthurus leucopareius
TTTTTTTTTTTTTTTGCTTTTTCTCAATTCCCCCCCCCCCCCTTCTACCCCTCATCATCTCTCTGAGCCCCATGCTGCTTTTCTTGCATAGTCAGGTTGCAAGTCGTGTGAGAGCAGGATTTGCGGGGAGCACATGCGCGCTGGCGAGACACCGTGACTGACCTGATTGCTGAGAGGGAGAGACGGGCAGAAAGAGAAAGAGACGAGAGAATGTAGTAAATCACCAGTAAATGTTATTTTCTGACCAGTTAAAAGAAAAGATAATATATAAGAAAAAACTAAACCAAAATAAGCAGTAAAATCAGGAGGAAAACCTAAATAGGAAAACCTAAATAGTCAGAAAAGGTGTAGGTTGAAGGTTATGATCCCTACTGTTTAAACCATATATTATTTTTATTCTGAAAATATAATACTGGAGAAAGAACAAATAAAACTCATCACTTCTATGCCAGTGCTCCTCCCAAATCAGCTACTTTCATATTTCTTCATTATGTTATTAAGGGTTAATAATGGCTTAGATGTAAATACAAAGAATAATAAAAAAAATCATTACTCATAAATTTAAAGTTAAGTTTATACGTGTTCCTTTGACAGGTCAGTTCATCTTCTGGGATGTTGTTGACTTCACATGCATCCGTAAGAAACCTTGCAGCACAATATTTAGCCATTAAGTTAAGTTTTAATAAAGCTGCTGTATCAGTTGTACTGCAGAAGTACCTTTAAAATGTTTTCACTCCTGACAGTAACACTCCAGCCTGTCCCTCTGCCACCACAGCTCATCTCTCCTCTGTTCTCTCATTTCGATGCTCCTCTATTAGACCAATTTTCCAGTCTCTCGTGCAGTCCCACATCCATAATTTACTTCTAATAATTTGTGTGGCTCCCACTGCTCCATTTATCCCTGAGCTAGACTTTGCCTTCTCTTATTGCAAAGAAGGGACAGAAGTCCATTCCTTGATATTTCTTTTTTTTTTTGTTCTGAGCCTGGAGCAAACATGAGAAGAAATTGGTGGAAGTCAGGCCAAACTCATCAGGGATACACTGTATGGGAGTCCAGAGGCGGCAACATTAAATATTGTTCTGTCTCAAGGCACTTGCCTTCTAATACCTTGCCATTTTCTCTCCAAGTTTGTCATTTTTTTCTATCCACGTCTCTCTCTTATTCTCTCTTTCTCACTCCTTAAATCCCACTTTTCTTTTCTTTTTTTTCTTCTCTCTGTCTCTTGCCGTTATTGACTTTAGAGGACATCTGTCAGTCTGTTCTTGCACTTTTTATTGTATCTACTTGGTAGAGTCTTCTCCTAAAGTTTCTAAATGCAGAAACAAATGTGCAAATGTTTAAAGCAAATGCAAAGTGTTTGTTAACTTATCTGTGTGTTGAGTTTCCATGTTCAACTTAGTCTAACTTGTGTTTTAAGAGGGATTCTTATACATTATAAACCAAAAGCTGTGCAGGAGTTTTGTGTAAGTACACAACAGTTTCTACTCATCCAAACAGACAACTACTACAAAGACACAGATGACGCCTGGATGATGCCTTCAGACTGAGTTTGCATGGACACAATGTTGCCTCAGCTCACGCATCCTGGAGCAAATCCACACCTGTTTGCGTCAGTTATATTCACCAGCTTTGCTTGCAATTTGGCCAGGGATGCACCGATCCAACCTTTTCTCTCCCGACTGCAATACCTGAACTCTGAGTACCTGCTAACACTGATTAGCCAGTCTGATATCAATCCCCTCTTTTTATCTCTAATTCAAAATCTATAAACCTCGTTGCTCATCTAAAAACTGAGTCAGTGTGGTTGAATGAAAACAACTGACAGCTTCACTCACATGTCAACTTGCATGTCTTTTTATTATGACATTGATAAAGAAACTGGAAGTGATGCAGATTGATCACGTCATGACTGATACCAGTCTGCTCAGTGTTGTTAGCATCTGGGCTGACATTGTAAATTATATCAGTGTATATCAAAATTTTTGATTTGGATGTAGTTTTGCATGCATATTTAAAATCTGTGTTGTTGTGATTGATAAAGCTTTACACCGTTAGATAGAAAATGCATGTGATGTGTTCATGCATGTTCTTTATGTGCATTATGTTTTATAGTCTTCCATCCAGGAATCCTGTTCGTATGGCAATTATATGCTAGTAACGCCTGCAGAAAATTGAGTTCTGTTGGACCCAAGGAAAAAATAATTTGGACCCAGAAGAGCCCAATTTTGATGCCCCAACCTTAAAAAATAGTGTCTGACTGAAGAAACAAAGATTACAAATTGGATGTTATTAGATGAAATTAAAGTCTTTCTCAGTAAAGTCTTAACTTTCAATTCTCTAAAAAATAACTATTATACATACATTACTAAGGTTCTCACAACATACACCATATCAGTGTTAATAGACATGAGCTGTAACTTGCAGGCTTAACACTGCAAATTGGAAATTCTAGTACAAATAATAAGTTCAGGCAAGTCAAATTCTTTACAGTCACTTCAAATTCAGCTCATTTAGTCTCATTAACAATAAGTTGATTCAGTACATTTTCAAGATCAGCACATCTGGGCTTATTGTAATATTTTGAATTTGCACACATCTCATCAAATATAACATTTACTTTTGTTTGAATGGTAGTTGGAATATAAATAAAAAGTCACAGTGCAAATATACAAAAATACATTTTCTCTACAGCTTTTATCTTTATTATTATTAAGTGTTTACTCCTATACTCTTTACTTGAGCTGTATATTTTGTAATCTGTGTGTGTTTGCACAGGTTAACTATAGGCGCACTTAAACTCAGGTGTGTGAAATAAGTGTGTAGTGCTCACTAGAGTAGGACTGTTTTCAGACTGTGTTCAGTCAGCCGACCTGTTCATCGTGGTACCATACATCTCAACTCCTTAATCTGACTTGATTACATTTCTGCAGCCTCTGTCTCTGCCAACAGCTCTCAGTGTGATGTTGTTGTCTGGCGAAAAGTAATGAAAACACATAAAGCTCTCATTACCTGCCAGTGGCTGTGGGGCTGAGCAGTGGTCGACCTGCACACATGGGAGAGAAAACACACAGGTGAAGAGCATGCTCTCTCACACACACACACACACACACACACACACACGTTCCACATGCATGGTCACACACACAACCACCGATACACACATGTATCAGCCTGAGGCGTGCCGAAGTTTAAATTACTCAGCTGTCATCAGGTTCTGATTGATGGTTCTTTCTCTCTTGGCTGCCATATGATAAGCTCTTATTGGCTGTGTAATTTTTCTACGGCCACAATGGGACGGGAGGGGGAAGATGATTTGCTGTAACACTGAGGTGCAGTTTCTCATTCATATAGATTATAGCTGCTCTACACTTACAGTGATAAGTCATTTCCTATACATCCATATTTCCATGTGTTTGCACAAGAGCAGAGATTGGTGCCACTGACTTTAAAGACGCGTATGCAACACGTGTTAATGCAGTATGGTTTTACTGGAACATGCTATAAGACCACAAAATTTAAATATTTTGATGCCAGCTTGTCAAATACAGCAATGCAAATAGTCACAGACTTTGTGGTGTGATGGCTGCTTAAAACTGAGGGGAATTCAATTTACAATCACAGAGAAAAAAAAACAAGCAATACGTGTTTGAGAACAAGGAAGGAGGGAGAGTTTTGCATTTTTGCTGGATGAATGACTTTAAGAATTCATGGATCATTTTCTGTCGATTAACTAATTGATTCATTGCAAAATCATTTCCCCATTAATCTCAGCCAAAGTGATTCATGCACATCTGAAGGATGCAGTTCTGTATCCATGTTTCCCTCCCATTTATGCTGCTTTACTGGTTAAGTGATGCTGAGTCTCTGCAGTATAAATACACACACATGTATACAGTATATGTGTGTGTTGGTGTATGCTTCACGTGTAATGTGTAATTGTGTATGGCCATCTGAATATTTAATGCATTTCCTAGTATACATGAATGAGCAACATCTAACAAGTCCTATATCAAGCTGTCATGGCTGAACAGCAGAGAACCCCCCCTCAACCCCCCATTCCTCCCCCATTCTGTCTCTTTCCCTCACTTATTCCCATAAGGACGACACACATGGTCCAACAGCTGATGTACTGTAAAGCGTTTTGTAGTTTGCTGTTCGCTCTGCGCTTCAGGTCTTCGTACCAGGCAATGAATGTGCATCGGGGAAATGTAACATTTAAGAGAAAGTGAGGAGAAAATGCACTTTTGCTGTTGAGCAGGAAGTTAAATGTTTGCTGGGGAAACACAACAAGGCTGGGAAAGCAGTGGGGCTGTATTTGTGAGTATAGAGGGAGAGATAATTGATTTCTTTTTACCGCAACAATATTTTTTAGCTAAGCCCTTATTAACTCTTGAGGTAAACTCACAACTCCTAAAGGAAGTAGAATTAAAAACAAATAAAGCTCTTATCTTATGATCACTTTCGAGTGGACTCCTTTAATTGAAAAGGCCTTTTTTTGACTGATATGAGGAAGATATAATCCCCTCTTTGATTTATCCACTGATTCTAGGCATTTGGAATATCAATGCACCATCTTTACAACAGCCATATAGCAAATATGACTGAAAAAATCACTATGTTTTCTATCTGCACAGTTTTGTTAGTTTTGTGCAAAATACAAAGACTAGGACAGGACTCCATTTACTCTTCACTTCATTATGTAATTTCAATGGTAACAGACATAATTGATCCACTGATTAAACCTGAGATACGCCTAGCAGCTGGTTCATTAGATCAATAGGAAGATAATTTGTCATACATCTGTATGAAGTCTGAGTTTCAATTACATGAGGGCTTCCCCAGAGGATTACTGGCACCGGTTAATGTAGATTGTGATATGGAGTCATCTTATTTCTACAACTGACTTTGTGTCACGAGGGAAATTTAATTCTAGGTTCTAACGTGTCAGACATGTTTCTACTAAGGCCAAATGCCTCATCTCACAACGTTAATGAAAATGAAAACAAGCTCTTATTGGGTTAAGTGGCTTGTACTTCACCTTACCTCCAAGTTTCATGAACACTGAGCTAATAGTTTTCTGCTAATCTTGCTCACAAACAGGCAAACAAACTGAACCAAAAAACATTCCCTCATTGGCAAAGGCCATTCAAAGTTTTTACCTGAAGGACAGTCTCTCTAATTATTCTTCAAATGCTGATAAATTGGCTAAGACGTTAGCCGGAGCTACATTGCAAAGAAAGCCTGTTGAGTGTGCAGATTGCTTCACAAACTCTTCATCGTTCTTTGTGAACTCCGTGTCCCTTTAAAAACCCTTTGTAGTTCATGTAAAACTTGTGAGAATTTAAATCTGTACTGACTGTCAGTGATTCCCTCTGATCATCCTCCTTTCCTTTGGGATGACCCTCAGGGTTCTTCTTAATCCCTCTGTGAAACTATCTACCATTGCTTCTCTCTTCACTTCCTTCCCTCCCCTCTGTCTTTCTATTTTGTTCTACACTTCCACTGTTTACCCCCCCTGCTTGTTTTCATCTCGTTTTTGATCAGTGCGCTCTTTGTTCCTGGATCCTTGAGCAACATTATTTAACCTTTAAATTCTTTTCTATAATTCTCTTTTTCTTTCTTGTCCCCCTGTTTTTCCTTGAATCAGTGTTTCTGTCTCTTTAATGTTTCCTCCTGTTGTGCTCTCCCCAAGCCTGTCATCTATCCACCATTTAAGCTCCACATCATTCGTCCTTTGTTTACTCACTACTTTGTCTTTTCTTCCTCCTTTCAACTTTCAGTATTTTTCTTTTTTCTATTCTTTCTTTGGTCAGTCTTTCTTACTCTGCCTCTCTGTCTTCTTCTTTTCATCTTGCCGCTGCCTCTCCCTTACGGTTTCTCTTATCCCTCAGTAAAATATGCATTTCTTCTTATTCATTTTATCTCTGTCTGGCATCCCTCTTTCTTCCCAAATTTCTGTCTTTTCTACAAAACCATTTTTATCCCTTTACTCTTTTAGTCATCTTTCTCTTTACATAAATTTTCTGTACTAAAGTATCCGTGTGTCTGTGTGTGTGTGTAGCTTGCATCTTACACCACAGAGTCCCTGTTCCCCTGACAAGAAATCCATTATCTCCATGATGTTCCTGGACTTGGAGTAAATTGAGTTACGCAACCCTATTGACTTTCCAGGACTTGGAGTGCTTTTACCCCGAACTAACTTAAGTCTCTTTTTGTCTCCATATCTGCCTCTTCTTTTATTCAGTGGGAACATGCAACAACTAAGTCAGAAAAGGTCATGGATAAGAGGTCTCATGGAAATTAAAAATCCTCTTTTGGCACTCAGCCTATGAATTCAAAACCAAAAATCCAGCTAAAATAAAAAAAAAAAAAAAAAAAAATCAAAGCAGAGTATAAAGTCAAAAGTTTAGCCTTAATGTGGATTTTAAGCCTGAGGAAAATACTAAATCATTAAGTTTTTAAACATGCAATGTTTTGGACATTTATCTTAATACTTGTGGGATAGTAAAAGGACGATTTGCTGGTAAAACAAGACAGTTTTTTTCCCGACATATCAGTAAGCTGGACTAACAAGAGATGTACGTCCCACCTATGACACTTTGAATAAAAAAGTTGGCAAAATAAATGACCATTTATTATATTAAAGAGCAGGGAGGTGAGCATGTTAACACAAGCAATCATGGAATTTAATCTCCTGCTAAAGTTAAATGTCTATACTTCTCCAAATGAGGAAATAACTTTTAACCAAGAGAAGGAAAAGTGCAAATTAATGCCTGCAGGCTAAAAGTGAGGAGAAATTTTTCTCTTTCTTTTAGTAAGACCAACATATTCCTCAGGCAAACCCAAGACTGCAATTAAGAGCTTCAGAATAATATCAGGGAGAGTTGTTTAAAAAAAGTTAACTATGGACTGAAATAAAACATGAGTTAGAGTTCAAAAGGTGATGATTAAAAAAATGCCTTAATGTTTCTGAAGGCGGACCTTGGTCTGTGGATTACTTTACCAACTGGGACATTTTCTCTTTTTCATGTAGCCATTAAGGTTTTAAGGTTTTTAACAGCATGAAATTCCAAAGCATTGCTGTAGACAAGAATTATGTCAAAAGATACTTTAAAACTTGTCAAATGTCACAAAACATAAACCAGTGGCACTAAATGAAAATGAAATCAAGATTAGGATCACATTTTAATCCATTTTTATCAGATTGCACATTTTCTCACCTGCAGGCCACTAAAACTACTGAGCTGCTATCAGATGCTCTAACAGTAAACTCGATGATCCTTGCTGGTCCTGCTAGCTGTGTGCAAAAAAAAAAGTGTTTTCTGTCCGAAATCCCACTTTGAGAGTTTGTTTTTCCCATCACATTTTTGTTAAATGATGTCTGTAATCTCAAACAATTGAAAGCACCATGAACCGATCGTCATAAGCTGACTGCTGTCCAGCAACAACTCCACAGTTTCACATCCAGAACAATTTGGACAAACATTACGTTTTTATTTTCTCTCCAAAGTCTGTGTCATAACCAATTTCACAGTGGCCTTTTTTCAACTTAATGACTTCCACACACGCACATGCTGTTTGTTAGAGAGGGCAACAGTCAGCGGTGATTACCCCAAACATCCGCGCATTCACTCTCAGTGTAAATGTGTCCAGTTTAACTTTGGAACATGATAAAAACGTAATGAACCTACGAAGAAAAAGTGTTTTTTAATCAGGTTAACTGGCTCTTTAAGGGACAGACGCATGACTGTTGAGATTCATTATGACTGGGGAAGCAAACATCAGTGACACTTCCCTTCTGTATCACTGAACCAGAGAGATTCATGGTTATTAACAACCAAAAGGTTAATGCTGTAAAATGATTAAAATCAGCCAATGTTTTTGTCACATAGTCAGGGCTAATTTACTGACAAATTAATCTGGGAAAAAAAAAACAGTAATTACGTTGGCAATCAAACCTCACAGGGTGCATCTGACGACCGGTGCTGTCAACTCACAGGAACAGGATTTGCATAATGCAGATCCTGACAAGTCATTCACAATGGATGACTTGTGAATAAAACCATGATGACATGAACGGTGATGATTAAAATTATGGACTATTGTTAAGCGTGGCTAGATGTAGTGATTAATTTTCTCCTGCCACAACAAGTTGCACCCGGGCCTCCTACTGATGTCGTCCAGGCCTAATTGTGGATGTTCTGTGTCTGTTCTCACATCTGTTAACAAAGAAAGATTTGACAACTTGCAGACCTGAAACTAACAAATTGTTTGCAAGAAGCTAACAAGCTCCTGTCCGTGTTCCCTTCTTGCTCTCTGTGTCATGAGTGTTCAGACACAACTTGGTTTTTGAATGGGCGGGTTGAAAAAAAAAAGATGAGAGGATAGACATCCATTAATGTAGTTTCAAAGGATGGAAATGTCGGTGTTTTATTCAGTCTGTTTCATCCTTGGGGTTTTTATCTCTCTATGATGCATGGTTCAGTGATAATAGAATATCCTCAAAGTCTCAGGTGGTTTCACCACTGCTGCTCCATCACAGATGATTTTTCTAGCTGTCAAACTGATGATGATTTTTATTACCGCATGGCTTACATCATTATATCTATTTTTTCTGTGGTAATGGATGGAAAAAATGTTTTAAAGTAAGAAAAATGCACATGGGGTCCTCGGTGCTCTTCATTTAGACTCTTTCTCCTTCCTGGATTTAACCTTTATTTTACTGTCACCAGTCAAACTTCTTCTTTTTGCATTGCAGATATATATTTGGATTTTCTGTATGCTAGAAGATATCTTAGGAAAATATTTAGTCATTTTCAGCTATCTGAGGCAGCGTGTCGCCTCACTGGACAGTTGCAGGCGTACTGATGTACTGACTATTTTTCAAACAGGAGACATTTCACATATCAAAATACATTTATTTATTTAACACAATCTCCCCCATCTTTAACATCCGTTAGCAAACTCTGACAAAACTTAGCCGAGCCTTCACGAGATAAAGTCCTGCTTACAGATGTTATTGCACATACTGTAGCTGCAGGGTGCTTCGGCTCAGTGTAACCCCCTACGCCATCTCAATCAATACCCCAATCATCACTGCCAAACAGATCCGTCAATATGAGCCGCCCATAGCACTTTAGACATGATGGCTTTGAGACAGGTTATAGAGGTCAGGAGAAAAAAAATGTTCCCCATTTATACGTAACTGAACATCCTGCCATGGCCATTACAGTAATTGCGTTTTTTTAATGGAGTTGCTTTGCAACCCTGTCATGTTTTATCACAGCACTTAAAAATATGGCACTGCTGAGGTTAGGTTGAGGTGAAAGGCTACAGGAGCAAAAGGCAGGCCTGTGAGTTAGTCATGAGCACCAGAGAGCCTGGTTAAGCTGTCAATGCTCCATACAAGTCTTCACAAAGGAAATGCATGTTTATGCTGTATGATATTACTTCATGGATGGAGCTTCTTTCACATGCTTGATGCAAACTTTCATCCCTACAGGCTGTAATTATGAGTCCAGAGGCAATTCAGACATCATCCTTTCATGTGTCTGGGTCCTGAAATTGCAAGGTTAGAAAAAATGTCGCTACAATTGTCACTTCGTGTGAAGTATCTTCACACACAGTTTGAGAAGCTCAGGTCAATTAGTGGTGAGACCTTGAGGGCTCTCATTTAGCTTCTCTTTCCCCCCCTTTGGGAAGCGTTTGAATTCTCTGTCTTGCTCGCCTGCTTCCCTCAGTTTGAAACAGTGGCTCACTTTGGCAACTCTGATGAAAGAGTGATAAATGTGCTAATTTATGGCCTCTTCTCTCTCTTTGGATATTATGAAGGAACACATTTTATGATGAAACCACTTTGAAACTGTAGTAATGTTCTAGCAGGAGCATTCACAATGAGTGCTTATGAAAACAGATGAGGCAGCTATTTCTCCTCACAAACTTTAGTTTAGATGTAAAGTGATGTATCCTCAGTGAAAGGACAAGGTAACTTTCCTAAAATGTGGATGGATTTTTTTTTATGGATGGAGGTTCAGGATGGATGGATGGACATACAGAGAGATAAAGACAGAGAGGGAGAGAGAAAACTCAGCATCTGACCTCAACGGTGTGAAAGGAAATCTACCTTCTCAGGTTTAAAGAGCTAATGAATATAAATGAAAAGCATCGACAAAAATGAATTGGCTGTAGATTAAAGATCAGACCAAACTGTAATTGTGATTATGCATGCGCTCACCCCATCGAACAGATGAAAGATATCAATCGATGGCGAGCATCAGCACTTTCTGTTTTAAAAGGCCAATAACCTGTCCTCTCTGCCTCTCTCTCCTCGCAGGCTTGCAAGCTTTTGTGTTTATAGAAAACAGCAACATGAGTGGTGGGTTTTACAGTGTGCATACATTTATGCACAGACTGTATGTGAGATATAAATGCTTTAAAGTTTGTTTTTTAACTTTTTTTATTTTCACATTTTTGTGCATTTGAAATTTCTGTTGAAAGGAAAAATTACCTTCTCATTTTTAATCACTTTCCATCATTAAATTTATTTTATTGGTACATGGACTTATGCATCATGTGGAAAATAAAAAAAAAATCCATAGATTTTGAATAATAACAATGATTTTTTGAGCATTTTTCTGTTTTTACATGAAAGAAAAACAAATTTTAACATTTTTGATACATCTCTGCCTTAAAATAAAATTAAGGAAACAAAGTTGTACCCATTACCAATTGGGCACTTGAAAGAAAATGAGGGCAGGCAAAGACTTTAAAAAACTGCAGCAAAAGCAAACACTTGAATTATCCTGAAAACAGGAGTTTAGTCAGGTGACGTTAGAGGACCTGACTGAAAACTCATGTATTCTGCAGTTTGCTGCAAGTTTGAAAGCAAGGATGTTAAAAAAGGTTCATTTTTCCAACGGCAAGTCAAGTTTTCATTACAAAAGCCAACAGCATCTTGTTTGCTGGTGTGACATTTAACTTTAGTCTCTGCTGTTATTTAATAACTGCTAAAAAAAGGATTGTAAAAGGAGAAAGTAAAAACTGACTTTGGACGAGTAGATTTCTGACCTACTTGCCAAACTAAAAAAAAAAAGAAAAAAAAGAACCCTGGTTAAAGTATATTGAAAATACTAAAAACTATTAAAGATGCATTAATGTTTAAACACGCTACACATTAATCTCTTGCTGAACATGAGTCATCACTCTATGAGTTGTACATGTAAATTTATGTGTGTGTGTGTGTGTGTGTGTGTGTGTGTGTGAATGTGGGCAATTTTTAGCCCCTGTCAGTCTGCCGGCACGACTTCAGAAGATGCTGATCAGCAGGACCAGTGGTGGGTTAAATACCCCATGTCTTCAGACTTTGATCTAACTGCTGACAGAGGTAGAGATGGTTGGGTGGGGTGGGGTGGGGTGGGGAAGTGGTGGATGACAACATGGGAGATGAAGGGAGAGAAGAGGAAGGGTGGGAGGTAGATAGGGGAGGCTGATGAGAGGGAAAGCATTGAGAAGAGACTCGGTGCTTGAGGGAGGGAGAAAGTTTTATGATGCAAAAGATAAAAAGATGAGAGGGAGAGACTGAGTGACAGACACATAGGAGAGACATCAACACATAGACGGACTGTTGTCTCGGTGTCTTTAATCTGTTTCCAGTTACACTAAGCAGGGTTTTTATGTAAGACAACGAAATGTCGGGGTCAATCTCTTTAGGCCCTGCAAGGCTGTTAACCCTCATTACACAGCAGACAACAAAAATGTTTGATGCATTAAAAGTGGACACAAGTTTGCTATTTTTAATGCATGCAGCTAGTTAGCAAAAAGAATAACTCGGCCTGAGGTTGCTAACAGACAAAAGGCCATACTACTTTATCAAAAAGGCTACCAGGCTTAGCTCAGCGTTTTCAATTTAGCTTATTTTTCATCTGTCTAAGCTAAAAAACACACATAAACATGGTAGCACAGTTAGTTTGCTGTGTAAGCATTAATCTCAATGTACAGCTGAGGCGTCTGGGAATTTGCTCATTAGTTTTAGAGGTATCTTATTAAAAACCAGACTGTTTGATGTTGTAGTTTTGACATGTCAGATAAGAGATTCAGGGGATCGCCAGTGTCTCCCATCCACTTAGCTTCAATATAATTGCTATTTCTAGAGCCGAACCACTAGCATACACAAGTCTTATCAGCTCATATCATGAAGTGGAGCTGCAGCAAAGACGATTGGGGGGGGGGGGGGGGGGGGGGGGGGGGGGGGGGGGGGGGGGGGGGGGGGGGGGGGGGGGGGGGGGGGGGG
>JAQMCX010000012.1:16408875-16426301 GCA_029814765.1 Acanthurus leucopareius
AAACCCTTTTCCTGTTTCTGTGATTAAATTAAAGTCGGCCTAATTTCTAGAGAGCCTATAAATTTGGTTTTTTTTTTACTTTTTTTTTTTTTTTTTTCAAAACCAGCAATCATGGATGAAATTACTCGAGAGACAGCTTTCAACTAGTTACACTGTAGAAGTTTTGGGCCACTTTAATTCTGAAACATCAGAAACTTTTCAAAGGCTGTAAGTGGCCTCCAGGCCGAGGGGGTATCGGCTATCAAGTGTCTCTGTCTCTAAAGTACAGTCCATAAAACCGGTGAAGCAACAAGAGAACTTCAACTCTGTCCGTCAGGCAAGTTTAACTTCAGTAATGCACTTTTGTGCTCATTTTGGTTGTAAACCTAAGAGGTAATTTCAGTCAGAGACTTTGGTATTGAATGTGACCGGACTGACACATAATAAGTCTCAGCAGCTCCTGTCTGTGACGCGTTGACATGGAGAATCCCAGTGTGTCTGCATGTTCCATTTAGGCTTTTGTTTAATAATGAACAGCTCTATTACAGAGAGTCTGCATCGCTTTGTTTCGACGACGCAGCTTCCCCACAGCTCACACTCGACGAAAATTATTTATAACATGACAAAGGCGTGATAGAGGCATCATTTGTCTGTAAGCTATCAACAGTCTGCAACAGGATGTATTCTAGGATTTCAAGGATCCCAGGATAGAGAAAATATTATAGCTTTTTTGACATGTGTGATATAAAGTGTCTGACCAACAGGCCAGAGCCCCAAACTTTAGCATCAAATTCAGAATCAGGATATTTACAAAGATCACTGAAGTTGATGACATTGAATTTATTGTATTTGTACTGTTTGGAGCTTGTTAAAAAGGATTAGCGTATTGTAACAGTCTTTTTTTTAAAGTCTATGTTAGACACATCTTTTCCAGGATAAGGGCTGTGATTCTGGCAATTAAAGGTGCTCTATGTCACATCTTAGCATCTATGATAGTATGGTCCTTATATAGAAGTTAAATTAGCACTGTATACATCATTTACAGGGTTGATGACGGGATAGTCAAAGTGTGGTCAGAGTGCTTTGCATGGTAATGAATGCTGTAATTGCTGCTAAAATGTTACTCAAAGCACCTTTCACTGATTGTTAAAAGAGACAACAATGACAACATCCAGTCATTCAAACTTCAATTCAGTGTTAGTTTTCCACAGTATTTACATATAACTGTGGTGTGACTGTGATCATGGTGAATAATCAATCTGTGGTTAAAACTAGGCAGCTAATACACTTGCTTAAAGTTGGAGAAAGATTGTGGTAATGCTTAAATAAAAAATAAAAAGGTGAAGATTAATTGCAGGTCTGTAATAGGATGCAAACACGAGTCATAAACCTCAGATGCACCACCTCAGCCTCTACGTCCTTGCAGAGGTCGAGTTGACGTCGCCTCTGTGGACTGATGCCTTTTGTTGGTTTCTTTTCCCGAGGTTATCAGAATACAGAGAGCCTGACTCAAAGCAAAAAAGGGAATTAACTAAATTTATGAAAGAAACACAAAAAAACATTTAAAGAGTTGCAGAGCACTCTTTAGTGATCAGGCAGAAACTGTTTCTCAACACTTATGTTTTCTTTTGATCACTGACCTTTTACTTTATTGAGTGTTAAAAAGTTTTTAATGCTCCTCCTAACATCTTATGTTGTAACCTCTCTGCTTCATTGTTTATGCAGACAATGATTAGAACTATTAACTCTCCATTTTTACTGTCACTCTTCTTCTGTGGCTCCTTCTCCTCAGAGATCCGTCATTGCTCTGCTTCTTTTTATCCTCCTCTCCCACAGCACGACTACAGCAGAGGTAATTATCATCTCATCCGAAGTAGTGCCTCTCTCTCCAGCCCCTTTTACACAGCCTGTTCAAGGTGGGAATATGCGTTGTTTATGTGCCTCACTGTTCTTTATAGAAGTTATGGAGGAGGGGTGCAGATGGTGCAGCAGCAAGAGGAGTGTGTGATCACTTCACCAAAGGATGTTGAGATTCAGACTGTCATTGTTTGATGGATAGAGGAAGAGGATACTAACTATAGACTGCTGGCACGACAGTATCTGTGTAGCCCATAGTAACTGTGGACTTTTTATGAGATTCAAGTGTGAAATGTGTTACACAACATCAGCCAAAGTGTTTATATGGTTTCTTTCTCTTCTTTCTCTCTCTCTCTCTTAGTTCTCCAGCTATGGTGGGAATCATTTGCCTGCCAAGCATCTTCCTCTTGTTGACATTTTTCTCTAAACTCACCGTCTGTAGCATATTGAAAGCATTTTGAGTTGATTGTTGCATTTTTACATGGAATGGATGCTTCATACGGAGGATTTGTTGCATGTGTGTAAGCAAATCAAGTTCCAACCAAATAAAGTACATAAACATTTCCCTTTCAAAAAGAGGTAACACCATTAAATGCGCTATGTTATTTAGACTGATTATTTTTCAGCCCACTGAAAAGCTCAGAAACCTGTTGGCTTTCAACCTCATTTGCTTCTAACATGCACCAACTCACTTAGATCCACTGAGATCGACCAGCTGGCTACTTTTACCACGTGTATATTTGATGAATAGCGTCTGTGCCTCCTTTATGTCTGTCTTTCACCGCTTTGCAAATACATGAGCACCTCATTAATGGCTGAATCTCCAACGTATTAAAAAAACCAGACAAAGTTTGCCAGTGGCATTTTTCACAGTCTCGACTCCTTCAAGTTGATAGCCTTAAAGTTATTTTAGCTTTTTTCAGATTTGATTTATTCCAAACAAGTAGTGCATCAAATATGCCCTTCTAGGAGATTTGTATTAGATTGAATGAAAAAACATGAATATGAAAACAAGGACAACTCTAAAGGAGCTTCAAATCACTTTAAGTTAAAAAGGGTGAAAGTGAAAGAAAATAATACTTTTTGTGACTTCTTTCTGTCCTTTAGAACAACTGTCTCTGTTGGCTGTAACAGCAGCTCCCGGACACGATAAGCTCAGGTTCAACAGAGCGTGTTACATTTATTAAGGCTGTTAACTGTACTTCAAGATCAATGACTGAGATCATAAATCTTGTACATAATGTCATTATGGTAGATTTTGGTAAATGATGGGACTGTAACCCTTTTGAGCAGTGTAAAGCAGCTCTGAATGATAATCACTGACCTGCAAGTTACTTAATTGTTTCATTAACACAGCTGATTACAGATGCAGACTGGTGGTCTGTTTTTAGATTTTGCCAGGTTGTTTTTTTCATTGTCTGGGTGAACGCTGCAACCTTGCAAAAATCATCTCATGGACAAAAAAAATGTAATGCAGTATTTTCTGTATATTTCATCTTCTTTGTTTATGATACATAACAAGTCACTTTTCGTATCATATGTGTATCAGGGCCAAGAATAAAGAATATATGTCTTGTTTTGAAGTATTAATAGATGACCAATTACTTAAATATGTTCATTTGAAATTATGATGGACAATTCTGAGAAATTCTGGCATTTTATAAACTTAACTATTTGATTTTTTGAGAAAATCTCCAGATTAATTCATCATGAAAATCTTTGTTAATTGCAGGCTCATGATGAACTTTGTTGCTCAGACAAACAATTTTTGACTGACCTTGCTGTTGGGGGGAATTGAATCCCTCAATTCTTCAATGGAACTGTAGTGTAATGCTGTCACAACACCGGGCAGCTCCCAGGTGTGAGACTGTGAATTAGTGTAACCATTCCTTCACATGCAGCTTCTCCCCCTGGATTCTTCTGCAAATAGGAATCTGATCTCAGCAGCCTTTCCTTGTTTAAAGGCTCAAAGAAGCTCTCTGTGCTTGGATCCTAAAGCAAAAACTGTCAGCCTCACGAAATGAATCAAAATGAGAACATGCTTGCTGCACTTGTATATTTAATGAATGAATAGTTCATGCCTGGTTGCATATGCTCATATTCTGTCTGCACTGACTGCTAAACACACTCTACATATAGTTAAGCTGTAATTTTGAGGAAGGAAGTTGTGAGTTGTGAGTCAAGCAGTAATGGGGGGGGTACTTTCTGGGGATGGAGGCTTTACACCTTTTTCGTGTTTTATATAATTAATAGGTGCCTGTCCTTTTCCATTGAGTGGTTTTTCTTTGCATCTTTGTTTCCAGGTTTCAGAGGGGAGTTGAAGCATTATCTTTATTTTCTTTTTACCATATTCAGTATTTTGTGCATGAGCAAACACTTATACAGAAGTGTTGGGTTTGGAGGTTTGAATCTATTTTTCACACATGAAATACTGCTGGTATAAGCTGGTATAACACCTCAGGTTTGAAGTTAATATTTACATATATTTGCACTTTATTATTCTCTGGCTGGAAGTAAAATTTTCCCATATGGGCAAAAATGTTGAACTAAATTGAACTGAATTGAATCAGTGTTAATCATACATGTGATAACCCAGTAAATCAGGCTTTAAATATTATTCTTAACTGATGAATTTGGTCAAATAATTTTCTGTCAAAATAACTGTTTATGATTAAAACCCGCAAAACTTACAGACATGACATTAAAATCAGCTTAAAATCAGTACTTTATGTTTAGTGCTTGTTTGCAAATGTTAGCATGCTGGCTTGGAAAGGAAATGCTTAATGTACGAAACATTATACCTGCCAAACATTTGCATGCTGTAATTGTGAACAAGTTAGCAAGCTAATATTAGCAATTAGCTCAGAACATCCCTGTCCCTGTAAAGTAGCCCTGTAGAGCTGCTATCGTGACTGTAGTCTTGTTTCATAATAGCAGTTAATTGCATTTGAACTACAGCCTTGATTCATGTTTCAAATGTACTTTCTTTAAGTGGGCAAAGACTAAATTTAGCTCAAATATGAACATTTCACAAGCATTCTGCAAAAACAATAAGTTGTTTGTCTTTCTTGACTAACATTTATATAAAGCCACTGAGAGATTTCTCATCTATTATCAAAGCTGTGTTGCTCACAATGCAGAGCTCCATCACATTGACGGTAATTGGGTAGTTGGGTGTACAGTGCAGCCTGCATAATGTTCATTATTCCCCATTTCTTCCTCTGTGTGACAGCGCACTGTATTTGTGTGTGTCTCATTAGGCAGTGTTCAAGTGACACGGGTGAGGCAGGGGTCACCTCCTAATTCTCCAGGGGTCATGCAGATGTACAAAGAGAACAGATGACACAGCACACAGGTCCATGCTGTCTGGAGAGAGGAGATAATTAGGGTTACTATCAGTGTTTAACAGCCAAACACTGTAACAGTGTTTGAAGTGTACGGTGATTCACAGGGAAAGAAAGGAAGAAAGGTTACTGGTCTCAGCTGTGATTGAGCACAAAAGAATGCCAAACATCTGTGGGTTCCTGCTTCTCTGATGTGATGACATATATAGGATCCTCATAATGTATGCACACAAGTGTTTTTTGTTTTTTTTTTAAATGATACTCTGAGCTAACTCATTATTCCTCCTGCAAACTGAATTCAAAAGCAGCAAAAAAACAAAAAAACACTCCGACTCATTCATCACACTCATATGTTTTATGGTCACAGCCTCATGGTTGCTATTTTTAGAAAACTTCCTGCATAGATATTGCTGTGAAGCCGGCATTACTAGTCAGTTCACAGACGATCTGACTTCTGAACATGTGCTACTTTCACCATGGTTTTTTAAGCACTGAATATTGTCCTATTATTATTCAGGCAAAATAATTCATCTGATTAGTAAAAAAACTCAAAACAGAAAAAAAAACATGTTATTTTCTATTAAAAAAATCATTATCTGCAGATTTAAAAAAATCCCTCCAGATTGCAATTTAGCCTGAGTTGTTAGATGACATGTCTCGACAGCTACATCAGTTTAAAACTGTTTAAAAATGGATTTTTAAGAGTTTAGAATAAGTTGATTTTATGGAAATTTGGTCATTAACGAAGATATGTACAGCAAATTGTTTTACAGTTAAAAAAGAATTTTTGCCCTCCGTTGGACAAACTTTGCAAAACTGTTTCCAATTCCCTCAAATACAGTATTAATTATTGGTCAGTGTTTGCATGGATATACATTTATATCTTTGATAGGTTTGAAAACCAGCAGATGTCAACAGTCAGGCTGTGGTGTTAATGGAAAGTTTACTAACTGTAAGACTGGTGGTTAAAACCAACTGAAGCTAGTAAAGCAGCGTGGTGAAGCATCATGGTGGCAGCATCATTATCACAGATGCTTCACAGCAAGAGAGACATAATTTGGCTCATGTAGGTTTCCTCTCAGTGTTCATGTGTAATTTAGCACCATCAATCCACTGTCATCCGGATTATGTTCGAGTCCCTGCTTACTTTAGTGTCTTTGATGGACTGTTGATCCGTCAAAGATGGATTTATTTATCCAACAACGACGTGTCTGTTTCATTGATTTTCCTGACTAACTGTTAGTTCACAGTTGTTTTACACATAGCAAAGACTAATGTCTTCCAGCCTTTAAATTTGCAAGTCCAATCAGGGATCTGAGTGCTTGAACTGCCTCCTCAGAAAACAGAGTGCTGCCAAACCCATTGAATTGTAAAATTCAAATGTTCTTGTGATTTACAAGCGAGTGGAAATGTGAATTAGTAATTCATGGGACTTGTTCTGGGATACTTAATACCCACTGCAAGTAGCAAGATTCATTTGGATTGACTAATTGGTTGTCTTACTCACTGTTACATGATGCACATAGCATCCCATCTTTATGATCGCGAGTCATTTGACATTCTCATCTTTTCTCACACCATCAGGCACAGCTATTAGAAGTTCAGCAGACAAATAAACATTCTGTGAAAACTTATGCCAGTAAAGTGAAGCACAACAAAGATCAGGGGACTGTGTTTAACAGCTTTTGCCTTTTTAAACAAAATCAAACTGCTCTTTTTGAAATCCTTTTGCTGCTGTTGTTTTTTTTCTTTTTTTTTTACATTGTTTTTATCTTAAACTGAAGCCTAATATGACTCCAGTCTTCATGGTTACAGTGACATTGTTAGAGAAAAATTGCTGAGGATAAAATACTTGGAAAGGAGCAGCAGTTACTTCAACAAAAACAGACACAAGGTCATTGCTTGATACATAAATCCAGTGCAGGTGAAATTTTGGGGCCCTTGGAAAAAATATCAACAATGACTCGACACAGACATGTGTTCAGTCACCCTCTGATTTATTTAGGCTGCCTGAATGGCTCCCTTCAATAAATCCAAAGTTTTTACGAGTATTTGCTGTTATAAGCTTGATATGTATGTTTATGTTGTAATTTGATTTTTTAATCTTTGAAATGCAGAAACAATAAAGGGGAAAAAAGAACAATAACGTCCTAGGTTAATGAGTTAATCCCTGATAATTACAGTTAAATTGTGTTTCTCTCTGCTGCAGTGGATCACAACATATTCTGCTGAAAGCACATGGCTGAGAGTGTGTGGTAATACTGATGGTTACAGCAGGGAATGAGGGTGTGTGTCAACTCTGCATGCAGCTCAGAAACCACCCTGAATACTGAATATCAATGACTTGTAGGTGACCGAGGTTCTGCGCAAAGTATACAGCAATGCCTCGCTCAGAGGGGCGAATGGTAATTTTCATGCAGTAGTAATGGAAATGCTGATGTTTGGGGTTGCACTGCAAAAACACTACTTTGCATTAAAAAAAAAAAAGAGTAAAATATCCTCACCACCTCAGAGCTCCAATGAAACATCTGTCTAGTACTTTTAAAATATCTTTCAATGCACATCTAACAACACAATTAAAGATTAGACCCCTGGAAAAGTAGATGTCGTAAGGTGGGACACCACTTTGCAGATTCTGTTTTTTAAAAGTAATTGCAGTGCCTTATTATCTGCAACACTGACATGGCTTCTTTTATCAACACCCATCCGGCTTTTGTGTGGATTCTGTTAACAATTTGGTTCCCAAAAGGATGAAGCCAACACTTGAGGGAAAAAAAAATGACAAGTGATTTTGCAAAGTGATTGGTACACAGCAAAAAAAGAAAAAAAAAAATTGCCAGTGTTAATTCAACTTTGGGTTTAAAATATAAATGGTTTGCCAGTGGTTATGTAAGTGCACATCCATCAGAGTTAATCAAACTTGTTTTTTTTTTTTAGATAGTTCTGAAAAGCTGCCCCAGAGGCATATCTGCCTGCTGACTCAATAAACTACAAAACAAATAAATGTCACTACAAAATCAACACACATTAATGCCAGAAAATTGGATGTACTTTGTAGTGCAAATTGTTGTGAAAAACTAAAGAGACTTTCTCAAGACAAAACATCAGGCTGATGCCAACACTGCAGTCCTTTAATCGTGGCTCCTCATCCCTGAAACACTGAATGAGAAAGTGAGTAATAGGTTTTCACATGTATTTGCAATTTTGTGCATATTTAGCACATTTAAGAGCTAAACTAACCTTTCCTTTTGGTAACAGCAACAAATAATGTTTGCTCAAGTGTTCAAGAAAACTTTTATTGTATTTATACCTGCACAACTGTTTAAATATTCTCCCTAACATGTTTTTATTTGAAAGTTAACAAAAAGGCAGGATTGAACAAGTGTTTTCTTCACTTAACACTTGGCAATATGTCTTGAGTTTGTTATACATTTGCATTGTCACAAAAACATGTAGGTTGCTCATCTTTCCTGCTGATTTATCTGCATCTGAACTGTTGCTGAGAGGAAATTCAGAGCTAGAAAAATGGACATGTGTCTACATGTAAGATATAAAAGAGCATCCACTGCAGCTCATTGCTGATAAAAGAAGAAATAGGATGTATTCATCAAATAAGTTCACAAAACAACACTATGAGTTCTTCTATCACAAATCATTGCTGGGATTTCCTAAGAACAATCAAATTAAAAAGATTTATTTGAGAAAATCCTGATTTTAGATCAGCTTAACGTGTGATTATTTGAGCCGTTCAGGACTCAAACCTTTTAAAATGTTTAACAAATCAAACATTAATCAGATTCTAATGAAAAAGATACTTCTATACTTTAAAAGCACCTTTACCAGTTTTCCCAAATATCCTTCATCCTTTAGGGGGCAGTGTTGGTTCATACCTCATGTTGGAGACTTTTTTTAAAAAGTGCTTACAACTTCTTTAAGGAGGAGGGAATGAGTGAGCCAAAGGAGACGAAGCAGGGAAGTGTAGGAGTTTAGAGAGAGAGAGAAAAAAAGAGAAATGTTGGGAAGAAGAAAGAAAGTGAGAGAAGCAGGACGAGTGCAGATTCAAACAAAAAGGTGGGCGGAGAAAAGAGGAGGAGTGCTAAGTTTGAAAGGCTGCACAATTATCACTATTAGAGGATGATGCTAATGAACGTAAGTGTGATGCAGAAAGGAGAAAGTGAAATTATGATGTGTTTAATTAGAATGACTCCTCTCCTCCATGACATCATGAAGGTGTTGAAAAAACAACCTAAATTTCATCCCTGTGTTACTGAAAACAGAAATAACCATGTATTCTAAGCGGGACAAGTGGAAAAACAGCAAGTCTTTTTTTTTTTTTTTTTCTGGTTTAGCACATGAAAATAGCTGTCTCTGTTTATGGAGGCTAAATATACAGAAAAAAGTGTAGCAGTCACACTTTACCGAGCTGAATGCATTTCCTTCGCACCCTTCAACCCTCTCAATTCCCTGATCCCTTCCTTCCCTCATCCCTCATTTTGTCCCTTCGCCTCTCCTTCCCGTCTCTTTTCCTTGTCACAGTCTCTTCCTCTTTCTCTGCTGTCTCTCCAGGTAGATGAGGTCCTTGATCAAGTGGAGGCATTTATGTCAGTGGCATGCTGTGGAGCTGATGTGGATCAAGCTAGTGAGAGAAATTAAATCGCTTCGAGAAAACTGAATGTCAAGGGCGCCCTTAAAGTGCTTTGTTTTCAGAAGTAGGTCAAGGGAAATGCATTGAAAATAAATCATGTACTCAAAATCCTCCATATGAAGAGAATTAATTCAATTCTGTAACTTAACACAACTTGAAAAGTAAAAATCGGATCAAAACGAGTAAATAAGTAGGCAAAGCAAAGGAGACAGTGTGTGTGTAAGTAAATAAGCCCTAATTTCAAAACGGCCCACAGAGCTGCAGCTAATCTTCTGTTTTGTAGCCTGAGGCAGATTGATGTCCAAACACATCCTCTGGACAAGATGTTCGACTGTCACGGGACCTCATACCCAAACCCCTCTCTCTGATGTTGAGTCCCAAGGAGGGAGAGACTGGCTCGCATTTTCACTTTGTCACAATCTGACCTACTTTTCCTTGGTAATAACATGAATATAATGACAGAGGATGGTGGAGAAATTACATTGGAATCAAATAAAATCAATATCATATATTTTCCTGTATTAAAATGTACGATGATTTGCCAGATATAGCAAAAATCTCACTGGATAATGATGAGAATAATGTGATTAATGAATAAGAGTACCCTCTTGATTGATTTCTTACCATAAGTGATGGGTTACCACGTGAACCGTGTTGTGTTTGAATCACACTGGAGATTTATTTCTTTGCCATTTTGTCTGCCTTGTTCTCACTGTTTAAATATGGATGTGAAATTCAGCTGAGAAATTGTGAGGTCTGTGCAACAATCAGGAGTTAGCAATACTTGAATCAAAATAAATGTGAAAGTCGGGGGATTGTTTGCTTGTTTTGCCAGTCCACTTTGACTGATGTCTGCCTAAATCACCAGCAGATTATAGCTTTTTGCAGAGCAGGTGTTGTGACTCTAGAGAGGACTTTGGTCCAGACTGAAACTTTCAAGCAACCACATGAGTTGCCATTAACTGCCCTTTAGTATGGATCCAATAGGCTATTGTTTTTGACATTTAAAGAAATTAGAGGGTTTGTGATAATGACACAAAGTTTAAGGGATTACATTTGTGGTCGTATGTGAATGATTTCAGTAACTTTTTCCCATGAATTCAGCACAGACATTCATTTCTCCTACAGGATCAAATGTAATAACTCAGATGATATCCTGACTTTTTACCTAATAATTATGACTAGAATACAAAATGAATGACACTCTAATCAGATTCATATTACAGGCTAAAAAAATAGCATACAAACACTGATGTTAGCAATTTAATGTTAACAGTCAATTCAAAGCAAACTGTGCCCAACCTCAGCTGGACAGAGTTGTTGATGTGGCTTTTGGCTTTTTATGCACATGTTCAGTACTGAAAATGTGTAAATATTCTGTATCTTTCAACATAATTTACATTACATCAACTTCATGATATCACCATTACAAACAACTAAAAAATAGTGTGGCTTATTTAAAGAAAACTTGGCAGAAGTGAGTTAGAATGTAGGATGAATCACAAGTTGTGAGTGGAGATGGAAAAACTTTTGCAGAACGTTAACTTTCTAAATTAAAAGCTCCCAGGTTTTTCTAATGCGGAAGACTGGAGACACTTTGGCTCCTTGTCACTGCTGTAATGACTCGTCTGCTGGAACAACAATACAAACAAGCAAAGCAACATGGCTTTAAGCGATGGCATCTTCACGGCTGCATTAAACATCTGTCTATACGCAATCCTTAAGGTGATGAACTAAAATCCAATTTGAGCTTAATAAATGCAGCACCTATGCTGTGACAAATCAGGAAAAAAAAAATCCAGCATAATGATATCCCACAGATCGGAATGTTTCTCAACAAAGAAGAAACTTTAAATGGGGCCTCCTGAAAACACCCTGTGCAGCTTTCGGGCGACTGTAATGAAGCCAATCACTTTTAATTTAGCTTCCCTGCGTCAGCTCTGTGATGGTATAATTGGGTTACATAATTAACACTTGCAGGAAAACAAACCCCAGCACTTCTATCAGTGTCTTGCAGGAGGATGAGAAGCTAAGAGCTGTTGCTGGGGGTCTGATTAGGTTGGTTCTGCGACCACGAAAAGGGGTGGGGGGTGGAGTGAATCTGAGCACTGACAGCTCTCAGAGCCGGAACTACCAGGTGAAACTGTGAAAGGTAGAAAGAAACAGAGAGGAGATGAAATGCAGAGCAGAAAAACAGGAGAATAGAGTGAAGGAAAGGAGGAGCAGATGAGATAGATGGAAGGAGAGAGAAAGAGAATTGAGGGACAACAGAGATGAGAGGGGATTAGAAGAAAAAGGAGGTGAAGCAAAATGAAGGAGGGGAGATTAGAGGGAGAGGAGAGGAAATGACTCCATCCTAGGTGTAATTGGCATAAAATGTTGCTTGCAAAAAATAAATGTTTGAGCTTGAAAGGTCACCACCAGGTTCCTGACTGCGAGCAGCATTAATAAGCCTGCTTGTTTGAATCTCTTTCATAATCTCTTCTCTTTCTTTCCTCTCATTTTTTTTTTTATTAGTTACATATCATCTCTTCTCAGATTCTGATGTTGAAAAAAAACAGGTGACGCGCTTTTTGCTTACGTACTCACAAGTTTTTAATCTCAAACATCAGCCGAAAAAAAGTTTATTCACAAAATAGGAAGAATAAAAAAAAAAAAATCAAAGCTTTAATCTTTTCTTTTTTTCGGTCACAAGTGCATGACACTCCGAGTGAAACATCTCTGAAATCAGTGTACTCATTAGTGAAAGGATGAGCACAAGTGGAGGAAGAAGAAAGGATTTGATGAAATAGAATGCAAGGTCTTCATTAAGCGCAGTGACAGCAACCTGCTCTCGTTCTGAGGGGAGCTGGTGCTCAGGGACGGCCTGTGCTCCGAGGCTACGACACGCAGGAGAAGACTGTGGGATTTTCTTTGAAGCTCCGTGAGTCGCGGACTTGCAGCAGTGTTGGACAAACTTTCGACGGATTATCTGTGGGAAGAGGGGGAGAGAGAGAGAGAGAGAGAGAGAGAGAGAGAAAAGGAACAGAGGGAAAGAGAGAGCAATCAGTCGTCGCCCTTACTCTGCAGCAGGAAGCAGCCAATCAGAGTCCAATCAAAATCTCCACTCTCTGGATATCAAAAATAACTTACAGTAATTCATGAGCACATGCGGTAGAGATTCATTTCATCATCATTTCTTCAGAAGTGGCTTTGCTGTGGAGGCAAAAAAGTTAGTTCAAGAACCATAACTTACGGGAACGTTTGAACTTTTCAGTTACGGCAGTTACGGCAGTCCTGTCACTTTAAAAAAAAAAAAAAAAAAGCCATACATGCCTCTCAGGTAAATGAGCTTGAAAGTGCCACTGTAATTCATCCACTGACATATGGTTGTTAAGACGTGCTGCACAAATCAGTGTCAACCAGTGCTCTTTTCCACAGCTCTCCACTGCTGTTTTGCTGTTTTTTAGCTTCAGTTGTTAAGTAAAAGTATCTGATTTGTACAAAAACAACAGAGGAGTCACAGCAAACACGACCAGGAGACAGATTTTACTCCTCACTGCTCACATGATGAAAAAAAGAAAGTTTACTGACAAGACGACAGAAGAGGATTTGGTGTCAGAGCAAAAAAAGCAAAAAATGCCTATTTAATTTGAAACCTAATGCTAAAAGGGGAACTCATGACATTTATTAGATGAAAGGTCTGTGTCACCTGCAGCAACTCATCTGTCAGCTCTGCTGTTCGAAAAGTCAAAAATACACGTTGTCTTGGGTGTAGCTGCATTTTTGATGAATTATAGCAGCGGGTGCTAAACTCATTGACATATTGCATTTCCTGACTACTTCATAAAGGTCAACCTGTGTTTGCCAGTTAAATAAGAGGCTGCATTAAGGGAAAATGTCTGATTTGCATCAGCCATAGCTTAATGAAGTGCTTTACAGGTAATGAGCGTCATCAACCAATATTTTTTCTTTTAAAATATTGCAATTGGTATCAGCAGTAGGGAGGAATCCGCACAGTGACATTCCTGTTGTTTGTCAGTGTACAGTGAAAATCAGTATCCATTAACATATGTGTGACTAATAGTGTTCACACATTAGTATTTCATATATTTTATTACATCAGTATATTTTTTTTTTAAGTTAAGACAGTAATGTTGGGATAAATAGTTAACCACTGCTGTGTCAATATTGGAACTTTTAAAAGTTCACAGTTTTAAATATAGTTAAATATAACTGTAATGTTGTAATATAATATAAAGATGATACAGCATTAAAATTAATTCTTTACAGTTGTTATTTTGTGTCTTTTTGTTGTTTGTAAGAAAAGGATCCAAGTAGAAAGTTTCACAGGGATAAATGTCTCATGTGGACATGTAGCTTGCAGGTAGCTGTGTATTTTGTTGAGTGTCAATGACAGACAACAGATGAGCAGAGTTTTTTTTAAATCTCTCGTTAAACTCTGACAAAGTGGTTTATCTTTTAGCAAATCACTTCAAAATCTCTCATTCTGGACCTCGTGGGTTTAAAGTTTGGGCTGTGAAACAGTTTGTCCTGTCAGTCTGATGCTCATCCAGCTGCTCTGCAGGGCTGTTAGCAGCATCAGTCGTCAGTCAGTTATCCAAACACTGTCATATGTAATTTAATATTACAGCACTTTAGAATGTAATATCAAATAAACAAAAAAAATCTTTCAAATTTGTAATTTCTCCTGTAGAAAGCTACTTTCTTTCTAAGAAGCTGCCTCTTTTTAGATCTCAACATTAAGCAACTGCATCACCTGATTCTACTAATGTTAAAAGCAGAATGAGCAGGATTTAAGGACTCCATCCAAACAAAACCACCATGATCAGAACTTGTTTGCCCTCTTTTCTGTATTTTCTTGTTTTGCTGTGTTTGCAACATTTCTGGGCATCAGATTTTGGGCATCGTGTGTGTAGCACCCAGCCAGTAACAGTAACAGCATCGGTTGAAAATGTGGGACTTAATGAAAGCCAAGTGACCAGGTGACAGATTGTAAGCAAACATCCGAGAGGAGCTGTTGAACCTGGAGGCGGAGCCAACTTTGAATGCTGTGTTGCAAACTATAACCAACAAATCCCACTTCTGACACATTTGTGATTATGTTTGAGGCCTATTGTTGTTTGGATCGACTATGCATACGTGATAAACAATGCACTTACTGCATATTTCACCACTCAGCCTGTCAGTTAGTGAGTCGGCAGCAGTAGACAGATTGCATGTGTGTGGCTGTGTAATAGTTTTTACGTCTCTGTATATTGTTCGTGTTTAACTATACGTGTCTAAGTGCCTGAGTGTTGTTCATGAATCAAAAGACCGCGACTGTTTGCGTACTGTGGCAAATGGAGTCTATTAAAACCAGCGTCAGGTTTACACCTGTCAAAGAGGACTTTAGACTGATAATCTGCTTACAGACACCAGCGTGAAAAGAGAGGGGGTGGGCGCTCGGAGACGGGGAGGAAGAACAATATTTCAGACCGATCAGAGAGTGAAGAGGCAGCAGGAAAGACAGATTTAGATACCGCAAGAGAGACGGGAAGGAGAGAGAGAGCGGAAGACATGACAGGAGTAAAAGGCACCTGGGAAAACAATGACACTCGAGGAGCAACATGTTTTAAATTCATTTTCATTTTCAATTTTGTTTTTAAAAAGCCACCAAAACAAATGTGAGGCATTGAATTCCTCATTGTTTCTAGAGATTTTTGTGCTGCATAGAGAAAAGGAAGCAGAGACGCACTTGTGCTTCAGTTCTCGCCGACACAATGACTGATTTACAAAAACTTTTATGTTCCCATTAGTTCAGTGGTGTATTCTGTGCTGGATCCAGCGTTCCTGCTCTATCCTGAACACTGAAAATGTTCACTTAGCATCATTCATCCCGATGAGGATCACCGGTTGGATTCTGGCAGTTACGTCGTCCATCTATTTTCTTGTGACGGCGGACGGTTGTGCATCTTTTCTGCAATGATCAACAGGCCTTCAAACGGGCAATATATTACAGTACAGCTGCTACTGCTAACCGTCTGTGCAAGCATAAGTGAAATAAAGGCTGGTCAGTTTTAAAAACTAGTTCTATGAAATATCCTGTTCAAGTAGAACTTAAGTTTGGATCCATATTAAGGATGAGATTAGAAGAGGGATCATAAAGGAGCTGGTTGGTGTTTCATTAACACTGTTAGTAGTTTAAAACAGCCAACTTTTTAGAAAGACGTGACAGTAGACAAGGACGTTTTTTAAGCTTTTCAATGTCACAAAACGCAGAGCGTGTTTGTCGTCATGCGTGTGGATGTTCAGCAATCAAATGCTGACTGCTTTGTGGTCTCCATGTTTCACGCAGATGCTTCTGCGTATGTAAAAATGAGATAAAGACAGACATTTGCAGTCGTGCTAGCAGAGAGGGGGGAAGTGTCCCACAGTATCGACAGTCACCAGTTCTCCTTTTCCGTCAGCACCATCTCCTCTTCTACTCCCTCAACAATGCCGCACCCACTGGGGAACGGAATAATGAATGCAATCACTGCAGCAGCCTCAAAATCCTGTTTTTAGGGGATGATTTTCTCCACGGTTCAAAAGAAGGATGTCTTAAAAGTCGCTACAAAAAAATGGAAGTGTAAAGTCTTTCCAAGTCAGTATTAATGTGGGCACTTGGGTCTGAGAGCTGATGGCACTGTGTATAGTGGGCTCTCTGGAGAGTGTGGCATTGACAGAAGTACCCAAAGCTCTGTGAAGAGGCACAGAGACTCTGGCATCAGAGGAGTGTATAAGACAAGACTGAGTGTCTTTGGCCAAAGGGGATAAAATAAGAATAGTTTACAGCAGGCGACTGAATTCTAATATGTCTTTCTGGGACTCCAGGAAAAATACAGATTTTGAGGAGATGAGAACCTTAATGTTGAAGCCATAATTAGATGCATGAACACACTGCATCTGTCGGGCGAATTAACACTGAAGCCATTACAGCATTACGGATCTTTTTTAAGTCAGGCACTTGCTTTTACAGGATCAATATTTAGTGCAGACATGATGGGTTGGCACACGGCACACGAAGCTCCTTTCCACTCTCTGAAAAAGTGGGGTTTTATTAAAAGTTGAACATAAAAAAGTTTTTCCGCATTGGTGAAAGCTCAGCAAACTGGAAAAAAAATTGACCCAAGTTATGTTTAAGACTGTGCGCCAAAAAAAAAAGAAAAAAAAAAAGGGGAGAAAAAAAAAAGCTGAAAGGTGGAAATGTTATAAACTGAAGCCAAAATGTGTGGGTGTGCATGTGTGTATTGCAGGTCCCCTGGTAGGATGCGTCAAGGCTAAAACGTCAATTTCTTGTGATGAAAAGAAAAGCTGTGGGTGGGGGGATGAAGCCTGAGACAAACTGCAGAGCTGAGGTGAAACGCGGTCAGGTGGAATCTGTCGTGGTGCTGCCCCGAGGCCTGGATCTGTACAAGATGTTTCTCCAGTGCTCTCCCCATCAGCACACCCAGTGGAGGAGTTTGGCCTGGAGGGCTGCCCCCCCCTCCCCTTCAGTGGCATGGGAGTACTTTGTACGCCTGTGTGTGTGTGTGTGTGTGTGTGTGTGTGTGTGTGTGTGTGTGTGTGTGTGTGTGTGT
>JAQMCX010000012.1:16426898-16477999 GCA_029814765.1 Acanthurus leucopareius
TGTGTGTGTGTGTGTGTGTGTGTGTGTGTGTGTGTGTGTGTGTGTGTGTGTGTGTGTGTGTGTGTGTGTGCTGTTATACTGCAGTCACACAGAAACAGAATGTTTGGGCTCTGGGAGACACACAGGGTCACAGTGTTCAATTTTGGTTGTGTGTGTGTTGGTGTGTGTGCATGCACCAATGTGGGTCTGGAGTGAAAGGACAGTGTGTATGTTTTGTAAATGTGCCTGCAAATGTGTGTGTGTGTGTGTGTCTAAAAAGTTACACAGGGACAGTTTGCTCAGTTTTGTCTCTTAATCTGCCCCGGTGTCTGCATAAGTGAAACTCTTGTGATCTTTAACCTCCTCTTTCTCTTATTTAAAGTAATTTTTTTGTAAAATTACTTGGTGGGCAATTTAAAAACAACAACAACAAGGAAATCCTTTATTTGATTTTTTTTTTTTTTGTGAGTTTTACTCCTTAGAGAATAACTTAATCACAAGTTAAACTTTTTTGAATAGTTTCACCAAGAATGATCGCTCCTTCAGTGATTTTTATAGTCATAAAATTAAAAAAATGATCATAATCATGCATTTCCATATAAAAAAATAATAATTACAGCTTGGAGAACCACAAAAAAATCAGTGGTGGAACCTTTTCACCTTCTGTCTTTTCCTGTTAATTATCTTGTGACCCCTCAGACTCGGGTGGTTTCTCACCCCTGGATAAGAAACCACTGCAAAATTAAAAGATTCTATCTTAAGAAGATTTCATCCTGGATTTGATTTGACAAAATGCTGTCGCACTCAATCTGCAGAGTGTGACAGTGTCTGTCTGTGTGTCTTTTTGAGTTTCGAGCGAATGTGTCTGTGCAGGCATAAATGATCCGTCCACTGTCGCTCTCTTGTCATTTTCTCTGCAGTGATGCAGCACTGCAAACTTTCTGTCAGGTGCTTTATAAGCAAACCTTTTCTCCTCCTCCTTTCTCCTCCTCTGCCAAGTGTGATCATTTCTCCACACAAGTTACTCCGGATATGATTACAGATAGCCATTGGCATCCATAACCCACAAATTCTTCTGAAATACTGCAGGGGAGAGTGTTGAAATTTAGAGACTGCATTTAATTTGTTAAAACAAAAGCACACAATCGTTCATTACTGCTTGAAGTCACCTTGATTCTTGTTTATCTAGACAAAACACCCAGAGGATTGTTTGGTTGAGGCAAGTTTTGTCAGTGAGTTTACCAGGGATTATGAGCACAGTGGGATTTTCTTGCAAGAATAATGCTGTACTGTCCGACATGTTGTTTTGGAAAAGTTGCAACTTAATGAATCGTTTGTGTTTGGTCAGTTTTTGCTGCAACTAAGTCACTATTAAGTTTTTACTGAAGAAAATGTCCTTGTAAGTGTGTTTCTATGGATTATCCAAAGTAACAGGAACATTGTTGTGCATGCAGTTCAGCTTTTTGAGTGATTATGCAAAAAGTTTAAAAGTTGATAACCTTTTTGGTATTCTGTTTCAGGTAACTGAAAATTGTAAGTCAGCACTGAGAAAAAAAAGACGATATCTCATCCAAGGAGGTCCACAAGGACATGTGGAGAACGTTAGAGGGGGGTAACCCTGCACGGTGAGAAAGAGGAATGCTGCATACAAATGTGGCAAAGAGAGATGACTGCATGAAAGCTGATGCTGTCCATCTTTTTGGACGCTGCCGACTTACAATTTATTCATTTTTATTCATTTTGTTTTTACATAATAACACAGGGTTGCATTGCACATGCCTGTTTTAATGGCTCATGACTCATCTCCTTCGACCTCAGTCCACAAACTTATCAATCACCTCTCATGTTTTAATGCCAATGCTTTGGGCAGCACATACAAAATTACATTACCCTTCACATATAACCAAAGCTGTTTATTTACATATGTATATGTGTGTATGTGTGTGCCAGATGTTTATATTTGTGTGAACTAACCCATGTTTAGCATAGAAAAGACATGAGCAATAAAAAGAAATGCAAAAAGTGTTTGATTGTACAGGCAAAATAAACACAATTTTTATTAAACCATTGCACTTTCAACAAGGTAAAGAAACGTGTAGATAATTAATTACAGACTATAAAACAGTTGTCATATAGAGGTGATTAATTAGTTAGAAACATTACCTCAATTAAAAGAGAATTCAACAAACAGATACAACCTACAAAGTGAAAAAATATCCTTCATCCTCTGCATGGAATGAAAAACAAAGTGAGAGTTTTTAATGTGACGTAGAAAAGATGTGTGTGTGTGTGTGTGTGTTGGCGAGATGAGACATGACATGACAAGCATGAAGGTATTTCTTTTCTTTTGAGCTGAATGACTGGAAAAACCTCAAAGACTTTGTTTCATCATGAAGGTGACGAACCCTCGTTTGAGTTTGAAACATTTCAGAGTTACATCTTCACTCAGCTTTATTTCTCTCTTTCGCTCCTTCATGCCTTGAAAACTGAAAAAAATACAAAAAAAAAAAAAATACACAAGAGCTGAGGATTATCTTGGCCATGCATTTTTTCACCTCAGTGAATGTATCCATTATGATAGTTATTTTCAGTGCTGTGAGATTAAATGTATGCACTGGTAGGCACGCTTCTCAACCCGTATTGCGCGTGGATTGTCTCTTCTGTCGCTCATGATGGCGAGCATTAGAATCTTTACCCGGGCGAGGGTGATGACCTACATTAGAATAGCAGATACGTGTTTCACACAGTTCACATGGAGGAGGATGTGTTGGGAATTTTCAATGAGACAAGCAGGTGCTGTGTGCATGTTTTCTTGGTGGCTGTTCCTGTGTATATCCTTTTTTTCCCCCTAAAGATTCACAAATCATTGTGTAATAATGTCTCTGTCAGCAGAATTTAAAGCATTTTAAGCCATTTAATGCATTTTTAAACACTTATCATTATGAAAACATGAGGCAAAACTACTAGAATGTACTTAGACCTTTATAAAGTTTTTCTTTCTTTGCTATCTCAAGAAATATTACTATTTTGTATACACATATTTGTCTTTTTGATTTTTAACCATTCAATCATCAATCAGTTGTGAGAAATCTTAAGCTTAAGTTATTGATGGAGTGCTGCTTATTTCTGTTCTGTAAAGGAATCAATCAAAAGATGATTTTTTTCTGCAACTATTTTGATAACTACCTATTTTTTACATTTTTAAAATATTTTTACTTTGTTCTAGACAGCATTTGATAAAATGCACTGGTTCTAGTTTCTCAAATATGAATAGCTTCTCTTTTTATTACATTTTTATGATTATGAAAGTAAAACTATTTGTTTTTTTAGACAAAGAAATCCACTTCTCGCATAGTTCTTAAAATGTTTAATATACAGTTGCGTTGACATGACATTCATTGTAAAAGCTGCAGGTAATGGAGTGTGTGTTTGTGTGTGGCTGTGTGTGTCTTCGGTGCAATATGTGCAGGCCATATGGTGACATTTGTATTAGTCATTATTCACAGTGACTTCATGTAAGCCCTGCAGTATCGAGCCACTTCTTCCACTGTGGCATTGCCATACAAAATTTATAAACGCTTCGCACCATTCAGACACCAGATTGGAAAATGATTCATTGACTGTAGAGCAAAGCAGGGGCACATTTGTATATTTTACATGTTTTCTTTTAGGGCCTGTATCCAGTGATGGAAAAGATACCAAGTAACGTGCCTAAAGGACACAATATGTAGCAATAGTATGTCTCTGGAAAGTCTTACACATGAGGAAAATGTTTTACACATAATGGATCACTAAGATCTTAACAAGCTAGTTTAGTTTAGTTAAATTACTGATTAATAACTTAGTGTATTGTGAATGTTCTAGCTTAACTGATATGGTAAAAAGCAAATATGCTGCAAATTTCAGTGCCCAAAAAAACAGCATTTTTCCAATATTGAGAAATTGGTTTTACAACCGCATGTCTGTGGAACATTATTAACATTTCTTTCACATCAAAAGGGTTGGTTTCGTTAAAAAGTAATTTGATTTTCAGAGCTTTTACCAACCTTTGCCCACTCCCTAGACATTCAGATCAAGATCAATGCTTTTCATCAATATTTTTTGGTTGCATTACAGAATATAGGATTCACTGTTTAAAGGATTTAAAGTGCAGATATCTGGCCTCCCTGCTGAGTTGATTCCAACCACTTTTTTTATCCCTCTGTCTCTGATAAGGCTGACTTCATAGAAGTGTAATATAATTGACTGAAGTACCACTTTGGTTAACATTTAAGACTTAAAAACCTACTCCAGGATCAGGAAGCTCTCCTTAATATTCCCTCTTTAAATGCTACAGACTTCATGAATCACTTAGGTAAACTGTTATTGGAGAACATTTGGTTCCATTAAGTCTTATTTTAAAAAAGCACCCTGTATCACAGAAAGAGACATGTTGTTCATTATAAAGAACAGAAAGTCAGTACTGAAAGTAAATTGATTTTTTTTTTCAAACACAAACAACAATTAAAGCCAAAAACACCTACTAAATACAAATTAACAACAATCACTGGGATCAAAAAAATTCACATCAGAAAGACTCCAGTTCAAGCTGAAATCTATAGCTTTCCCTCAGCTAATTACTGTGAGAACAAATCCCAATGTCCTGCTATAATCCTCGGCCGTAATGATGGGATCTATTTAGTGATTTAGGTCTCCTCAAACAGCCTCGGTTTCGAGCACAAGGAGAGTCCAGTTTATCGATGGGGCCATTGTGGCATTATCTGCTCCCTGAGAAGACAAGTAAGAGAGAGAGAGAAGGAGTCAAAGAGTCATGATGGCTGGTGTTATAGTATAATTAAACTTTTTATCTGTATATTATGAAACTGCCCAACGCTCTATTCACTTTCCGCGAGATGAGAGTCGCAAATGGAGCCATAACATTATCAGACAGAGCTGTTTGATGGCATTTAAGACACAATTATGGATTCAGAGGTGCCGTGAGCTTTGGTTGTTTTTAATGTTGTTTCTGCTGTGATCGGGATCAAAAATCACTGCCACTGTATCTGTTTTAGTTTGAGAAAATGCTACGATATGGCTAATGTATGCAAATATCACATTTAAACTAAACTAAGTGAAGTTCATTGCAATTTGTTTTGTTTCAATGTTTTGCATTAGATGAAACTGGAGTGTGTGAATTGATAAAATTGTCCATCAAGGTATATTGTGTGTAAAATAATGAGTCATGGTTTTCATCCTATTCAGAAATCCACTGTTGTCATAAAATACAATCAGCCTGTTGCTCATTGATTAGTAACATATGAACTGTTATAGTCTAAAACAAGCCCTCATATGTAAATAGGGTATCCACCTCAGCATGAAGGCTCTAATGTAAATTTTTTGACAATATATAATTGTTTGTTTGCAAATTAGGGTGTTATTTTTTAAGTTTTATGTTTGATTGTTAGCTTGTAACTGTGTGGGTGCTGACACAACCTTAGCGGTTGTGAAAGCTGCTTCTACAAGTGATTTTGAATTGATGCAGGAAGTTTTTGGTAGAAAATAAAAGTCTTCAGGATTCAGTTTACATCCAAAAACTGTACACTTTACCATGTTTGCTGTCAAAAATTTCACTTTACTGAAGCAAAGTCTTTCTCTCATTAAAAACAAGTTTGCTCTGGGCTGGAGGTCACAGGATACTTTACTTGTGATTAGCTTTCCAAATTTGTGATATTCCAACTCTAGCTTGCCTGGAGAACGTTTAAATCTCAAATATTTTTTAAGTGCACAGACACCTTCACTTGAGGAATATAAAAACAACAGTCTAGTGACGAACTCTGTACAGATAAAAGTCAGTTTAGTCAAGGTCCTACCTCCTTGGGAACATAAACGTAAGAAAAATACATTTTTTAATGCAGGGGATTTTTACTTTGTTAGCTAAGATGCACATGTAATTGGTATTTTTGCTGATTAAATTGCGACACCAGTGAATTAAGGTGTTATACTGTTATCATTTCATTCTGACTGACAGCTTGGTGGATTCATATGCCTAAATGTTTAAGCAAAGTAATCTATAATCATGTTTTAGCTGCGGTTAATATAACTGTATTTTAATTAGCATTCCTTAATTCTTGATGACTATCTTTTTCCTCAAGAAGATTTCAAAGGGCTCCGAATGCTGACAGTTTTTAACAAAGGATGCAGAACTCGTCTCCCTCGAAACTTTTACCACTGACTCTATACATGTCTAGTGAAATTTGGGGCATTTGACTCACAAAATGCAGCTGCTCGTCTGAAAAAGCAATCCCCATGATGCTCCATTTATTATTCATCTGTGTGTGTGTGTGTGTTGGGGGGGGGGGGGGGGTGGAGAAAAAAAAGAGGATGAGAGGACAGAAAAGGAGGTCTAAAACTTTAAAAAGATGAGGCAAAGTGCTGACTTGTGAGCACGGAAAACAAGATGAAGTACAGATTTGAATACAAACAGGTGGGCGGTGGGAGGGAGAGTTGTATAGTACAGTGTGCCAAAGCCCTTTGTAAGCACAAAGCAAGAACTGTGGTACTCGGTTTAATTAGCTCGAGAGCCAAGCAAGTGGTTCAAATTAGGATGAGACTGTTGGAGAATAATAATCAAAAATAGGCAAGTCAGAGTGGAATGAGTAATGAATGGTGGCAGCCATTATGTTTCCTACAGCTGGAGCTTCATAGAGAATGTCTAGATAAGGTTTCTAAAACTGTCCTGACTGCAGAACAGTCTTTGTATCTTTTGCTCCTCCTTTCAGCAGAGACAAATAAAAAAAAAAAAAGATGAGGAAATGATTGATTTGTACCCAGTTCTTAACTATATTAAAAAAAAATCTTGCCTGATCTTTATCCTTAATATAATCTAAAATGATACATCCAAACTTTGCCATTTTTGTTATCATCATGAAAAGACTCATGAGGGCTTTTTTTCCTCGATTCAAGAACATTTCTAGAACCTCTTGGAGAAAATGACTCTCATCATGATCTTGTTTCATTTCGGTCCCAGAGAAATCAATTTGGCTCCCCTCTAATATCTGACAGCACCCATTCCTTTCTCTCATCTGTCTCTAAACGCATCAGGCAGGCTTTGTTGTAAAGAGAGACCGACATCTTACTCAAATATGTCAGTAAACCAGCTGATTGGCACCCATGGGCTGAGTTGAATACTGAACACCTGATGAATTCTGTGATCCTCAAAGTTCAGATTATCGAAAACCCCGCTGCTTCCTGTTGCAAAGCAAAAGTCTGCTCTCAGAGTATTTCTTTGTCTTTTTTTGTTATGCTGGACTGCACAAACCACAGTGCAATCGCCTGCAGCTCTTCATTTAACAGCATACTGCTCTTCTTCTTTCATTCCTCACTGCAATATTTACAATGTGCCCTCTAACAACAAAGGATAGTAAATGTAGATTTTCAGTGAGTTGGTGCACCATTAAAAAAGTTATGCTAACCTCATGGCTGCCTCTTCAAAACAATCCCCACATAGAATGTATTTTGTAAAGAGGTTGCATTTATTCATTGATTAGCTTAATAACTTAATACAGCTTTGATGCAGCTTTAGAGATAGATCTGGAAACGGGGAGGCGTCTTTTAACTAGATAATGAAAAATACATGTATCTATACTTGAGATTTAGCAAAGAAGATACCGCTGTCACGTCTGTGTTTAAAGTAAGGAATTATAAAGCATGACCTAGCATTAAGACTTAAAGCAGAAATAGCCTGAATCTTACCAAAGTTAAAAAACAATAAATAGAAGTGGTAATTAATGAAAAAGAGCCAGACTTTGCTAAACTAGCTATCTAAAGCTAACACACTTCTTTTTCTTTTTTAAAATACAAAACTTGCAAGTGGTATTGATCCCCTCCCCTTACTTTTTCTTTTTTCATTCATTGTTTCTTATGAAAGTGTGTATGAACAGTAATAATCCCTGATAATCCATGCATCTTCATTTAGCACTTTTCATTTACTTCTTAAAAATCTTTTATTGGTTTGTTAAAGAAAAAACTATTCATATTTTATACCCACTTTACTCTTTATTTTTGTGCAGCCATTGAAACATAAAAATATTCTTCAAGACCTTTTGTCTTGTCTTTTTGTCTGTATTTATCTTTGTGAAAGGCCGGGTTCATATCTCCCATTGTGCAGGTTGGTAGACTGATTGGATTTCTCTTTTATGGGGAGCTGTCAGTGGATTCAGCTTCTGATAGTGAAAAGAGGAATGGAGAGGTGCATGAAGATGGTACTTCTGAGACGAAAAGAGACGGGGACCTCTGGCTCCTTATGGAGGGGAGGAGGGACGAGCCCCCTGGGGTGACAGGGTGGGATGAGGACACACTGTCTCCCTAAGAGAGGAGGAGAGAAAAAGAGTGAAAGCGAGAGAGTGAAAAGTAATGAATCTTATTACATGACATCCGTGCTTTTTTTTTTTTTTATCTTGGAGGAGGAGAAGGTCAAGAGTCATGTTGCCGGAGATAGAGCTCATTACTGGGCTCGAAAAGTCTTAGGCTTTAGCCACAGAATCACACATCACAATTTTCTTTCCAAATTTCAAGGTCAAGAAGTCCTAATACCCGTACGACAAAATAGGTCATTTGTCATCACCCCTGAAAATTACATATAAACGTTTAAAGCCATGCCATCCCTGTGGTTAGGTGTGGTCGAGATAAGTCTACTAAAACGACCTGGTAAAGGTTAAGGAAAGATTGCAGACACTTTTATGAAACCTTTTCTGTTCTAGGACACATCATCCACCAGCCTGTCGTCCATAATGACTTTTTACCTTCTCTTGTATAATACTGTTATGCCATTTCCTGCTTTGAGAACTTAACTTTACATAAGGTCAGGTTTGTAATTCCTGAGGAAAAAACACTCTGAGATTTAACTTGCATCCCAGTGATTTTCTTGCCTTAAAGGAAGATTTTATACTCAGTTACCTGTTTATTATGTTCACCAAGCTAAACTTAATGTAATCTTAAACAAGAGTTCTGCATAAATCCTGCCTTCTGGAAGTTTGTTCATTTCAGTAATTGTTAAAACGTTTTATTTAGTCCGTCCACAGTTAAATAAATAGAAAACTAAATAGCAATTGTCAAACAGTTGAATTAACACCTTTTGTAAAACGGTGAGACAAGAGCAGAACTTTATTACTTACCTGAATGTAAGAGTGGCTGGAAAAGTGTTGTATTAGGGCTTTTTCACATCAAAACAGATATTTTGGTTCAGCTCTGCCGCTGTTATTGACCACTGCAGTTTGATTTCAGGTTGTGTTCCTCCAAAAGTTCACTCTGACTCCAAAAAGACTTGCTTTTTTGCTGCATTACCTTCTTACAGTATACCTCTTTTTGTAAGAGCAGTGTCACTACTGATTATTGCATTTTATCCAAAATAATGATTTTTATAACTCAGACAAATTTGTGACACAAAATTTGGCAGAGAATTTGGGCATGATATATCAGGGAGCAACAGTTTGGTCTTAAAATTAGCTTAAGCGTATCAAAGCTTATTTGTAAGGATAATAAAGTCTGTAAAGGAGCTAAGATGATAAATTGATTTGTCAGAAAATGAATCAGCAACTGTTCTGCTTTCTGATTTTTTTTTATTTTTTAAATTTTTTCAAGAAAAAAGGCCAAACATTCTTGTTGGCATTCTCCACTTTTTATCCACAGTTCATAGACAAAACAATTAATGGAGAAAGTCATCTGTATTAAATTGCTAATGAAAAGAAACCTTGGTTGCAACCCTAATTTAGGCAACTGACAAGAACCTCCGCTGTGACATTTCAGTGAATCCTCTGAAGCAACGCTCCCTCGACTTTAAAAAAAATCCTTAAAGAAAAAACACCATTATAGGTTTTCTTGGGGCTGCTTGTCCTTGAACATGTGGCTAGGACTGCGGTGATGTCGAGAATTTTAATTTGAGGCTGATCAAACTCTAAAGTCTTAGATGCTTGTTTTGGCCTTGAGTGATGTGGGAGAAATGGAGTTGCCGTGCTGTTCTTATCACAGCTGCGCCTTTTTCAGTCTCTTCTGTCTGCCTGTCTGCTTGTCTTCTTTCCTAGTGGCCACAGTTTGACAGCATATATGCCAGTGATTATGTTCTTTCTTGCTTTTTGAATGGCAATTCCCGTAGGTAATACAAGACACGATGTGGTGTGCCTAATCTAAAATGCATGTATTCTCTTTAAGCAACAGGCATTGAGCCTCTTGGAATATACTGTTTTACTGTGACAAGTAGCATGTACTTGAATGCTGCATTAAAATTATCCCCTCAAAACTTTTCCAGGGAATGGTTATTACGACTCTCATGTTGCTATGGTTGCCTGGGTTCATGATTGATCACAACTCCAACAAAAGAGCAAGCCAATAACCTAGTTTCTCTTCTTATGTGTTGAAATAGACATGAAATGTAACCTATTTTCCCTGGGGGAGTATAATCTTCCTATCTGGAGGGGATATATGGTCATTTTACTGCGATCAGCTGTCCCTCTGAATGGGTGAACTCTGCCAACTTTGCTTCCGGCAGTGTGGCAACCTGTGTTTTCATGTGTTTTCTTCAGCTCGAATCCAGAAGTTCTTATTTTCTCCTCTTCCACCTCCCAGGTGAAGCTCACTGGCTGTTTAAATGAGTTAAAGCCACAACACAACAACAGCAGTGAGATGTGTTTCTCAGTAGTGCAATGCTTCTCTTAGCTGTGGCACTCACCAATTTCAACCAAAACACAGATTATAACAAAAAACCTCCAAAGCAAACCTTGCCAAACACTCGCCCTGTTTGTTGCACGCGGTGAGACAACAATAATCTTCTTGCCCTATTTCTCCTCACTTTTTGTATTTGGATATTTTTCCCAACCTCTCTCTCTTTTTTATTCCTTACTTTCTCATGCCTTTGCCCTCAAATCTTGTCTTTCATTTGCATCAGGTCGTGGGGGCTCAGTGGGGTTTCAGCTGGCACATATTTGATGGGAGATACAGTAAGAATGTTCCCCACGCTTTCACCAGCAATGACAGGCTGTGTTATCTTCATACCGCTTTGCCCCTGAGATGCTCACCACCGGGCTTCCTGAGAAAGTGATTAAGATTATTTAAATGTCAATTTATTTTCTTTGCCCATTATCGCCCATGTGTGTGTGTGTGTGCTCCTTCCTCAGTCAGCAGGGAAAAAGTCTCTTGTAAGAAGTCAGTGTAATTGGGAGCGTCAGGGCTGGGATTCGGAAGTCTCCTCGTTTCCCACCTCTGTGTCAGTCGTCACATCTATATCACCTTAACCTGTAACACTGCACCAGCTCAGGGGAACTGAGATACATACAGAAAACATATTTAAAATGAAAAATAAAAAAAAAGAAGAAAATGTTTTGTCTCTTTCAGTTAAATGATTCTAATTGTTTCATTTTAATGAAAAAAGTTATGAAAAAGAAAATGATGCAGTAGACAAGCCTGTATATTTAAAGCTCAGCCTGCAGTAAGTTTTTAATTTTAATGAAAGTGTCGTTATGGTTGCGTCAAAGATTTGAAGGTAATTCATAGAAATGTTCATAGTAGAAAATTTTGAGCGTACAATTTCTTTATTTAACCAGAAATCCTCATAATATTGCAAAAATAACCCTTTTTTTGTGCCATGTAAGCATTTTTATGGGAGCTTACACATACACACTGTTGTTTCTGTTTAACACTGATTCTTGGTCTGAATTTGAAATGCTGTTCATTGCTGGAATCTACCTCTGATGAACTAATCAGCTCCTCTTAAAATACACTGTAGGTCACAATGGATGGGTTTGTTTTTATGATCATCGAGTGATCATCAACTGATTAACATGTTTTTTTCCTACATGAATAATCAGGTAAAAACACTCAACATAACAAGTTTTAGTCTTCCAGAATCTTTAAATATGTTTTTTCTACTTTACTGAGAAGTCTATTTTCAGTGTCCACAAGAGGCTTTAAGTTTCCACATCACACTTACGTAAGTTGTATGTTGAATCATAACTGCCTTCCAAACTTGTGATGTTACAAAATGCCATGTTCACACACCTCTAAATCTCAGATCGGAAGTGAACACACAGATACTTTCCCTCCTTCAGCAGATAAATGCGAAAGCCTTGCTCTGATGCATACGTTAGAAATGTGCGAGTTTTTAAAATGGCAAGAGTGAGAGAGATTAGAGGAGCGAGAGAAATGGAGATTGAGTGAAAGATGGCTTATACTCTCTGTGCAGTCAGCATGGGGGGAGTTTTTAGATCACAGGTGACTCGGGGTTTCGGGGGGTTTTCTGAGTGATGAAGGGACACTTTCTTTTGGACAGAGACCGTTTGCTATCTGTGAGCCTCGAGTTCCTCTGTGACTGCAAAGGTGCTCGGTGGACATTTTTAGAAGGCAGAGTGATGGAGAGAAGGACAAGGGGAGAAAAAGGACCTTCAGTATTAGAAAGAACACTTCAAAGTTTAAAGTAGGACAGAGATCAAAGTGATCGCCGATCCATTAACTTGACAGGAAATTAAATTGCATAAACGCAGTGTGGAAGTGTGGAGTCACTGCATTAAGTCTTTCTGATTCTGCAAGTTGGTGCCTGATTTTTAAAAAATTTTTGGTTTATGCAGGAGACCTTCTATTATTTGGATTGTATGCATTTTTTACATCATACCAAATCAGCAGCTGCACACCAGTGCTGCTCTCCTAAGACCCAAATCAGAGCTCTCTATAGTCTTTTTTTTAATGTTTATAACATTTCTTGGCATATACCAGATGCTTTAGGTGTGCATTTTATAGATGCAGCTATACTTAAAGTTAACATACACATTCCTGTCTTTATTGCTGATTGCTTCTCCTCACCATCTGCTTCTTCAACAACTCTGGTGGCTTTATGGATGCTGCTTCCTTCAGCTGCGGGCAAGATGCCTTTTTCATGGTGAGACAGCACAACAGGCTGATTGACAGGCCTGGAGGCTCGATGAACTTTATGAACTCGAGCATATCAAGGTGGAACCGACAATAAATTTCACAGTAAAAAGTGCTAAAAGTTGTACAGGGATTGGATTGAGTGGATTGGCATGCTGTGTGCATCAGCGATAGCACTCCAGTGGATGTCCACGAGAGAGGAAACTCTCATCAGTAGCAAGTTGGTGCAGGTTATGCAACACTATTCTTTATTAAGAAACTATCTTTTGATCTGCTCCCATTTGCCCTGTTTAAGTTATTGCATAAAGCTCATTAAACAAACACTTTCAGTATCATATCAAATTAAAATCCTGTTAGCATTTCAGTGGAGAGAAGGCCTTAATTTCTTATCAAGGCTTTTATTGTGAAACATTCGCAAGACTTCATAATAGAAAACACAACGTTACACTGTAGCTCCTGTCATATTTCTAAAGTTGCACTAGGCATTCAACTTTTAATTAAAAACTTTTTAAAAAGAAAAGTTAAGTTGATGGATCCAATGAGAATTAAAACCACAACCTGTCACAGCTGGCCTGAGTGTGGTTTTCATTTATAAGCTCTACTTACATTCACTTGGGAATATAGATATTCATGTGTGACAGTTAAAACTCTGTAGATTTTGCTCAATATTTAGCTTTTTTAGAAAACCGGTCTAATTATAAATATATCATTGACATGTTTGTGACTTTCAACGTTTCTAGTATGGCAAGTTAACTTCTTCCGTACTTGTTAAAAAAGACTCCTGGACATACAAACAAGCCTTTATGTTGAACACTGAAATTCACTTTGTAGAACACAGCTAAATGCTTTTTTTCTTCTTAACAGATATCAGATTTGTTTTTTTTTGATTGAAAACATTCACATACCTTTAGCTGTCAGAGGAGATGATTGCTGACTGTGGTCGTTTCAACCATCTGTGTCTTCACACACGCTCAGCGAAAATGCTTTTAGCTCAAGTGTGCCACCGCAGGATCTTGGCGACGCAAGAGAGTGCAACACATAAATCAGCTGATGGATTTTTGTCTATGGCCAAGCACAAAATGGCTCCAAAATGACACCTAATGAGGCAGTTGCCCCTCATCAAACTCTTCAAACCTCCCACATCAAGAGACTGCCATTAGAGAGAAAGCCCTCATGTAATAGTCTCTAAATTTGACCTGTCTCTCTTTTCTGCTGCCTAATTGTTCATGTATGATTGATGGGCTTTTGCAAGAAAAGGCCGCCGTCCTTTTTGTCTCACAGAACTAAAGATATATCACAGAGTCTTTGTCTGTGGTGAGAAGTCATATCTGGTGGAGTGATATCAAACCATAAAGGTCTAAAAGCTAATAATATGCACACCCTCACGCCTGGGTTCGTTAAAAAGTGATAAGGAGATTAATCTACATCTCAGATCAGTGCAATTTCACAACAGAGCTTTGCTGGATATTTGCTGGCATGAGACAGCAAAGCTTGCTTTTTTTTTTTTTTTTTTGTAGGAAAAATATGACAGAACAAGAAGACTACAATGAGGTCACCGTTGAATGTCAGTCATTTCAGAGGTCTTGGAGGGAAAGAAAAGAGAAGTGTAGAGAGAGAGAGAGAGAGTCAGAGAATGGACACATGAAAAGCACAGCATCGGCAAGTTTTTGCCATCTTTGATGCTGCTTAAAAGGAAATGTTCTGGATAGACAATCTATGCCTCTGGTGAAATTCTTTCATTGTGTTTCATTTTTTAAACCAGACGCTCCTCCAGTCGTCTTCCTCATATTCTTTCTTCTTTTTCAGCTGTCTTATTCACATTCTTCTCCTTTTCTTCTATGCCTCACTCCACTCTCTTTCTCTCTCTCTTTCTTTCTTTCTTTAACGCCCTCTCCCTCATTTGCTCCTCTTCCCTGTCTCTCCGTTTTATTTTTAAACCACGCAAACCTCTCAGTTTTTTTTTCTTATTTCTCTCCAGTCATTTGCAAATTTCCCCTTTTCTTATTTATGCTTCCTGCTTTAACCAACTATTCACGCTCTCCCCCCCCTCAGAGTCTTTTCTTGTTTTCTGCCGTTTTTCTTCCACGCCAGCCGAAGTCATCTACTGGTTGGATGGCTTGCTGTTTTTCATGCATGCAAATCACATTAAAATCTCTTCCAATATCTGACCAAGCACCTGGCCCATGCTAAGCTGCAGAGACCAATCCGTTACCTTAGCTGGCCTATAAGCTCAGTTCCTATTCAGAGGCTCAGTGTGACCACAGTTCAGAGCAATTCCACCGACAGCCAACTTCCTGAAGGTGTGTAAGATGCAGGGAAAAGGAGGGATGGGTCAGTATATGATGGGGAAAAAGAAGGAAGGATGCATACACAGTATGTGCAAAAAAAAAAAGAGTTATATAATCAATGTCCTCAACGAGAGGTCAAGCTGTACAGGGCCCCGTAGTTGGCTTTTATCGAGTGGCGACTGAGCACGCTCGCCCTTGAAAAGATAGGCAATGACCTGATTGAGATGCAGTGACAGAAACTAGTTCGTTCGCTGTGAAATTTTCAGAGCCAGATTGAAGAATAAGCAGATCTTGGATGGATTATGTCAAGATAATGGAATCATTCAGATCGAAAATGGAGGAGGACAGTTTAGCCATAATCACATATTCTGTCTCACTTTCTCTCTCTCTCTCTCTCTCTCGCTCTCTCTCTCTCTGCTTCCCTCTTTCCCAGCCTCTCATTTTCTTTCACTCGGTGGTATGCATGCAAACACACACACACACACACACACACACACACACACGCCCTTCTCCCTTTGCTGTGCTGCACTATCATTATTTTCTGCGAATTCTCCGTGTGGCAATGCGGAGCGGAACCTGCATAGAAAGCAGCCTCCAATTAGGATAGCTCTTTTCATGTCGAGGCACTACGCCGCATATAAAAAGGGAGAGAATGCATGAATAAGGAGGAGGTGAGCTGAGTCGGGACTCACTCACACACTTTTTGCATTTGCATGCAAGCGAGGGATGCACACAAATGCACCAACTCACACGTGCATGCACATCCCTAAAAAACTCAATGCACTCCTAAATGCCCACAGCCTCCCTCACCAATTTATTTTTGTTCACCTCCAAGGCTGCTGTAATATGAAAAGCCCTTTATTATTTGCAACTGAGAGGGAATAAAACATTAAAGGAGACTTTTCAAATAGATCCATAGTGCTTGCTTGAGAGTGCAAATTAAAACTTTATCTCAGAGTGTCTCCCTTTAAAGCAGATAGTTAATGCCTCAGTTGAGTTGAGGTAAATTTCTCTTTCAGGTGCAGTGAAATTCAATGCACTCTTTCTTGTCAGGGTTTTGATTGTGGGAGCTGATGCAGGTTAGTTCCCCACTGCTGGGAACCAGTGGAAGTGTTGCTGAAGCTTCGCAATGTTGCTGGAAATTACAGATCATGCTGATTGGAGAGGTAGTACTTAAACCTCCCTTTCTTTTTTTCCCTGCTGGTTTGTTTGGTCTGTTTTTTTTTCTCTCTGTAAACTTTCATTTAGAACACAGCATCCCACATCCCATATGATAAAGTGGAACAGAAAACAGCAAGAACTAAGACTGATGTTTATCTGGCTGCATCTTTTTTGTATTACTGTTATTACTATCACATCTTCTTTGCCTGGCACTAGCCTCATGCTTAGTTTCTCTGACTCAGACAAAGCCATCCGTTAAACCTCTACGGGGGCTTTCCTACATGGTCGAAGTATACCAGCCAACCAGGCAAAGCAAGGGGGATTTGGCTGCATTCACAGCCACTGGGGGGGAAGCAGGGAAAGAAGCAAAGGGAGCCAACTTGGAAAAGACAATAATTCAGAACCTGCCAGAATTATTCTTAGAGGCCTCTTCTCTCCCTAATTCCCCTGGGTGGAGGTACACTTAGTCACTAAAGCTTCCTGGCGTGTGTCGTGGAGACTTTGGACGGCACGGCCTTCCACTGTAACAGAGGCAGATTTAGACGTCTGCACCGGGGCCTCTTTTGCCACTTTGTCACTATAAGTGCACCCATTCTGGCACCTTGTTAATGTCTCAGACCAAACATTTGAAATCGTGGTCTGGGGTAGTGGATTGTCCTGTGTAAATGTATTTCTGTCTGGAATTCACCTGCAAAACAAAGAGCAAAATGAGGCTCATCCCCTGGAAAAAGTGAAATTTCTCATCTTCTGCTGTTCATGCATTAACAGAGGTGCACATGTAGGTGCACTTTGAAAAAAGAGGAGCGCTGTACCACTCACCACCATGTTTATTACTGTAACTATGACACCAGAGGTCCCCTGACCTGAACAAACTAGTGCTAGTATCCCAGCCATAAGATGCCCTAACCTTAAGAGAGTGATTATTTTAGCCTAAAGCCTGATCTTTTCCTAAACTCCATCAAACCTTTATAGCACAGTCACACTAAAAACACATTTTCTACCTTTAATCTGTAACGCTGTTTTGCAGGCGCAGATTATCGATGTCGTCTTCACAGGGCATCAGATTAAAAAACTCTTGTGTGTGTTGTTCAGGACTGCAGAGACAACTTGTCCTCTAAATATCATTTCATTTAGAGAATGGACTGGAAGGTAGTGTGAAGTTTTATGGACAATAGCTGCCTCTACCACCTCTGAAAAAAAAACAGCTAAGTAGAAAAAAATGCGCTCAATGAGTGAATATGAAATGTATTCCTCTAAAAGCACAAAGTCAGAACAAAATAAGTGGTGGTGGTAGTGTTGAGTGTGTATTAACAGCAGACAGCAGCAATAGTAAATTAAGCAGGAACTGATCCAAGAACAGGGAGGTTTGTCCTGAGAGAGTAATAAAAGTGTTTATTTTGAATAAGGTTTTAAACCAGGAAACGAAAGGAATAAAAGCTTGTCTCTAATATAAACCTGTTTTTAAAAAAAGACCCTGGCTGCTGTTTAATAATTTACAATTTCAGCATTTGAACATGTGCTAAATAATTTTATACAGTAAGACTTTAGCTGAAGGATCAATGATCATTTATCTGACATTTAACAACACAATGATGCACAATGTAATGCAACCTGAAGCCTCTTTATGCAGCACAGAGGGACTGTTGTACTAATGGATTGGACCCCCCCAACACACACACACCTACACACACACACACACACAGACACACACAGTAAATTGTAGATGTTATTCACCCTCGTAGATTTGAAAAGGTTCACATCAATCACAGGGATGATAAGAGAAGTCGGATGATGGAAACTGTCAAACACCCAATCAGGACTGATCGGGAACGTGGTGATGTTTTGAAGGTCATTTTCAAAGCGCCGAAAGTCTGTTGAAGTTTTCATGAGAATGAGTTATCGATCGTATCGATCCCGTGTCATGCATGAACAATTGGAAGAAATTGAGCTCATTCACATCATTCAATCATGTATTGAAGACAATGAGCCGTTAATGAGTTATCGATATTGAATGGAATTGATATTGAATAAGACTCATGCATGAGAAATTCATCTGAGGGTCCCATTACAAGGTCACTTTACTGGCTCCTGGTGCTTGTAATAGTAATTGAGTGAGATGAGGATGAAACCATCTGCTCATGACATATGAACGAAGCCTGATTACACATCAACAGCACTAAATTATTAGCGCTTATACTCAAGCAAACTAAAAAAATCATTGTGAAAAGATGGTTTTAGACTGACAGGCCTGATATGTAGGCCAGAGAGTTATGCATGAAGAGGATCTTCCACTGAGATAACCTTTGCAACTGGGTCACAGCAAGGAATATACAGAAGAAAATAAAACTGAGATAAATCTGGGTGCGGTATGAGGTTCTTTTTGGAAAGAGTCTGCATGTGAGGATAAGAGGTGCGAGGGAAAGTGCCGGTGCGTCTCACTACATTTGACACATCTCCCAGCCTCTGGCATCAGATAAGTCACTCTGCTCAGAAGAAGTATTTTGAAATCTCCGGGCTTATGATAACTCCTGTTGGATCCGCTTAGGTAGACTTGACAGATTAATGTGGACCATTAAAAAGTGATGATAGAAGTAGTAGAAGTTGACTAAGCCCATTTCAATGCTGCACACGGTCCAAAATGGTCCCTCCTTCAAAAAGCTTTTGTCATTTTGTTGGGGGGTTTTTTGTGTTTAGCCATCTGTATTTGGTTGTAAATCCTTAAGTTTATTCTTTGTGAGAGATTTTTCATTCCAGTGGTTGGCCAGCATTTTGATGTCTTGTTGGCACAAACTTAGACTTTATATTGCCTGCAAAGGCCCTTTCAGGATAATGGAACAAAATCTTTAATATTTTCTTACTAAGACATTATAAGAGAAGAGATTTAGAACATTTTCATAAAAATGTTTGTGGGTGGAATCACAGAGTGTATTTGATAATTTAGAAAAAATGTCTGTGCTTTCATTAGAGAGTTGTTTTTCAACTTAAAGTAAAATTCTTTTAACTACTTTGGCGCACCTTACTTGCTAATTTAATCTATCAATTACTTTTTTAATCAATTGAGTAATCACTTATCCAAGAAAAAGAAAAAAAATCACCCATCATAAATTCCAAGATCTCCAAGTGATATCATTTAGGAAGTTGGCTTGATTTTTACCTTTTTTTTGTTGAACCAACAGTCCAAAAGCCAAAGTAGCTCATTTAAAAATGAGGGTACACACACACACACACACACACACACACACACATACACACACACACAAATTCAGTCATGCTCACAATTTCTCACAGTTGAGAAGTTGCAACCTGTGAATATGTTGACAGTTTCACTCTCAGTTATTGAAACAAATGAATTAATTATAACACTTGTAAAAAAAAATCCTGTCCGCTTTTTTTAACACTTAAATAAAGTTAATTGTTTTTATTATTTAAAGTAGCATAATGAACATTGATTTGCATACATGAAAATGTTATTGTTCATATGTGCCCTATTGTTCCCTCATTAGTCAAATTACAAACACAGCATGCTTGCAGAATATATTCAGTTCAGAGGGAATTTTTACTATATGTTCATTAATAGATTACTGTTTTCATACTGTCTGTACTGTCACGTAACTGTTAAGGTTTAATTGGCCAATTAAATCAATCAATCCCTGCAGGTGACAGGATGACACTAATAGTGATTAATTTTTCTTTCCTTACCCACAGGACACTGTTTGATTGGCTCTCTCCTGGCTGTAGCTTTGTTTACACACATGCAGACAATTCAAGTACACAACATACATCATAAAACAAGCACACACACTCATTCATTCATGGAACAGAGTTTTTATTTGTGTGTCAGGATGACAGCAACAACTCTCTTTAAAGTTTGCCAGCCCTGCTGATGTGAAATAATGGCTAATCACTGTGTAGCCCTGCAAGAAACACACCCAGGGAGGGCTGTCAGGATGGCTCAGCCTGTGTGTGTGTGTTTGTGTGTGTGTGGGTTTGAATGTGTGTGTGTGTCTGCTTTAGAGAAGGAGGCTGTTTCTCTCTGTGTGTGTGTGTGTGTGTGTGTGTGTGTGTGTCCCTGAATACGTGTAAATCACTGGTGGTATTAGAGAGCATCCCGCAGTGTTTCTGTCTGGCTAATAAAATAACTGGAGGCTGCTTTCGAGCCACCCACAGCGAGACGCCACCTCATTCCTTAATCTGTGGCCCACCCTCCAGTTCACCATGACCTGACTCTCCATCAAAACTCACTGACCCACGAGGCCGACATTTGTGCACGCGTTTGTGAGAAAATGCGCGCGTGTGTGTGTTTGCATCAGCATGTGTTTCCCTCTGCGAGCAAACAAACAAGAGTCCATGTGCATCTGTGTGTGTGTGTGTTTGAGAACCGATTTTCCCTCCTTTTCCAGTTTACGGTACTCAGCAGCAGAGACCAGGCGAAGTTCCCCCTGTGATGGAAATGAAACGTTTCCTTCTTTACAGCTGGTTAACTCTCAATTACATGGTGGGAAAAAAAAATCAACATGAAAGTTTTGCTTTTTTTTCTGTAAATAAAAAAAAAGCAAGACTACCTTTTACTAAGAGGCTGAATGTGGGTTAATATCATCCTGAGTGGAAGATTATTTAGTCAGAAATCTTAACCTGTAATCAAAACAAAAAAATGTTATAAATGCTGATATAATGGAGCAAAAAGCAAACACCTTGAGGGGCAAAACAACTGCATTTGTGCCATATATATTATATATGTAATGAGCATTTTTTGTTTCCCTCTTTGCTAATTTTGTATTCACAGAATATCTACACATTAAATTCTCACCGCATATTTTGAAAATTTAAGGCATCTTTTAGTAATCTTATTAAGAATAATTTAAGTTGAGTAATCAGAGATTATGTAGGTGATTTATTTTTTAAGTCAGGGCAGCGTTTCCTCTTTTCTAAAGCAGTAAATATAAACTATATAGAGTGGAAAGACCGCAGGGTGAATAATCGCTGCATCAAGTAATTATTTTAGTTACAATTTAAGTTTCAGTCCAAGTTGCAGCCAAAATAAATCTTTGGTTGTATAGATCTGTTTAGTCACATTGTTTTGGATGAAGTAAAAAGTTTTTTATATGAGCGTCCCCATAAACTATCCGAGTGCCACAGTGAGCCAGCATGCATCAGACCAAGACCTGAAACTGGTGCAGCAAACTGGAATATAACTTATGCTCATTTTATAATTTGATGTAATAAAAAAAGGTTTGTTGCCAATTTTTGAACTTTAAAAAGGTTTGCTGTAATAAGCTTGTTTTTCATTCCACTGGGTTCGCTCAACCAGCAAATCATTCTTCATTTCACGCACTTCTTTCAGAATTTTAGACTCTTAATATATTCTCAAAAAGATTTGTGTATTTTTTTTAAGGGAGAAAAAGAGGAATGTTTTTTGTTATATTTTAAAATGCAGGATTTCTGACATCAAATACAAAAAACCACTCTACAATGTGAGAACACAGTCTCCCACTACTTTTTGATTTAATAAAACTCGGTGTGGCTATGAATACATTCTGCAGACATGATTTGTTGGAGCTGCGACTTTAGCTCATGGGAACAAAAGCAGGTGCAGTAGATATATGAGGAAGACAAGGAGAGAGGAGATTGTATCAGTGTTCTCTTGTCTCCTCGGTGCAGAACAGCTTGTTCCACGCCTCCGTTATCTCTCTTCATTTTAGCTTTGGTCATTCTTAAAACTGTAAATCATGTTACATGCTTGATAATTCTGGAGATAGAGAGATACCACCTAAATGTTCTGGTGTAGGAACTGATCAGTTTTTTTTCCTGTGGGCTCCACCTACATGCTACCACTTCTGTTGAGTTATTTCTTGATTTTTAACATAAGTGGATAATAACAGCACTTATGCTTTGCTTGTTGGACAGAAAATAAACATTCACTGGGGTTTTTATTAAGTTTAGATGCTGGTTTGGTCAACAACACAACTATAAAAATACCGTACTGGGACACGATTCAACTTAAAATGCAAATTGGATTCAACAGTGTTCTTGATTTAAAACTGGGGTACAATGTTCAGTTTCTGTGTATGTGAGGTGAGCATCATGCAAAGGTCAAATAAAAAAAACATTTGTAATGGCTCACTTTCTTGGAAATGAAAATGTTATAAGTCCAATGCAGCATAACTTTTTTTGTGTGTGTGTGTGTGCCAGTCTGTCAATGTGCTGCACTGCCTTCACAGTTGATATCTGTCTTTATAAGTCCATCAGTATCATGTAAAAAAAACAAACAAAAAAAACAACATTGTTGATTTTTGTAAATCAATTCAGGATTGTAGGAAATATGGACCAAGATTCTTGTCTGAATTGATTTATTTATTCTTTTTTCCCTCCCACCTCTAGTCGTCTATGAGCTGAGCTGCAGTTTTCATCTCCAGTGTTTTTCTTTCGTTTCTCTTTTCTCCTGCAGCCTGCCAGGTCTGCCGTCAATCAAGCATTCAGATGATATATTTCTCCAACTATCCCTCTACTGTTTCTGCAATAAATAAAAACATCATTGTGACATATTTTTTTCACTACAAAAGAAATGACTGATACATTTCAGTTGACCTTACATGTGTAAATGTAGCTCCTGCTTGTCAACAGGACTTTGTAAGAAAGCCTGTCTTTACTTTTTTGAGATGATCTGTTCTCAAGTGGAAAATGCACTTGTTTCTCAACATATTATATCCGATTTGTGTGGTGTGACATAGTGGAAAATCGTCGAGTTTGGGAAAGCCAACGGGCTGCCTAACTCACAGACAGAGGCTAGTAGCTGTCAACTTAAATAAATATCAGAAATAAGAGCATTTTTCAAATCTTCTCTCCTTAATGTGTCCCTGAAAACAGCCATGGCACACCTAAACATGAACACACACACACACACACACACACACACACACACACACACACACACACAGACACACACACAAATACATACAAAAATCCTTCTACAACTCTTTTTGCATTTTGTAGGGACCCACTGGGCCCTCAGCCTAACCTTAGCTCGAACCTAAAGCCAAGTTTGGATCCTTAAAAGGTCTTTTAAACTTGTTGGTTCCAGCAATTTGGTCCCCATAAAGCAGTCAGTCCCCACAAGTATATTTGGCTTTTTTGGGTCAAGATTAGCCCCACAAATATGGTAACACTGCATTTTAAGTTTCTTCTGTAATTATACTTGACACAGCCCTTATTATAAATTAAAGGCACATTATGTCCTAATATGCATAAAACCCTAATGCCATATGTTTCACTTAATCTTCATGACAAAAAAAAAGCATTTGTACATTATATACTGTACATTTAATCCTTTCGTTACATGTCATAAGGATTAGGATTAGGGCACACTGCAAGCAAAATGCTTTGAAAATGATTAAGAGACAGTGTTTTGCAAAGTGTTCTTTAGCTTTAATTACAAAGTTTATTAAAGGAATATATAAAGAAAACAATTTTGCCACACTGTCCTCAGAAGAATAGATAAAAAATAGTGTAATAAATAGCATTTTCTGAAAGCCTTCAATTAAATAACTTTAACACGGTTTTGATTTGGCTGAGCTCATATTTTAATAAGAGGAGAAATGTTTTCTTAAGACATGCAAATACTTCAAAATAAATAGGCTGAAAACATGAAAAAATGACTTTGCATTCCATAAGGGGACCACAGGTGAAGGTATATCCGCCTACGCAGGGCGCAATATCAAATCCTAGAAGATTTCCTGTGTTTAGTGTAGTATTTCAGCACAGAATACCCAAATGCATCACTCTCATACTTATTTAATGCTCAGGGAAAACCAAGGTTCGTGAATATTTCAGTGTCCTATTACGCTCCAAAGTTGTATTTGTCAGGTTCTCTGAGTCAGACAGTTTCAGGTTGAAACTTTCTGAGTCAGAGGGTTTCACGCTGCAATTTCCCGTTACTCTTCAATGTCCCTGAAGCTCCCGATTCCCAGTTTTCCTCCTGATTCACACCATTTTATGTCTTGGCTTGAAGGCGGCAAGAACCCAAGTTTGACAAAAGAGTGAAGTGACTGGCAGCCACAGTTTTCTTTCCTCTGTCTCCTCTTCTTCACTCTCACCTCTTCCAACCCTTCCAGTTATTCGTTCTCAATCTGCTTCTCTTTGTTCTCCTTTTCTTTCACCTTCTCTGTTTCTCTCCTTCAGTATCGTTTTCTGATTGTCCCGCTGTGCCTTGTCCTTTGTCTCCACCCTTTTCTTTAGTGCTTACTCACTCAATCTCTCATGTCTCTGTCCTCCTCCAACCATCTTTTGCTCTCGGACTGTCCTTCATGGTCAATTTACCCAGAGTGCCACCCATTCACCTCTCAGCCCTCAAGCTCTCAACACCATTTTTAAACACAAAACCCCAAAGGTGGAAAAGCTTAAGAAGGAGAGCGAGACAGAGCTCGAAAGGGAGAATAAAAGACCTTGTAGGAAAAAAAAGAACTTGAGGTAAGAGGAGAAAAAACTTTAAATCCGTTTTTTGCAGCGTGGCCTGGAGTGATGGAGGTGTGCATGGCAACACGGAGGGTTATATGTGCACTTTTGACATGGTTAGATTTGTAAGAAGTCTGCCTCTATCACATTCTGAGACTCAAGCACAGATCCTTGGGTCCTGACGGCACTGCCATTCAAACCGTGTCTAATAGTCCGGCTGGACTAAAAGCAAGTTCTCTTGTACTTATTTTGTGAACAGACAAGAAACTGCAGGGATTTTCTTCTGGAAAAACCTCTGTAGCTCTGTAAAGGGTTTTTCTCTCAGGACCAGACCATTTTTTAATACCTTCAGATCACACAAATCAAGTCTTTTTTGCAGTACAAGTATAAATGGAAGTAAGATACTAGACATAAAGCCTGTAAATTAGAATTGTTTTAATAATCAGTTCGTCATTTTTAGATTAATAGTGTGCTAAGACAATTAACTATTGTATAATATTCATCAAAAGTTCACAAAGCCAAACTTTTTCATACTGTTACTTCTATTCACACTGTACATAAAAGAAAATCCTCACATTTTATAAGTTTCAACAAGTTTAGTAGAACATTTGGATCCTGGGATGATCACACTTTATCCAGTCTATAATGTACTCATCTGAACTCGACACATATCGCTGAAGGTTTCTCAAGGTCATGTGTGCTTCACAGAAAATGAAAGCAGGAGATCATTTTACCCCGGTTAAACAGAATTTAGAAGAGGCAGCCAGCAAAATCTACAAGCCTCAGGAATGTTCTGTTTGTAGTTCAGAACTGCATGACTACATGTCAGATTCAATTATATGTAAACCGGTATGCAAATGTTTCCTGATCCACTTAATGCATTAGCTTGTTTGGTCTGACAACTGCTCTGGCGAATAGCAATCACGGCTCGTGCCAACCTGAGGCTTCAAACAAATATTCATGAAGTACCTGTAGCCCAAGGAGACCCACATTATGCAGACCCATTAGACTTAGCCTTTGTTCCCTCTGTTGTCCTTAAGCCAACAATCTTATCACGAAACTTCTTTGTCATATCAGCGGCGCAATATTTCCCCATGACAGCGCGGAGCAATAAAGAGAAGTGCCATCTGTAACTTAGTTCCTTGTCAAGAAATTGGGGTCACTTATATTCCTTTCAGACTATGTTAATAAGTTCCTTGTAGTCGTGCTATTTTTCGGATACAGTTAAATTTAAACTGATGTTCGGAGGCTGCAGGGAAAGAGCTGTAGAATCAAATGAAACCACAGGAAGGAAAAGAGATAACTAGGTGAGACAAGATAAGTCAAGACAAGACAGGGCGAGGTGAAAGAGTGAGGGAAAAGACAGGACAGAAAGGGACAGAACACGCAAGGCGAGACGAGGAAAGTCATTGGTGGACGAGGCATGATGATGTAATATGCAGATATAAACCTCTCGAGGCCTAAAGTGATTATGTTTCAATAATTATCAACCAATTTACATGATTTATAAAGATCAATGCTAAAGATTAACATTAAGGCCAACAGATGTACACATTAAACTGCTATAATCTATAATGCCAAAAGAAAAAAAAAATCTATTCTCCTTGCAATCTTGTTAATTATATTGATTTGCTATCAAACCCTTTTTGGCCAGTTGTAGGTATAATAGCTTGAAGACAGATTAGCCTGGGTGTGTAAAATATCCCTCTATACGTCGTCAAGTGGAGCAATAAGAGCTCCGTAATCACATCATATAATCGCAGCTTCACAGTGTTATCAGGTGACCCGATAGTGTCCTCACCTGATTACTTTTCTCTATTCTTTTCTCCATCCTCTCCTTTTTTCCCCCTACAGCTGATACTAATTAAAGTGGACTCTGTTTTCTGAGTGAAGGCCCTTTATTATGGTGATTCTCTCTGTTGAAGAGGAGATTTGACATTTGGTGTTTGAAAATGAGTTTCTTGTTACCCATACTTGACCCTGTTGTAAACTATGTGTGTAATCTGAAATAAGGAAAATGAATCGTGTCCTTGGTATCATTCTTGGTATCATAGGTACACGATGGCAAAACTGATGCAAGAGGCTGGAAAATAATATTAAGCTGAAGCAGGTGAAAAGGGAAACCTGGTCTTCTCCTGGGGATAGACCTTGAAGTGAAGATCTTAGGTGGACATTAGTGGCAAAGCTTAAACCCATGGAGTTAAATTGAGAAAAGAAAATCTCAAATAAATGACAAATAGCTTCCTATGCAGGATTACAAACCACAAGAAACAGTCAAGTAAAACTTAATTCAAAGCAGTTGATCAGAGACCAGTCCTCAAGTGTGTGTTGCTCAAACAAATGCTAAAAGGAGCAAATCTTTGACTCTGATGCTAAATTAAAATGTTCCTGTGACTCTCAAGGGCACAGGTCTTTAACTCAGGCCAAGTGTTTTAATGCAAATGTGTCTTATCAGCATTTTTAGTGCAACATTGAATTTCCATTTATCCCCCTAATAAACCACTTTGTTTCAAAATATCTGCTCTCAATATGACTGCAGTCTACATTTTACACAGTGTATATTTCGTTATTTTACAATTGCTTGTATTTATCAGTTTTCTTCGGTAAAATTGTACAAGAGGCCAACTTTTTGTACCCAAAATAGACTTCTTTTCTGCTGTAGCTCTAGTCATTTTGTCACCTTCTGATAGAGTTAGTGGGGTGCCAGCGTGTCAGCAGGAGATGCCATATTGTGTTGAAACAGTGTGACTTAATACAAGTGTCCTTGTGTGTGATGGGTTTGAGGTTGTGGCAGGTGGAGCGCTTCATTTGTCCAGCTGAGTCGTCCTCCTCCGTACCGGATGCACACTGACTGACACATGCTCTTCCTCCCTCCCCTCCCTCTCTTTTTTTTTTTTTTTTTGGCTGTAGCTAATGAAGTGTCGCCACTAATGATGTCCTTTTCGGTGGTGCTAATTCTCCTGACTTGGTGTGTCACTCCTCACCGCTCCTCTCTGAGAGGTTACCTCAGGTTTTGCACTGCATTAAATTTACCTCAACAGTCCATGTGCATGTGTGTGTGTGCTTCTGTGTGATTTTGTGTCACCTCCTCTTTGCTTCTTCTTCTTCTTCTTCTTCTTCTTCTTCTTTATTTTTTGCTAATTAAGCAGGAAAGTTTTGCAGTGTTTGCTTGTCCCACGGCCCATGCATCAGAGCTGTCCTGCCCTGGTAAGTCCTCCCTGTGGACGGGTGGCTTATTTTAGAAAATAGGTCAAAAAGAATATTCAAATATGATTAATGTCAAGGGAGATTGCAATTTTTAGGACTGGATGAGTTAGTGTATTGTTCAGGAGACAGCTGATGTTTATTTAACAGCTTGCAGGATGTCAGAATTGTTCAGGTAAACATTCATCTTTTTAAAGGTGTGATGATGCTCTAATTTTAAATGCCAACCTCACTGATGCCCCTTTCAATCATGAGATACACAAGAGGATGCACATCACAGGCCTAATGAACATTAAGAGAGGTGGAAAATTGCATGAAACGACTTAGTGAAGGTGAGGCCACTGTAAGCCTCCATAACAGCTTCTCTACACTATGATAACTGCAGCAGCACTATGGTTTTATGCAGGGACTCTAACTGCATGCCATAACATGCGCTCAAATATATTTTCCTCCATCTCAATCACCAAGGATGTAAAGTTTTCTTCTTCATTCATGCTCTGTGGGTGCGTCTCCAGCTGATTGTCTGCTTACTGTAAGGCCATTGGTTTCTTCCTTGGTGCTTCTCATCCACATGTTGAGGTGAAGATTTTAACCATTAAAGGCTCTTTCATTGGTGTGTAAGTCCGTGTATTTTTCTAATGTGCAGTTTGTATGCGTGCCTCTGCCGTCAGTGAACAAATGTATATGTAAAACAGTGATAATGAAATGCAGTGAAAACTGCTTTGAGTGGTCCATTAACTAGAAAAGTTTTACATCAATTTGGTCCATTATAGAAAGCGGATATGTTTTTTGGCCTGTACACAGCAGTTTTTAATATCCAAATTAACTAAGGTTTATAAAAGAATTAAACAATATCTGTCTACATGTGCACTTTCTTGAAAATATAAATATTCCCTGCATAGTATTATGAAGTCTATTTAAAAGAAAATACAGTGGCATAGTATTAAAAACTGTATAACGATCATCAAAGTGAACTAAACATTTTCAAGTACCAATTTATTCACCACGAACTTGTTGTTCTCCCCATGACTTTTCCTCTTTTTTTCTCTCTTGCTTCTCCTTCAGACAGTGTATTCCAGCCTTCCTCTAATGAAGGTGCTAACAACCTAAATGTCACTAATGCCTCTCTGCACCCAAGACAAGTGATCTGGGCCATTATTGACTTGGCATACACACACCAATCCCAGTGATGTAAGGGAAATGTAATTGAATATGAAATAGTCTGCAGAGAGATTGAGAGTGCCTCAGTTCTCAAACAGACATCCACACTTGTGAGGGCAGGCACTCCCACACACAAACACACACGCACACAAACACACACCCAGACTCTCTCTGGTAATGGAGACAATGTATTTCTAATGGCAGCACCCAGACTGAGTTGGTAATTGTGATGTATTAGCATGCTGCGGCTGAGATTAGATTACAGACGACAGGGTATGCAGTGTGTGTGTGTGTCTGTGTGTTTGTCTGTGTGTCACTTTTCTACCTCCTGCACCTCTGATAGGCCCCCAGTGAAAGGAAAGGTATTGACTCCTTTTGCTTTTATTCTAAACCATGATTAATTTTGCCGTCTAATGCTTAGTCACTCCTCGGTTAGGGAGTCTCAGCGGCTCTCGGGCTCTCGGGCCTGTGTATGGAATAAGCTAACACCGGGAGCCGCTGTGCACAGCTGAGGCAGTTCAGGATCTTAGCCTGAAGGCAGCATGAAGGGGAAGCTACAGGTAACTGCGAGATTGTTCTTGCACGTCTGCTGTGTGGTTTTATACAAATACTGCAACAAAGTCAGACCATGCGTCAGATCTGAAGTCTTTTGTTCCCTTCTTTCATGAATTTTAATGTAACCGAGTGAGATTTAAAAGCAGCATTATGCAAGAATTGACATTTTTGAAACTTGGCAGCCCTACAGTTTTTAAATGCATTTCACTCTCTCATCAGCCACTAAAAGCCTGTCCAAGATGTGCTCCTGTTGCTCGCCTGTAGCTCGGTCACCTTCTCTTTTGATCCAGCTTCATCTGTCAAAGTCCACCTCGGTGTCTTTGCCTCGGCCTGTTTCTGAATGCAGAATACCTACAAAATCTTTTTCTTATCACCAGCTGAAGAACCTTAGTTTATCGTGTTATTTGGTGCCATAAACGGTGAAACGCTCATTGTGCCCGCTTAACCCATTCACACAGTGCAAGAAAAGGGGTTGAGGGTGCAGACTGGGAATAACAGAGACAGCATTTTACCCATTTTACATTAGTGGGACCAAAAAATAATTCTGAGGCTGTTATTTTGAGGTAAAAAAAAGTCGCTTTAATAGGTAAAATGCATTCTAAGTCACATTAAAACCTGAACTATCATAATATTTCACATATTTTTACTTCAGTCCAGATATCCCAGTTCAAATAAGACGTTAGCTTAATGAGTGTTTATTCTCAACAATTTAAATCATACTGTTTGTTGTTTGCAAACTTTTTTTTTCTGAGGATAAATCCAAGGCATCTGGACCTTGACGGAGAAGAATCAATAAATAAGCTCAGGAACACTGGACAGAGTCTGAGTATCTCAACAAAACTTCATTGTGCAGCCACTGTTGATGAAAATATCAAGATTATTCCAAATCTTATCTTTTTCTGGATAAATTTAGCTGATGTGTTTGATCTCATGATATAATTCAATCTGTCTTCAATGACATGTTATTACTTCTATTTCTTCCCACTGCACAGTACAATACCTTGTCTCATTCTGCCTGAAGCCTAAAGCATGGAGAGATGGAAGAGACGTTGACATTGGGTTCAGGAAATAATTGCGGTTCTGATCTCAAAGGTGAAAGCATTTTTCAGCACTATCTAATATTTGTCAGTGGATTGGCATAAAGTAGACAGGAGATGTGATCTTTTGCTCTTGTTTCTTATCCTTGCCTTTTTTCACCCCCCCATCCCCCCACACCCCCTTCTGGGCTCAGGGAGAGGTATTTTTTTTCCTATTAGGTGCCCATCTACCATTCATAATTGGGCTGCCATTAGAGCTGAGCGAAGCAGGTTGTGCTGACAGTGGGGGAACAGCTTGCTAAAGTGGGTTATTATTGAATAAATGAATTTCATTTTCAGTGACACAAAGTGAAGGCAAGCAGACAGCAACAATGTATGGAGTTTACAGATGCTCACACTCTCAGTTTACAATACAGAGTATGATAGATGAAACATAATACAGTGTACGGACAAGATAATAATACGTATTGTTTGGTTTTTGGCTCGCGGTACAAGCTTTGCAGTTTAATGGGTGCAAAGCAATCAGTGTGTTGAGGTAATCTCACGACAAAGAATGGACACAGAAGTCCATTTATCTAGACACACACACACACACACTTACCAAATGCATCATCAGTAATTATTAGGCATAGTAAAAAGTTAGCTTAATGACTATTTATCTGTGCAATGTTACTAGGAACTACAATAGCTGTGATAAAAAAACCCAAAAGATGTGCACATAATTCACAGACAGGATGTACTGAATTATCCAACACCACTGAAAATGCCAGAACAGCATTTCCCCCCCGTTCATCCCCAGAGGGAGTGGATAGCCTCTTTGCTTTGACAGATAAGTCTTTTGTGGTTGTAAGCTGGTACACTGGTGACTATTTATCATTTACCCACGCAGCCAACACTGACTGAATGGTAACACTGTCTTAGGCTCAGGCAGAACAGTACACTTACCTTTTTTTTTTTTACGGTTGTGCTGAGCAGAGATATCCTGCTGAAGCCACTGACATGGAGGAAAAAAGGTTTGTATTGGAGATACAGATGCAAATAAAGTGGGTATTTCAAGTGAATGTGATCATTGGAATATGCCATTCCTCGTTAATTCTCAAAAAACAAGCAAAAAACAAGCAAAAACCCCTTATTATAAAGACTCATAAATTCAATCTGAATAGTTTTGGGGATCATTGAATCTGATTCAAAATGCAATTGACCAAAAGAGAACAATAAAACTGGCTGCAGCATTGTGAGCCACCTTATAGAGCAGATGCAGCTAAAAATAGAGAAAAAACAATACATCATGTTTCCACCTCCTGCAATCTCCATCTGGGCTAAAAAAGAGCTATACTCATATAGAGCTATACTATATACTTTTGTCTTGCAACAATTTGGTCTCATCTCATGATCACAAATGAAGAATGAATATAAGAGAAGGGATTTGGAGCTGTAACTGTGGGCCTCAAATGTCACCTTGGGAAATAATAGTGGACAATAGTATTATTTTGTAATGTTTTGGAGACCAAACCAACAAAAATCAATCACTTTTGAAATAACCATTAGCTCCTGCAGTTAAGCAGTGGCCTCTAGTTTGAATACCAGTGAAAAATCAGTTAAACCATGAATTGCTTTTTAATCACTGAACAGTATCATTGTTTATCTGTTATTTTTGAGGACAAACCTAGCAAATTTGTGCAAGCTTATCGGTCAGAAAAAAACAAAAAAAAAGCGTATTTTGTTTCTCTAATATACACCTTATCTTTTCTCTAATTCTGTGTCAGATTGAAACAGTGACACAGCACATTACTTATTCAGAAAAAGCCTAAAATAATGAAGGGATAATGAAGTCACAGGAGGGGGACCTTGCTGCCTAGTGGTGGTTAATTAGTTTTGTCTTCTTTTTATAGCCTTTAAAACTTTTCTCTGTTGTGATTATTAAGTATTACCTTTGCTGCGAACACCTTGCTGTGTGAATCACCTTGGATAGTAAAATCATTGAGCCACATCTTCTGTTCTAAAAAGGAATAACAGTAATTTATAAGTGCCACATTTAGAATGCTGAATAGATCTTGCATCAGATTTAAAGAGAGAATATGTTCAAAATATGGGGTGTTATTCTTTATTATTCCATAAATTGCTAAAATTGTAGCTTTCAGGTGATAAAAAACAAAAATTTACGCCATTCGTAAAATCTATGAGGTCATTATGGCGCATTAATACCTCGGAAGAAAGTTTCTATTCAAGAAGAAAAAACTATGACATAATGACAAACATCTAAGCGACAAAACAATTAAAGGAATCAATAAGACAAGTCTCATCACTCCAAGTGAAATCATTTTATTTAACTATGCCCATTAGCCTGTGATTGGCTGCCACATTTCTACTTAGCTTAATGGGTGATCATTTAATTAGCTTGGTTAGACACCCGTAATTCTGGAGAAAACAGAGAAGACGCTCTAATTAGACAGCGTGTCTGCTTATATGTACTGTTGTTTTGGATGCTGTCAACACATAAAAAAAGAGCTGTTTATATATAATTAGTGTCTTTGGCGCAGCTCATAAGCCTTTATAAAGTGAAGGTTACAGAAAAATGCCAAGAAATCAATGGTGAGAAACAAAACATTATTATTTTGCAGTTACCAGAATCTAGTATCCTCTACAACTTGATGAAGAAAGTTGTATCAGAACCTTATAGAGAAGTAAATATGAGAATAAAACCTCCTTTTTCAAGTTTTTAAATGTTCTCTTATATCTATCCAATACAATTCTCAGCTTTTTGTGAATTATGCTATGAATTTTAAATTTAATTCAGTCAAGTCAATATAAAAATGATCAATCAGACATAATGTGCTGCATCCTGACATTAAGCATCGCCAGACGTCTGTAATTCATTCTGCCATAAGGAGACGCCCAGCAGGGCTTTCTCAGCTTGATGGCTCCCTCCTTCTTTTCCTGCCCATCTGTTTTCACGGATAAATCCTCCCCTGCCAGGCTCCATCACCACGAGGAATTCATAAAGAGCTGACCCACACATATGGCCGTTTCATTCGATGGCCATCATAACTGAGCTGAGCATGAATAAGTTGCGGGTCTCTGCTCGCTGCATCATGCTGAGGTTATTAGGTCTAATGTGATGACTGTACTTGCTCTTGGCATAGACGTAAGCTGTGACTTGAAGGCAGATATAAACTGTGTCATACAGGTGTAGAGCATTACTTTAACTTTATTTCTTGCCACAGTGTTCTTAATGCAGTGAAACATGTGGAACATCTGAGTCAGGTGTGTCCATTTGTTGAAAAAGAGCATCAACAACAAAAATGTCATGGAATGATGGATAACAGTGAGTTTTGTCGTATTGAAAAATACATCAAAACGGAGCTGACTGACACTATATCACAATTTCAATTGAAAATACAAAGTTTTAAAACTTAAACCTTGATATAAATGTGCAATATTGTTCTTATCCTTTTTAATTGCATTTGATGGCTATAAATAATAATGATGAAAATGATTACATGTTTTGTTACTAAGCTTAGTGTTTGAGTGCACCTGAATTTAGCTGCATATATTTTTTTCATATGATAGCAATAAAAGTATCTAATCTAATCTAATCTAATCTAATCTAATCTAATCTAATCTAATCTAATCTAATCTAACATCTGAGATTTAATTGGTCTTATTGTGACCAAACCTGTAGTTTTACTGTAACATTGTTTGAAGGATGATAGAACTAAACTGCCGTTTCCCTCGACAATGAAGATTGTTTGCAGCGAGCAGTTTAATAGTATCAGACTGTTTGTCTTCTTTGTGTCTCAGTATGTCATTGGCCAGGAGGCTGCTACTTTGACCCTTTGTGTGGGTTTTGGGTGGGTGTTCACAGAATACTAAACTGTAATTATTTGAAATACTACATGGTTTAGAAATGTACAAGGACATCAGAGGACCCAGCAGGCTCCCTTTGTCTTCCAGTGCCTCTTGTTTTTAAACCAGTTAGGTTCAAAAGGGTGATATTGCTGCGTTTTTGATAGCTGATGGCTGCTAACCCTCAGATGACCTCTGATGTTCCTGCAACGCAAGAAACTGGTAAACTCAAGTCTCTTTGTAACAGTGATTTTGTAGACTGTTTGCATTTTAAGATATAATTATAATAATAAGTGGTAATGCCATGATTCAGTTTCAGTTTTTGGGGTCAAGATTTGACAAAACAAAACAATGATATCAATCTCATGATAGCTTAGATCAAATGAACGACCAAAGGGTGAAAATCAGTCAGTCATTAAAAAGTAAAACCCAGCACTTGGGTCAAACCAAGCACAACCACCAGCACAGCACAGCTTCTATCACATCGTTCCCCATCGATGGGGTTAAGGTTGGCTTATTTTTAAACCCAGCAGCCTTTTTTAGTGGAAAAACAAAATAACTTTTATCGAAAAAAGGCAAAAAGTTGAGCCTCCTTCCTGCAGTATTTATATTCTAACAGCATAGCACCTTTTTTTAAATCTCCATGCTGAAACTGCTCATCCTTCTATAAGGTGCAGGGAAATACGTTTAGCTCCCTTAGGTTCTGTGGTAAGCCTCTAACCTTTCAAAGTGGACGCAAAGTATAATGGGTCTTATCCCTTTCAAAGCTGTGAGGTTTTTCTTTCAAGGACAACTCTTTGATGTTCTTTAAAAATTGAAAACTTCTTTCAGATAATATCAGAGACGGAGGGGTGCGGACGTTCAAAGAGTCCCTGCAGAGATTGTGCATGAGCTGAGCTCTCAAACAAAACATTTAAGTCGTTATTTAGTATTCAGAGCTCTTTTACCTGTTGGATCTACTGCTGACATAAACTTTTTTTTTCATAGTCACCTCCATATTATGATACTTCCATATGGTTACCTGGTGCTCTCGGGTTCCTCTTCCATGCACTGAACCCGGCCAGGCCCTCTGCATGCAGAGGGTGACGAATTCCCCCTCAAACCGCGAAAGCTGCCACAGCAGAAAGGAGTCAGAACTGACCTTGTGAGTGTCACAGCGGCTCAATCACACTGTCTCGGCGTCTTTCCTCCTCTTTCTCCTGCAGCCTGACAGGGAACAGGAACAGATGCCCCCCCCCCTCCGCCTTCACCCACCCCAAATCCTTCATTGTCGTGTCACTTGCTCCTTCTGTCACCTCTCCCTAAAGTGTGTGTATAAGTGTGTGTGTGTGTGTGTGTGTGCCTCTTGTGGAAAATTATTTTAGTGATGAAGAGAACAACGTCTGAGGCTCAGATGTTACTGTGCAAATATGAGCTGTCTGCTCATATATATGTATATCCTGTCAAGTCTGTGCGGAACAAGTCGACTGTGTTTAGGTTTTGTTTGCAGCACAGGGTGGCAGACTGTGATTGATTGATCTGTGCTTAATATGACAGCCATTATGTTTAGCCTGACAGCTAAGTATTAAAAGGTTATATTAGATGTAGCAGCCACTGAGGCAGCGGGGTTTTGTTACTCATTTCGTTTTGACCTTTCTCTTTTCTTCCTCTCTTTCCTCCTCTTGTCTTGTCTCCTTCTCCTCTCCTCTCCTCTCCTCTCTCGTCTGCTCTCCTCTTCTCCTCTCCTCTCCTCGAGGGGAATTACTATTTGTTGTATCCAGAGTTGCAACTGGCAGATGTTAAAGCAGTTTCCTGACGGACAGAGTTTCCGTTTGAGTGAAGAATCGATGTGGCTCAGTGTAGACGCCTGTTGCTGGGGGCATTAAATGTCACATTTTGGAGAAAAAGCATTTGTACAACTGACACTAATGGAGGAATAGACAGGAGGTGTTGCAAGTCTTGCAGTGACAGTCAGGATATTATGGGAGGAAATGGGAGTGAGAAATTTAAAAAAAAACAATCTTTTAAGCACTTTCTCTCCTCTGCCAGATAATACCTCAGACAGAAGCAGTTACACAGACTTAAGAGTGACTAAGCTTAATTTACATAGGAGTCAGCCAGTGTTTATTGCCATGTTAAATCTTTCAGCTATGAGAGGAGTGTCTAGTGCTAACTCAGCTCCATCAGTCTCTCTAGGGGGCGGATGCAATGTGCGAGCTGCCTGCTGTGCAATGTATGTTTATGTGTGTGTATGTTAGTGTACTTTTGTGAAGGTGTGGGAGAGAATATATATATACTGCTGAGGCCTTAATGGAAGAGAAAGCATTTCTGCCAAACTATTTTAGATAATTAGAAGTGTGTAACATCATGTTTTTATGACAAGGAACTGGCAGATTTAAAAAGCAAACGTTAGGATACACGCAGCCAAACTCCGGCTGAGGGTATAAAACAAGATGCCTGCTGCCAAACTGTTTGTAAAAGTTTGTAATTATACTCAGTCTATGTGCATGTTTTGCTTTTGTATAGAAAAAAAAAAGTACTGGAGCTATTTTCGCTGATGCACAGTCTATGTAATTGCACCCATTATGCACTGATGCGTGCTTAAAATATAATTTTAGATCTGATTTTATGGGATAGACATCATCATCATCATACGAAAAAACAGTGAAGACAAATGCCTCTTTGGTCAACGGGCCAAAGCAGCACTAGCTAAAAATTGCAATGTAAGTATAGTATTCAAGAACCTTTCAAAAAAGATTAAAAGTTGAGATGCTTTTCCAGTTTAGCAAATTAGCTCTGATGATGAAGAGACTTGACCTCCCTGTGTTAATTGAAGTTGTTTTATCCATTGCTCTTCCTACACACTCAGCTTCTCTCTCTCCCTCTGCTGAAAAATGGCACTGGCGCTAAGCCCGACCACAGCCGAAACCCAGTCTGTTGAAAAACCAATTAGTGGTGTTCTCAGTGGTCGTTCTAATTGTCAGCAATGTTTTCGGGGCTAGCCACCAGATTTGCTCCGTGATGAATTTGTATTTTAGGGTAATGGTCTGCAGTCCGTTATTTTTCACCCAGCCTTGGAAATGATGTCACCTTGGCAATGCTATGTACATGCTTGATTAATCTACCTCTTGGGCCTTGTGTTCCAGCTGTCATGGTGGTTAATGTGTTTTGGTTATTGAACCTACAGTGAGTCACTGAATTTAAAATTGATGAGGCTGTGCAGAAGATGGAGACCAGGAAGGAGAGACTTAGCATACAGTGTGCTATGTGGGAGACACTGACAAACAAAAAATGAACCACAGTATAAAAACACAAGGCTATTATATGTTGCTTTTATCAAGAGTGTCACTTTCAAAGAGAAACACTTGCCACTGCAGTTGCTGAGATCTTCCGTATTGTTTCAGTGCCGTGAAGATTCACTGCATTGAATAATAATTTTGCAGCGAGGGCGCATTATTTACATTACTGTGCATGTGTGCAATTCATTCTGCTCCAAGGCAGATGTAGCACCAGCTGCTTGGAGGACCTTCAGATGAAATGGAAAACATTGCAGAGTAGGAGGAGGGCTTGACAGAACAGGTGGCGGTAAAAGAGAAACACAAAGCCAGGTGACACCGGTGGAGAGGAGATAGAGATGAAAAAAAAAACAGAGAGAGAGAGAGAGACTTCCTTGTTTATGTGTGAAACAGGAAATCTAAGAGAAGATGCACAAGAAGTTTAATTAATTACACCACAAACCAACACCAGGAGGCTGTTTTCATTTTGACTGAGGCTATCGATCAGTAATGCAGCTGTTTGAGAGCCATCGGTAATATAACACAAGCACACATGTTAATGACGCATGTCAAAATAAGGGCCAAATCCAATCAAACATGATAACATCATCCTTACCTTTTTCTTGACAACAATTAGTCACATTTCAAGTTTTTACCCCCATGATGCATCACTCATTCTGTCATAATGAAAACCGTTACTAAACCAATATTGTAAAGTGTTTTTTCTAAAGCAGGCATGGAGTGTTTCTGCTTTTGAGCCGGGTGCTCACTTAAAGAGCACTTAACAATGTTCTTTAGAAGGTCAACTGCTGAGTAAATTGACAGATTCAGAGAAAATGAGCATGATAATATTCCCTAAGAGAGTTACTTGACATAATGCTTTGTAGTGTAATGCTGCCGCGACACACAAAAAACCTCTGTGGTACTCAGAAAATTGAAGAGTCACAGAAGTATCTCGAGTCATTGTGGACATTCATTTAAGTATTCATTTAATATTAGCCCTTCATTAAGTCAAAAGTCATCACATTTCTTGGAGCACCAAAGAAATACAGCCTTAATTTGAGAATCAAGGGTCCGTCTGGGCGATGTGAGCTCTGCCACTTGTGTTGAACAGAAAACAAAAAAAGATTCCTTCTTTTTTTAATCCAATTTTACTACAAAACTGTCCCCTGGTCCAAATAAAAAAGCACATCTGTCCACAGAGAATCTATTTAACAGTGTCATTAAGTCCTACAGTTCCCTCGCCTCTCTAAATGTGTGCTAGCTGGCTGCTCCTGGTCGCCACTGACAAAGGCAGGGGCTCTGGAAATAATTGGGATGCCATTAAATTGCCCTCACCAGTTGCTGTTAATAAAGCTCTGTTCAACAAAATACCCCAAAGACATCGTCTATTGGATAATTTATACCTCTGCTCTCACATAAACAAGTTACCTTTAAATAAGTAATGGGGCCCTAATTAGCTTCGGAACGTCACTCTTTTTTAGCAGGGATGCTTGTTTTGTGGATGACGACACGCAGGAAAAAAAAGGAGCGAGTGAGAACCGGACTGAGAGAAATCCTTTCAATTAATGAGCATAATGTCTCATAATTTATTTGATTCATCAGGGAGCCGTAAAGGGTGTAAAGTTTGTCGGTTGTTGGTGTGTCAGTTTAGAAGAAGTAATTCTCTAAAGACAGATTTTACTGGAATCCTCAGTATCCTAATTTTAGCTCTGGTTGTAAAGCCGGAATATTCAGTGTGTCTGTATAAATTGCTGGGGCAAACAATGTTGCGGAGTAATTACATAACCCCATGAAGACATTTGGAAAAAGAAGGAGATGAAATAATCAGTTGGATCTAGCTTTAATTATTGGAGTTCATCTAATCTAGCATCTGCACCTCTCAATTTTAGAGACAGAGGAAGCGTCAGTTTTTCTATCAGTGATGAAATTACCGCACAGCCACATTATGGGAGACTCTCTTTGTTGCTCGGTGCTCCGTTTCATTAGACCGTCTGACACACTGTGCTCCTCAATCACATTCGAGTGCAAAATGGACTAATGCCAAATTAAGGATGAATTGTTGCCAGGAAGTGTTATTCCACTAGGAATGTTTAAACTGTAGCATTTTTCACTCCACTGCGGAAAGATTAAAACTCATTGTCTTGGAAATCACAGTTGCTTGTTTTGAATCTTTGTCTTGATGGATTCTGGAGATTTTAGGCAGTTGTTGTGTTTGCTGCTTGCACCTCTTGTCTTTTAGTGGTCTATATATATTATCTGATAAGATTATATAATACCTGTGGCACTACAGCATGACAACACCACTAAAGGGTGAGTCACAATCGTGCAGAATTATCCGGAGAGCTGGAATGGAGTTTCAGTAATTTGCTCAAGGGTACTTCTGTTGTCACATTGGAAATCTATGTCTAATGTGATATAAAAAAAGCTGGAAGGGCTGCAACAAATAACTTTCTATAGCGCAAAATCTGCCGATCACCATTTAATATTTATCTACAAGTTGTTTGGATCAAAAAATACCGTAAAATTGTGAAAAAAAATCCAACATTCTCACAGGCATGTGCTGTTTTCAGATTCCTTGTTATGTTCAGGAAATCATGATTTATAAAGCTTCAACCAGGATATTTGGCATTTATTCATGATAAATTACTGCACCAATTAAGACATTGTCAGAATTAATGAGGAGATGAATTGTGCCTTCATTAAAAGTAACCCCTTGGTCTCCAGCTCCCTCCTGTTTCCATCTATGTAAAATGCACCTCAAATAGTCATAAATTATGTACCATATTCCACAGCAAGTAGGTCAATACACACTGAGAACTGATGTCAGTGCACCTGTTAATCCATTAATTCCACTTCTTTCAGAACCTTTAAAATTATGCAGATTTTGCATTTCCTTCCACATGAATCATCCATTGCGTCCTTATTATGGTTGCGTCCTTTGGCACCTAACATACAGAACAACACAAGCTCAACCCCTTCACGTCTTTCCTCACACACACACACACCCGACAACATTAACGCTTCCCTCATGCATGTTTAACACCCACATGCACCTTACAACCACACAACCACACTGCAGAAACACACAGGGGACTCATTAATTCATTGGCTAGCAATAGAAGCCCTTTGGGACGACACACTACTTGGATATGACACATAATCCCACTGACATAAGTAGCCAGAGGTTTTAGCCACAAGCTGCTGTTAGAACAAGAGGCCTTTAAAGAGCGAGGGCAAAGGGGATGTGTTAGAATGAGAGATTAAAAAAAAAAGACATGAGGATGAGACAGTGAGGGAGTTTCGCGGTGGGGAGAAAGTGAGAAAGAAATGTTGATAGAAATAAATACGAATAAAAAAAATGTATGGAATTTAATATAACATTTATGCCAAGGCATCAGATACTTGAATATGGGATTTGGAATGCAATGAAATAAGCAGAGCCAAGTGCACAGATCCATTCATGAGATGGAGAATGCCATAGAGGCCCACAGGGCTTTACACATTCTTTCCTGTCAGGTTATAATATCACAGTGTTGGTCCATCGTGCATGGTGTTTCTTTCTGTTAGAGACACCGGGGCTCAGTGTATTGACACTTGCTGTCTTGGATTTCAGGGGAGAGGAAAGGGCACAAGCCTGGAAATGGCCAGTGACATTTAGAGAGGGGAGGTGGGCATGCATATGAAGACTTGTGGGTGGCGAAAGAAAAATGGAAGTTGTGGGACTTTAGAAAGATTAGTGCCACATCTTCCGTTTTTACAAATAAACCTTGATATTCAATATGTGAAATTGTTCATGTGGATATAAAATTTGCAGGCCAGACAAGGTTTTAAAACCTCTCAATGAGTGTCTGTGTTGTTTTTGCTCACTTATAAAGAACAACCACCTTAAATAGGATGCAAATTGTGGAAAAAAGTGTTTTTCATTGATACTTTTAAGAGCTCAGCTGGTCAAAATATGTTTAGTACTGGGTTTAAATAAAAGCTAAGAATTGAAACTTGAAGTTATGCCAAAGTATAATGTTTGTTATGTGTGTTTATTATAGAAATAAAAGGTGGGACTCAAGTCAGGCACAATAGCTCACACATGTTTTCTAGGCTTGACAGATATGCACATATGCATTTTACATGCAATTTACATGCAATTTACACTAATGCTAAAGGCTTTCATGCAGTCTTAAGGAGCAGGACAGATTGGCTCCAACCCACTTTTCCTCAGCTTTTCATCCGGCTGACATAACATTAATTGGTGGTTATTACCAGCGGCAGAAAACTACCTCTTTATAACAGCACATAAAGGTAACTGAGAAGAGGAAGTAAGAGCTTTTCAAGAACACGATGATACATGACAGATGCACTTGCTCGCTAGAATGTCTTTCAGTGATTACATTTTAAAACCGAAAGCATCTCCTCCGCTCATTGTTAAAAAAAACAAAAAAAGTCAGAGTGAAGTTCTAGTTCTGTGAAGTGTATATCGAGTTAAATAACACCAGTCAACCCCCTCAGACTCCCTTTTAAAATCACTGTCATGTTGAACTAAACAGGTGTCTCCCCCTGAATCCTGATGTTGTCTCTTGGGGTGGCAGTGTGTGTGTGTGTATGTGTGTCTCTCTTACCGCGGCATAGCCTTAATTGCTTCTTAAGCTCTGTCGAAATCCTTGCCCCGGGTTCGATTGTCATCAGTCATTGTAATTGGTCCAAAAGAAAACAAAGAAATGCACATCTCCCCTGGAGATTTTCCTCAACAATATTGACTTGACATACGGCTTTGGTTAGATGCCGCGCTTGGATTGGAACAGTAAATGTGTTCGGGGAGCTAAATGGTTGCATTCAAGTTCTTCCATTTAACACCATTTCAACTGGTGCAGTGAATCTTGATCAGTAACACAATAAGAACATCTTCCTGATGGCTCCATTGAAATAAAGTAGTATTTTTACACTCATGAAATCATCCGGCAACACCAGGAAACAGTAGTAATCCTCCAAAAAAAAACAAGTCTGAAGCATCAGCCAGCACATATCTATCGAGTCCCTCATTTCCCTCTTTTTTTCCGAAGGAGAACACAAAGGAATTCTCATCTTGTTCTGTCCCACTCAACAGCAAAATCACATGAGAGTGGGATTGCTGTTTGAAAGGCCAGGGAAACAGCTGCAGAAGCATTGGGGCAGGTGTGACAGGGAGAGGAAAGCGGAATGGCGGGGAACATCTGCTTAAGTGCTCTCCAACTCACGAAGAGAGATGAGAGGTGAAGCTGGAAAAGGGAGTCAGCGGCGTGTAAAATGTCGATCCAGCAGAGCATGATAAAACAAACCTTTGACACTGGTTTTACAAGGGGTGCAAGCCCCTTTACACATTTTTCAACATTTAACACACTCTTCAGACTTTCATGCATAATTGTCCTACACATATGGACACAATTTACTTCCTGTTTCTCCAGAAAAAATACATATAAAAAAATATAAATAAAAGGGAGGAGTAAAAAAAACAGATGGAGTTTGAGGTGAGCAGGATGTTTATAATTACTTACACCACATCTTTGCCTATTATTGAGTCAGTCTTAGGTCATAAATGTTCTGCCATTAGTGCACGAGGAGAATCAGAGCTATAAAACCTCTATAACCTTTCCTGCTGCTAAAACAGATTGAGAGTTGAGTGCAGCCTCCCTGAATGTAAATACTATTGTCAATGGCTAACCCAGCAGCAATGCTTAAGCAAAACTATTATTGCAACCACACCAACAAAGCTATGAAATTAAATAGCTTTTTCCATATGTTTCAGGGTTTTCTTTCGCTTAATCTTTGTGCTATTTTTCTGCTTTTGTGTTTTGTGTTTTAGAAAGACAAAGGAGACCCAAGAGTAATGCAAAGTATTGGAAATATAAAGTTGAAGGTGAAAGGTGAGTCAAAAGGTCAGTGGTCGTTTGAGTCATCTTTCTCCCCCTCGCCACAGTCTCATCCAGTTAATTGCGGAGCCCCCTATGCAGTCAAATAATGCAATTGTTTACCTCAGGTGATAGCATGGGGCTCAGGGGAATATGAAATACTGCCTGCTTTCAATCAAATGTAATGGGTCATTACTGTGAAGCTCAAACACTGCGCGGAGGTGATTTAGTGCCAACATGGATTAAAGGAATGAGGGAGATTTATTAGGACTTTATTGGACATAAATAAAGCGGGCCGTGATCCAAACTGTGACACTTTCTCATTTTGTCTACCATCAGTGTTGACTTTGTGGTTACAGAGGAAAATTTGTGGGTGGCACATGAATGTATTTGTTCCTGCATTGACCCCTAAGCTATGTCTGTGAGCACCTGCATGGGTTGAATGTATATCGTGAAGATGGAGAAGCAAGCGTGACATTTTTACATTAGCAGTCATATAGAGAGAGATTCATGCGAGTCAACAGCAAATAATTTACTCCATTCAGTCTGCACCGTTCTGTCCTGGTGTAGGTGAAATCATTACATCCCATGATTGCCTATCTGACTGCTGCGCTGAAAAACTTTTGAGTGCTCTCACCTTAAAGCCAAATTGAAAACATTTTATTAAACGTATGATTCCTGGAACATATCACAACATTTAACAATTATTGTTATTAAACAACTTCTCTTTCATCATATCCAGGGTGCTGTTTCATTTTGGTGCTTGCTTTCGGAAGATAACATAAAGACATCTGGTCCAACATGCCATAAAAACATTATATAGCTCACAGTCTCGTGAGGAGACTATTAGGAGCTCTAAAATGTTTGCTGTTTCAGCTCATTGAGTTTCCACTCACTAGATTTTATGTTCTTTGAATGTGTGCGTCTTCAAAACCTAAATGGATAAAAAAAAAAAAAAAAAAAAAGTTGAGGCATCAAACTCTCCTTTTTTATTTCCAGCAGCCTCGATACACTCGCTGTTCTTTGCTGTCACTCACGGCCACATGCCTTTTATATCGTCAGTGCAAAACCTTGAAAACAATGTGTGGACAGACAGGGAACAACTCAACAAACACACATGAATGTTCCATATCTGAGAGCAGACATCAAAGAAATGCCACGCTGCTCCAAGAATCACCGAGGACTCACTGGCACTTCTTTGATTATATAATCTTCAAAATGTTGACGTTATCTGACAGATATGTTATTTTCAGAATTCAGTGTTGTGCAACCATTGAGTGTACATCTGATGTGCCACAGTGGGATGCTAAGGGCCAAATACGCCTCCCCCTTTATCAATAAAAATTATGACGCTGAAAGCTTTAGCCTGAGGTAGAAAAGTCCTGCTACTTTTTATTTGATTTAGTATAGTACTTGAGCTGGAGGGGGGGCCTCGCTCACTGAGGGCCCCGTCTGTAATGATGGGTCAGGATAGTTATCTTAGCCACCAGGGCATGTGATCCAATAGTGTCTATTAAAGAGTGCACTTTGTTTCCAAAGTTCACTCCAGGCTTTACTCTTTGTACTCATTACTGAAGTATGAGCAGGTGGAGGGTGTGGTGAAGTGGAATCAGGAAGGAAAGGAGTTGGAGCTTCATAGTGAAACATCCAGACCAGGATAATTAATCTTGTGAAGGCTCTGGCAGATTGATTAGCCAAAATAGATTACAGGTGATATGGAACCTAGTTGTTGCAATGAACCATAATGTCTGCATTATTTCATTTAGTTCCGCTTAATGTACCAGGGCTATGGCACCTTCACATTACCTGGCATGGAAAATTAATCGAAGGCTCTCCCGGGCTCATACATCATGGTTTGAATATGTTATTCAGGGTGGAAGTTACATTCTTTAACTTCAGAGGCAGGAGGAAGCACTTAAGAGGTTTCAGCTTGACCCTGACCTGGTGGTAAAATATTATCCCTCATTTTCAGAGGGTTCGGCCTCACCTTTGTCCGTGCATGCTGTATTTTTTGTTTACCAATTATCTTTTTGTCGAATGTCATTTTCCAATGACCTTTAAATTAAGTGTGCTTCACATTGTTCCTATGAAACCCATGTGAGCTGTTTAAACAGTTATAGTTAAGATCCATTTAGTGTAAAGCATTATTATTGCATTAACATTACAGGGTGCTGCAGTTTAAGTGCATGATTTGGATAGCATTTAAGAGAGGTCGGTCCAAGGCAAAAACACAGCAAGCTATGACTCTTCAGGGTCTCAGCTAATTCAAGACAAAATTTTATGACTTTGTGATCAACTCGAAAGACAGAAATGTTGCAAAAGTCTGATCCCAGCGGATCTTGATGGAGAGAAGTCAAATTGACTTCATTCCATTTATCAGGACGTAAACTGTGACAAAAAGAACCAGCTTTCTGAATTCGGTGCTTAACTGTGTTAATTAGAAGAGATGAAAGCAGTGAAGTGAGAAATGATGAAAACCAACTGTAACCAATTAAAATGATCATACATCAAAATGCACCATCTCAGATATGGGCTAATTTTCCATGCAACTGATTCTCCGAAGACCTCATCAAGTGTCCTGGGACTCATCATTCCGTGAAATATATATATTTTTTTTACAATACACTATATCTGCACGTACATACCGACATATATATATACATATACACAAGCCATCCCTTCTGCCTGAGCTCACACAACATCCCCCTTAGTTTATCTGAGCTTATGATCCCATGTTTTACAGCCTCTCGACTAAGCAAGGCCATTATGATCTCACAGTATCTTTAGCCTCCTCTATTCAGATCAATACTCAGTTTGCATGGCCATGGCCCAGTGCCTCTGTTATGAGGCTATACCTCCAGTCAAGTGAGATACAAAGCCTCTGTAGATGATGCATGTCCCTGTGGTATATTCTACCTGTCAGACGCGGAGCCGCTTGGCCCGTGCAATATCGAGTGTAATCAACTGCGATTGTTTTCAAGACTGATGAGCGGAAACCAAAGCCACCATGACTGACGGACAAGTTTAACACTGGATCTAATACATCATGATTTAATGGGGGGGAAAATGTGTTCCAGGTTTTGCAGTTTGGTCTGCATTGGCTCTGGTCACCTTAATATCATAATATTCATTTTGTGCAAATGGTTTTAAATTCTTTCTCAGCTCAGTTTAACCCCTTTACATCTAATACAGAAAAACATTTAGATGTAGCTTTCTGTTTATTTAAGGTTTTTTTCATTCATGACGACAAAACCTCTTTTTTTCTGGGTTTTATTTTGATGTGATTTTATCTATCAGTCATCTCACTTGGTCGCCGCCCGGGCAGCGGTGAAATTGACTGACACTTTCACAATATATTCAACCCGCATCTCAAATGAACCCCTCGTTTGGGGACCCAGTGGTCAAACCTTTTCTGAGGACATATCGAACACATTATCGATTTTTCAACACTTCACTTCATCTTCATCAAATAGCACTGAGACCTGATCGCTCCAAAACGGACAGGTTTGCCCATCCCCCTCCCATTCTCTCACGCTCCCTGTGTCTATCCCTTGCAGACCTCCCTCTGCTCCCCCCAACCTTTCTGTCTCCCACTCCTCCATCCCACACTCCCATTGTCTGAATCCCACGGCCGATACCCAGGGGAGGGTATCGACACGAACAATAGTGTTTCGACTTTATCCTGCTGTTGACACAAGCGAATTCTCCTCTGTGTGACACTTGCTGCAGCATGTGGAGGTCAACAAACAAACAAACCCAAACAAAGTGATCGAATCCAAATCCTCTTCAATAATAATCACAGTAAACAAGAATAATTTGTGGACTAATGTACAACACTTTTATTTAAGCCAATTTTCGTGATTCTTTTGAGTTCCTTGACTGTCTGAAATAAGTTTATACGCGCCGTAGTAAATACAAACAGCATAATCTGAATACTCTAAAAAGTCTCCCAAAACATGAAGTGTTTTGGGAAAAAAACAAAGACAAAGACGGCTCACCGGCATCAGCCACTTCTTAGTCATCACAAAATAATGTTTGTTTAGTTCCCCAGTAGAGTCACAACAAAGAACCTGCCTGATATTTTTATCTCTTATAAACAAGGACATACAGCCTGGGAACGTGAGATGGTTCAATAGATACAGCGTGCTGGATTTATTCTCCCTTTAGTGGTTTAGTCAGCAGCTTTTTCGACAATGACTGACTGACTGACTGACTGGCATGTCAGACAAAAGTTAGCTTTGGTTAAACCTTTGCTAAATGAAACTCAAAGAGAACCTGATGTCAGTGTTTCTCTTCAGGGCAAAGAGGTGTGCTGGTAACTGGAAAATAAATCTGGAAGGCTATGGATGGTCATTATAAGGAAAGTCAGTTTTCTAGTAGTTTATAGTAAAAAAAAATCCTTGAAAAGTTATGTCCTGCCAGCATTTCCTGCGTGTTTGGAAACATGTCCTACAGGGAATTTAGGTGCCTAAGAAAAAATAGTGTTTTTCATCCATATAAATGCACCCTGATCTAAAAGTACTAAAAGTAGTTTGATTTTTCTGTTTAAGCAATCTATACCACTTTTTCAGGTTAATATCTAATGTTTTATTCTTACCTGTTATCCTTGTGTGCTTAATTGCAGTTATATGTCTTCATGATCTAACTATATGGTGCTTGTTCCAATCCCTTCTTTCTTGGTCACCATTTAAGTGTTACCATGTTGTTTAAAGGAGCTGCACAAAGCCTTTAAGTACAGTTTTAAAAAGTTTAAGTAAGTTTTTGAAACTATAATTGAGCCGTGCTCCTTTTTTCATAACTTGGGGCCCATTTTTTCAGAGCTCTAGAAGGAGTCTCATTTAAGCTCCTTGAAATTAAGTTTGCTTGGCCTGTTTCAGTCAGAGAGAACCAGTTAACAAAACAAATTAAAAGGGCACACCACTGTCAAATGATTTCCTGAAAACCAATAACCCAAAAACCAACATCTTTATCATTTCATAAATCATCATAATGCACCATTAGTCAGCACACTAGTTGTTATTTGGATCACAGAAAATTACTTCTCTCTTAATCACCAATCAGTGTGTGAATCAAGAACTAAATGTTGTTATATTTTAGATGAACCCCAACAGCTACTCGTATCATTCATGAATATGTAAAAACAAAAATTGTTCAACTGAGGAAAAAGAGCACCAACAATAAAATTATAAGGTCAGTGATTCTCTGTTGTTGGGGGGAAATTTATCACATCATGAGCATTATAACTGCCTGTCATTGTGTGCTGTCATTGTTGTGAGTTTTTGTGAGTGTACGACACCAAAGGGCATCATCAGCAGCAGGATAAGTGCACGCCCTGGTCCATAGCATCTTAATGTGGTATGCTTCACTGAAACATTCATTCCATACTCTGAGGCAGCTTTGCCCGCAAGGCCACAATCATTTCCCTCAGCACTGGAGGACACGATGTGACTCTTATTTTGCAATCTGTGCTTAAAGAAGCATGAAACATCTCATCAACAGAAAATGGCTGGCAGTGGCTCCGGTAGTGTGTCATTTTCCTTCCTCACTTCCATACGCTGCTGCAAAAACCTTGAAAATGTGGTTTTTCACTGTGTGCCACTTTTTTTTGAGGGGCAACAAACGGCTAAGAGGCTTGAAAAATCTTAACGCCCGAGTGTCACTGAAGGATTTTGTTCCTGTCCCCTCCTTGTGATAGTTATAAATAAAGGTCTGTGTTACTTCACGATCTCCTCCAGATCTAATGAAGATGAGTGAGCGTTCGCTTTTTTTCCATAAATCCCATATTGCATGTCAATGGAATCCATTTATGGTATTTCTCCCTCACTCGCTCGCAACATCGAGCAAAGTTGATGGGATGATCATGGGGCATGTAGCGCATCAAATGCATTTCTGAGCGGCTTCACCCTTTGCATTTCTGGGGCACATTCTCACTGTCAGTCATCCTAATGTAGGTTTATTGTATAAAATGCAGAGCCTTTACAAAGCATAGTTTACAGACTGTCAGACATCATAGCCTCTTCAAGTATTTCATTTTAATGATGATAAACTAGTAAGTAAAGATGGAGAAAAAGGGCTGAAAAAGCTTGAGATACAGGAAACGGATCACAACTAGGACTTCAAAGTACAGGGTGAAATCCTAAGTCATTACCCAATTGCAGATTTTCCAGTATTTCTGCCATCCATTAGTCCAACAAAAACATTGCAAAAACAGCATAGAGATTAAATTTACTGACAGCAAATAGCTGGTGAAACCTAAATTCACATTCAAACTGTAAGAGATTAAGACATAGAGCTACTCACCACAAATTAGGTGATAAAATAAATAGATTACTAAAAAAAAAAAATAGATGGCAAAATAATGACTGAAAACTAAAAAATTTGAGCATCTCTGCTGAAATTATAGAACAATTCCAACATGGCTACTCGAGGTGGCTCAGTGTTCAGAGGTTTTCAGCCCGTCAAGTGATTTCAATCATCCAGGTAGTTTGCCTGGTCAGCAGAGTGTGGAGGTCAATGGATGCTTCAACAAACAACCTTAAAAGAGTAAATGACTTGATGTAAAAACACACCTTGATGAATAAATAATGGAGGCCAACGCTTTGCTGGGTTTGCTGTGAATGATCGACCAAAGTTCAGCACAAACCACAGGAGAGCAAAGGGGAAGCTGAACATGGAGGCAGACATTTTTTTTTATTCTATGGCGTTTAGCTAGTTTTCTGTATATTCAGGAGATTCTGCTCTGAGCTAAAGGGAGGCGAAGATGTTTGACAAAAGCCTTTTTCATGCGTAGTTCTCAGTAAGTTGTTGTAATAACGTTTCAGGCACTGCTAGATACAGCAGTTTCACTTCATACTAGAACATTTATCTCATGTGCCTTTTTATTAATGCCATGAAAATAGTACAGATATGTCAGAGCACAGTCCAGCAGATGGTTGTAAAGCGCCTATGGATGCTAACCCCCATAAAACTTAAAGCAAGACCGGATGTCTGTGAATGCAGCAGAAGCATTTTAAGGAACCTGGTGGATATGAAATAGCTTTTTGTGGATGGAAATACTCACTTATTGTAGCTATTGCAATTTTTGTGGTGTTACAAGTTAAATGTAAGTTATGCACTACTAATATTTAGCGTTTCATTTAATGAAAATGTTGTGGAAGCACATAGAGGGCAAAGTGGGAGTCAGAATTAGAAGAAATAATCAGTGAGCTATAGGTTGAATTTGAATATGCCTTCCCACTTTTCTCATCCATTGAAAGTACATATGGATAGAAGGTTACCCAAAAGGAAATCAGCAGCAACAATCCGCCCATTTTCGTATTTTAGCTGTAATAACAAAGTTAACTTTTTTATTTGGTTTCAAAACAAAGTCAAACAATATTATGGCATCATGAGTTT